>CAOLHI010001868.1:0-320815 GCA_948474755.1 Ctenosaura bakeri | reverse complement strand
TTTTTTTTCCCCCAATTTTCCTCTATATTTTTTTTGGGAGCTTTCTAAAAAAAATTAATTTTAGGTAAAATTTTCATTTTTACCACTGCTATTCTACCAAACCACATAGCTTTATATTTTTGAGTCCTCAATTTCCTTTTTGTTTCTAATCTTAATTTCTTAAATTTTTTTCCTGTAATTTTTGAAAATTTTTTGTAATCTCTATTCCTAAATATTTAATTGATTCTTTTTTTTTAAATTTTTTTACACTTATAAATTTTTTATTTTCTTTAGTATAATTAAATAACATTTTTTCTTTTTGGAATTTTTTTCAACCCCGTTTTCCCCAACTCTTTTAAAATGTTTATCTATCCTATCTATCTTTTAAATTTGGGACCCTTTAATTGTAACAATTTTTACTGCAAATAAGCTTATTTTATTTTTCTCCTTAACTCCAATTCCTTCCAAATTCTCATCATTTTTTATCACATTCGCTAACATTTTATAACTATTGCAAATAAAACTGGAGATAATGGACATCCTTTTGCCCTTTTGTTATTTGAATCTGTTTGTAAATCCATATTTACCATCACTACAGATGTATTATGTGAATACAATTGATTTATTAACCCTTTAAATCTCTCTCCTAATCCTATTTTATTTAAAATTGTTTTTAATGCCGGCCATTCCACACAATCAAAGGCTTTAAATATATCTAGGGCTAAAATTCCAGCTTTTTGTTTATCTCTGTCCATTAATTTTTTTTATTTATCGTTTTCCCTATTAAATTTGCCATCTGTCTTCCTTGAATAAAACCACATTGATCTTTATGTATATACTTATAAATAAATTTATTTAACCTCTTCCCCATTATTGCTGTCAAGATTTTTGCATCTTGATTTATTAAAGATTTTGGGTCTAAAAAACCTGGATATAGGACCTTTATTTGGTTTTACAATTAATATTATTAGTGACTGCTTCCATAAATAATTTTTTCACCCCTCAATATACTATTATATAACACTTTTAGTTTAGGAATTAAACCTTTTTTAAATGTTTTATAATATTCTGGCCCTAGCCCATCCAACCCGGGTGATTTTCCTCCTTTTAAATTATTTATTACTTCTTCATTTCCTCTTCTGATATCATTTCTTCCATCAATCCTTTATCTTGTTTGTTAATCTTACTTTCCAATTTTCATTAATATACTCCTCTATGTTCTTAAAGATTTATCTTTGCTGAATACAATTCTCGAAAAAATTCCTCAAATATTTTTAATTTCTCTTTCATCAACCTTTTTTCTTTACCAAATTTATCTTTAACTACGCCAATCATATTTCTAGTTTTTTTTATTGTACTGATTTAGCCAGCATTTTAGAATTTTTATTACTATATTCAAAGTTTTCCCTTTCCAAGTATATTAGATTTTTCTAAATTTCGTCCATTTCTATTTTTTATATTTTTTTTTGCTTGTAATATTATTAATTTCTGTTTAGTTCTATCTATTATATAATCATTCTCTAGTTCCTTTATTTCTTTTTTAATTTTAATTTTTTTTCCCCCCAATTGTCTCTTTAATTTGCTTGATTCTTTAATGCATAATCCTCTTACCACTGCCTTCATTGTATCCCACAATACATCTTGTGTTACTTCCTTATTGTTTATATCCCAAATTTCTTGCCACTCCTTTCTATTTTATTTACTATCTCCTTATAATTAAATAACTTAGATCCAGTCTCCACCTTTTTGCTTCTCTATAATTCCTTTTCATAGTTATATCCAAGTTCATCAGAGCATGATCTGTCACTTTTATTGTTTAATTTCTGTATTTATTAATCTAGGTATCATATTCTTTGAAACAAAAATATAATCTATTCTTGAGTAATTTTTATGAACTGATGAATAAACATATTTCTTTTCTTCACCCTTTATTAGCCTCCAAACATCTATCAGTTCATTTCTACTCACAATTTATTCAAAATTGTTATATTATTATATCTATCTCTAATTGATGGGTCTGATTTATCTTTCCATCTATCCATCACCATATTAAAATCACCGCGATTATTGTATATTCTCCTTTTATTTTTTTGATCTTTTTAAAAATTTCTTAAAAACTCTTTTTGCTTTTCATTAGGTGCGTAAATATTCATTATGCCATATGTTTCTCCATCTATTTCACCTTGTATAATTACATATCTACCTTTTTCATCTAACTCCACACTTGTTACAATGAAATTGCATCTTTTGGAAATTATTATTGCAACTCCTCTTGATTTGGATGTACCAAATGCTTCCTCATAAATGGCTACCCAGTTCAATCTAAGCTCATTTTTTTTATCTCTTTTTCCATGTGTTTCTTGTAAAAAAATTATATCGGCCTTATCTTTTTTAAATATCGATTCTATCCTTTTTCTCTTTATTATTGACCCCAAACCTTTCACATTCAATGTTGATATTCTCAATCTATTCTCCATTTTTCATATTTTGAATTTTCTAATCCCACTCCCCATTGGCTCTTTAATGTGATGGTGCTCCCCTTCCCCTTCCTTTCCCCCCTCCCACTCCCCTCCCCCTTCCCGCCCTCCCCTCCCCTCCCCACACAAACATTTGTCCCCCCCTCTTCCTCCAAAGCGCTTCTGCCTTGGAAACGACCAGCCATGGTCCTGGGGGGGGGGTGAAGGTATGCCAACTCCCGGCATAGAGACCAATACCCTCTCCCGATTTATTTTCTCTCCCATATTTTTTCCCTCTCTTCCCCCTCCCTTCCCTCTCTCTACCCTCTTGCTTTATATATATATAAATCTATCTCTATGCATTTATAATCTATAAGAATATATTTTACTCAGTAGTCATCTACCCTTCTCCTACTCTATGAAGTGCTCTTTCTTCTTCTTCTGTTATATCATATTGTTTCTTCCAGTCCTCCTCAACCTCTGTCCTTTCGTTTATCTCCCGAAGTCTTCTTCTTTGCTCCTCCTGTTGCTCCTCCCGCTGCTCCTTCTTCAGTTACTCCTCCCACTACTCCTTCCTCAGTTGCTCCTCCCGCTGCTCCTTCTTCTTCCTTTTCCTCTTGCTGGATCAGTTTCAGTTCTTTCAGGAGTTGCAATCCTTGTTCAAGAGAATTTATTCTGTGGTATTTGCCAGCATATTGGAATTTCAGAAAGATGGGATATCCCCAACTGTATCTTATCCCAACTCTCTGTAGAACTATGATGCAGGGTTTCATTTCCCTTCTCCAATTTATTGTTTCGCGGCATAAGTCATTATAAATTTCCACTGTGTTATCTCGATACTTCAATATTCCTGGATTCTTTCTAACAGCTCTCATCAAATCATCTTTCTTGTTGAAATTCACAATTCTCATTATAATATCTCTGGGAATTATTCCTCTTTTTGCAGCTGACACACGATGAATTCTCTCTATGTCATGATCTTCCCATAAAATCTCAGGAACAATGCTTTTTAGCCATTTTAAAACTTCCTCTTTCAAGGATTTTTGACTTTGTTGTGGCTGCTCTGCGAATCCACGAATCCTCACATTGTTTCTTCTGTTCTGGTCTTGGAGCTGGATAATTTGTCTCTCTAACAAAGAAATCCTGCCATCATGTTGTGCTAGTCTGGTCTGCTGATTCCCTTGGGGTTTTTTTATATCATCCACTTTAAGGTCCAATGCTTTTAACTCCTGTGAGATTTTTTCCTGCAATTGCCCCATTTCTGCCCTTATATTAGATGTTATTGTAGTAACAAGAGCTTGATTAGACTCTGTAATAAGCTTATGTATAAAAGTTTTTATCTCTTCATTAACTCCGTTCGCAGCTTTCTTCGCCGCCATTTTAATGACTTTTTCGTCTCCGTTAGAGTTTAAGTTTATATTTTCAAAATCTCTAACTAGACGATTATATGTTTTATCTGTTGCTGTAGGTCGCTTCCAAACAGGGTGTTTATAGACCTTTTTTTTAGGCGGCATATATCTCAAGGACCACAAAGGGGGAAAAAAAAAACTGTTTTGCTTTCAGTCCGTTTCAACAGTTATTTGCAGTTTAAACAGAGTCTTTTATTTTCCCTCCAGTTGGAGAAGAATCGAAACCAATCCACTATCTTATCTTACATTCTTTCCCACATTATTCAATTAATTACTCACATTCTTTCTTTGTTTTGAAAAAGGCTTCTGGAATTATTTTATAATCATCTGTTCCGGGAGTCGAATATTTAGCCTCTCTCTGCCATCGTAGTTGGCTCCTCCCCCCAGAAGCTTCTTTTTATGAAATCTTTTTTATGTCTTCACAGCCCCCTCTTTCCTCCCTGTCCTCTGTCTAGTTAGCAGCATTAGCATTGGAAGAATGAGGAAGGAGGGCTGGACAAACACAAACTTTCGGTGTTGTGTTGCAGAAGCACATCTGTAGTAAATAGTGCAATGAGGCTTGATCAGGGAAAGAGCAGGATTCTACTCTAGCTGATCCAAATGTCTCCTGGTGGTGCAGTGGTTAGCCAGTACTGCAGCCACAAGGTTGTGAGTTTGATCCTGCCGGGTTCCAGGCTGACTCAGCCTTCCATCCTTCCGCAGGTCGGTAAAATGAGTACCCAGCTTGTTGGGGGCAATTAGCTAAAAACACATTGTAATACATGCTATTTGTAATGTATAATGTATTTCATGTTGTTCTCCGCCTCAATCCATGTGGAGAGGTGGGATACAAATAAATAAATATTATATTATTATATTATGTGTGCCTCCTTACAACAGGCAAGTTAAACAGCAGTTGCCGCTGGAGTCCCTTACTGAGCATGCACGAACAAGGGAGAGTAGACAAACCTAACCACTGTCTGCTGAAACATATTCAAGTTGCTCTGTTTTTTGTGGTGCAGAAACTTGTTCTTTACAGGCTATTTCTGCCTCTGGTACCAATGATTCTCTTAAATAAGTAATGCCCAGGAATACATCTATTTCATTAACTGAGGTATACCTGTATATGAGACACAGGTTTTGCTGTAGGAACATCTGATGCAGAATTCTGTCCAAAGGAAAGCACACTTTTCGTGCCTCTGGCACCTCATCAAGGCTCTATGGCCTTTACTTTTCAATAGTGGTTTTAAAAATTGGTTTTTAAAATGGTTTTCAATCTATTTTTAAAGAACACTTGTTAAAGTTGTTCCTTTATAAATAAATGAATAAATTAGAAGTACATAGGTAAAATAGCAGAATTAAAATCTGTATGTTAAAAGCAAGCAGAAAAAAAAGAAAAGAAACAACAACAACATTGTTAGTATGTCACTGAGCTGGAGGAGGTTATGTTGTGGCACACCTCAGCTCGTCCCTCACCCCACCCCTTCTCTACTCCTTTTTTTACTCTTCCAATATCAGAACATAGCCTGCAGTTCTGCTCCGAGATTGCTCTGTCTGTAGATATCCGAAACCAGTTAGCAGGAAAGGGTTACGAGGGGCGTTGAGCCTTATCCTAGCTCCCAACAGCAAGCACATCTTTGGCTTAGCATTGAACTGTAAACCTGCAGTCCCATGCCCACTTGGTGGGAGTAAGTCTCACTGAACTCAGAGGAATTTTCTGAAGAATAAACATATATAGCATTAGACTGTTCCTGCCCTTCAAGTATTAATCTGTATTCAGCTGCATTTTTTTAAAATGTAGATTCATTAGACAGACACAACAACTGTATAGATATAGTAAAGGTGTTACACAATTTCAGTATTCCATTTGTGCTCATATCAACAATTTAGATTTAGGAACTGTCATTTGTTAATTCACTAAATAGTAGTAACTTGTTTGTACTAAGCATGGAAGTCAAATCCACCTTATGGTATTCTTAAATACAGTTTTAAAATGTGCATTGGAATTATAATTTAAAACTAGACACTATTTTTTCAAATATGTCTTCATAATAGAAGATGTTTCATTAGTTTGCCTGAAATATACTGGGAGACAGTATGATATGGTGGTTTGGGTGATCAACTATGACTCTGCTGAACTCTGGTTCAAATCTCAGCTTAGCCCTGGAAACCCACTGAGTGACCTTGCGCAAGCTGCACTTTCTCAGCCTTACAAGATGGCAATGGCAACCTCCCTCTGAATAAATCTTGGCAAGAAAACCTCACAATAGGTTTGTCTTAGGCTTTCTGTGACTTGGAAACAACTTGAAGGTACACAACAACAACAACAACAACAACAATGAAACCTATCAGTAGTGACTAAAGCAGAGTTGAGAGATGGGTCTGCTAAGACCATCTTCTACTGTATTCTACATCTATTTGATTCCAAAGCTCAATTGTAGAACTAAGATGCAAAATGATTTCTCACACTGAAAATGTTAATAGTGTCATTTTGCTTTATATTCCGTATGTACAGTTTGTGCTGCTGAGCAGGATAACTGAAAGTCTTTGTCAGAAGTAAGTGGAGACTGATTTGCATTTCACATGTAATCCCTTCCATCTATGAAGAAATTTATAATTCCAATTAATCTTGTCATAATGACTTCGAAAGCTCTGAATTTATGGTCAAAGAAACCAATCCTCAGACTGTTTGCAGGGCTATTAATATGTGCAGCTATATATTTTGAATCTTTGTTACACTTATGAATAACAAAATGATGCTGACTGTTCCCACCCTACTTCTTGTAAAAGCTTTTTTTCTTGGTTATTAGGTAGAGATCTCCATTCTCTAAGGCTCTGCCTATTGCTAATACACCCTCCCCCTCAAACTAAGAAGATGAAATAAACAGAAGATCTCCTTTAAGCTGTAAAAACGGTAAACTTTTCATCACAAGAATCAGTATGATTTACTTGCTAGATTAAAAGCTACATGTCTGCAAGTAACACTAAAAACTCAAATCCAAGTTCATCTAATTTTTTCTGTGACCAGCAAGACAAATTAATCTATGTTCTTTGTAGTTCTGTGATGGGAGTGCTGTACACACAGCAGATTCAAAAATGTATCAGATGGTTGCAGATGAGCCTAGGGGTAGACAGAATACATGTATCTATATTATTTATATATTTAAAATTCCTACCCCATCCTTCTGTCAAAATATATGCCTCCATGGTTGCTGAAAGAAATAATCAAAAAAGCAAGCCCAGTATCTAACCACCACCACCATCATCATCATCTAACAAAAGACTATACCATAGCAAAGGTGTAGGGAAGTTTGATGGGCACTGAAAAGTTCACAATGAAAGACTCAGATGAATAGTGCTGGGGAGGATATTCCAAAGTCTAGCTGCTAACACAGGAAGGGCCCTGAGCCCATCCCCACTTCCCATTTGGATAGCTATATTCAAAGATCAAAGATTTTCTTCTCAAATCCTGTATTTCTCAATTTTGAGAATTTTCTCAAAATGCTAAACAGCCATAGATGGTGATAGGCCACACTTCTACATTTAGTTTTCATATTTTGTCTCAATTGGAGCTTAAATCGGTTTATACTGTCTTAGTTTTATGTGCAGTTTTGAAATGTTACCCACTTTCACATTTATACTGACTTCTCTGACAGTAAATGCTAGCTTCTATGAAATGAAAGACAAATTGCTGCTCAAGGGTGTTGGCCAAGGCAAAAAAAGTCTCAATAGGCAAGTGCCAGTAGCCACACAGTCACAGCAATGCAACTGAACTGGGAACAGAGAAGAAGTATCAGACATATCACCATTTCCTATACCCTGTTAGTAGGTAGGTAGATTAATTCTTTCTTTTTTAATTGGGGCTGTTTGAAACAATATTTATCTTTCTTTTATTATTTTTTAAAAAAAATATTTTAACATTTTTTAAAAAGACCAACCACTGTTCCATGCCATATTTTTTTTAACATCTCAGTTAAGAGATGAAACAAAGTAATACATTATCATACATTCGTCACCAGAATTTCACAACCATACATATGTGTGTGTGTGTGTGTGTGTAAAAATTATATATCTCCTACATGAGAATTTCAACTGCTATCAAAGAACAATATGACTTGAGAGATTTTCCTCAAAATTATAATTCACACGTAATAAAAAAAAACCTAATACCATGACAAATTTATCCTGTTTTTCTATAGCATTCAACTCATCACATTCCAATAATAATCATAATAACAATAATATAAAATCCTCATTCTGATTTACTCAGTATACCCACGCAACAGAAACAAGACTCTATGCTTTTCTTCTTTCTGTATTACTGGACTTTGCCTCCCTCAACATTTGATATGACACTATATTTTATGTGAGTACAGTAAGC
Organism: Ctenosaura bakeri; assembly: GCA_948474755.1. Taxonomy (NCBI): domain Eukaryota; kingdom Metazoa; phylum Chordata; class Lepidosauria; order Squamata; family Iguanidae; genus Ctenosaura; species Ctenosaura bakeri. The sequence continues at coordinate 312,611 of CAOLHI010001868.1, read as the reverse complement.
TCTAACCCTGATTGGAATCTCTTGATAATGTTACAACGCTAACTTTTTATCATCTCTTATGTTTGTAGTGATCAACTCAATCCTGTGTGGAATCCTTGATAATACCATTATGGGTGAGCATGAGGGTCAACTCCATCTGATTGCATTGCCTTTGTGTCAGATCTCATCAGAACACATCCTACATTGCTGCATTTCTTCCTCACAACCCACTTTAAGGGTGTATGAAGTTGCATCTGGAGCTTTTTGATCATCAGATTCAACCCTTTCAAAAGTACAATACAATCTTTAAATCAGCTGTCCACTGATGAGCTACTGAAGAAATGACAGCTTGGCAGTTCAAGTTGAAAGGAAACAAACTCCTTCCTTGCTGCAATTTAACTTTCTTTCTTCCTTAGGAAAGGTGAATTGGAACTCTGAATGCCATGTGAGGCAGAGTTACAAAAACAAGAAGGTGAAAATTGGAAGTGCCAACACTGTCAGATTGGGACTGTCAAAAGCAATGGCGAAGGTGCTGCGGAAGCTAAAAAGCACATTCCCTGTTGAGTTCTGCACAAGTCAGCAACACTCGGTTCAGTACTTGGGACACTTCCTCTAGTGAATTTATGTCAGACAAACTTACATCCTCCACCATCTGGGTTTCTAATTGTATTTTCAAAGTAGTTTTATTGTCTGTACTGCTCTAGCAAGCCTTTGTACAAATAAACATAATGAAACACGCCCCCACAGGGAATAACAAGGATTGTAGGTATTATTTATTTAGTTTTAAAATCCAGCTTAAAACGCTGTTAGAATTCCATTACATAGATTGCCAGACTGATGTATTCAAGAGCAAAATCTTTGTACCTCCTTCATGATTACGATTAGTTTTGGCAAAACCTCAGAGACTGTATATAGCCACAGTTAATCACAGATTTAGCCTCTCACATAAATCAACAGAACTGTCAAAGTAGTGAACTTTGAAGGACTTTGTCCTTTGTCCTTTGTTTGCAATATGTTTTGTGGGTTGAGCAATTTGTAGTGTGACATGGCTGACAGGAATGGATATAGGTCAAATATTGTCACTTTAATTCACTATTCAGGCACACTGAGGGAGCTTTAAATACTCTGCTCCTTAATGTTTGTCATCATGCTGTAAAAACCAACCAACCAAGGATTATAATCCCAACAAAAGTTTTAGAAAAGTAATGGTTTCTCTCAGTTTATTTTAATAATTTTTTGTTGCGGGGAGGGGGGCTAAAAAAACTGGAAAATGGACTGTTAAATATTTTATTTTAGAACAATGAATAAAATGTTTTGGCAATATTTTTATATATTGCAGTTAGGCCTTTACTCTGTTAAAATGATTTGTAAGCACACTTAGCGCTTGCTAATGGAAAGGAACTCTTCAGTGCTGTAGAACATTTTCTAGTGTATGTTCTGGTGTTTGATTTTTAACAAAATCAGCCTGGGATTCTGCCCAGCTTATGCCTAAACATGGAAGCAAAGCATTTGTGTGAATCTCTCGCCTTTTGCCTATTTCAGATTCTTCCATCTCATGAAACAAAGTAGTAGAATATACAAAATAAACTGACAGGTGAAAGGGAGGAGAAGCTTGAAAGTAGGGATTGGATGAATCCAAAATTTTCCAACTCCGAATCCTGGAAGGTTCTGGGAATCCACAAATCTCACGAATCTTGAATCTTTTGAACCCTTTTTAAAAAAAAGGGTTTAAAAAGCAAGGGAAAGAAGGACAATCTTGGGCAAGACGCACTCTCTCAGCTTTAGCTAAAGCCTAGGCAAAGGCAAACCTCCCTCTGAAGAAATCTGGCCAGGACAATTGTCCTAGTTTTGCCTCAGGATCTCCCCAGATTGAAAATGACATCAAGGCCCTTTCTAACCAGGCAGGAAAATGTGGATTAATCCCACATTTTCCTGCCTGTGTAAACAGGACCGCTACAGTAGAGAGATAACCCAGGTCAAACTGGCTTTTCTTTGCATAGCTCCTTCTGGCATCCTGGGGTTTGTAGTTTGATGATGCACCAGCACACTTTGGCAGAGAAGGCTGTGACCCCTTGTAAAACTACAAACCCCAGAATTGTGTCTGAAAGAGTTTCTCAAGTGAGCTATGCAAACGGATGTTTCAGCTGTCCTTGAAATCTCAAGCCTGCAGCTTCCAAACAAGTGCTGAACTTAAATATGAAATGTTCAATTTAAATATCTTAGAATACAAGCCCAGATGTAATTTGTGAAATAGTTAGCAAAGGTCATTATTACTCCAAGGGAAAAATTCACCTACTTGCCATCTCCCCTTGTGTGTCTAGTCTCCCATGTTTTCAGGTGTCCTGGTCTCCCAAGTTTTCAGGCGTTCCGGTCTCCAACAAACTATTTGGTTGGTGGATTCAAAAGATTCAGTTTGCCTATTTTGGCACAGGGATTCGGATTCCCGAATCTCGAATCCCTGCCAAAGATTCGAGGATTCAGTTGGCCCATCCCTACTTGAAAAAATCCAGACAACCCTTTACTTTTTAAAGAGTGAAGATAAAAAGCAAAGGATTTGAAGAAGCAACAACTGATGATAGAGAGAGTTCAGAAAATGAGACTGTTTATACCATGGATGGACAACTGTGGCAAGACCAGGGCCTACATTCAGGCATGCAGGGCAGAAGGAAGGAAGGGTGGGAGTGTTTGGGGAGACCAACACGATTTCCATTGAACGAGTTAAGAGGATTTAAAGCAGGGATTCAAGCAAAAGGGGGTGGAAAAGAAGGTGGTAGCATTTGGAGGAACCAACAAGATTTTTTTTGAAGATTTCTTCATTGTTAACCAAAACTTAACAGAGCAAAGACAGAACTATTTATTTTTCCTCCAAAACCTTCTTTACAACATATGTTCTCAATCACTGTTAATAATATTCCCATCTATCTTGTTTTGGCTTTATTTATTTTTTTACTTTTCTTTGTCTTTTGTTCCTCACACTGAGGCTGTAGAAAAATCACATCATTTTTCCTTTATAACATTGCTAAAATCAGACCTTTTCTTTCTGCTTCCTCTGCTAAGACCTTAGTTTATGCATTGGTCATTTCCCATCATGATCTTTTTTTGACAAGTCTTTCATTATCTCACCTTAGTCCTCTGATTTCCATTCAACTTTCTGCTGCTAAGATTATCCTTTTGGCCTGTCAGTTTTATTATGTCACTGCACTGTTGATGTATCTTCATTGGTTGCACATTTCTTCTGAATTCAGTATAAGCTTCTTGTTTTAATGTTCAAAGCACTACACAAACTATCTCCTTATCTTTCAATCCTTATTTCTATTTACCAGCCTGCACAAGGTCTTCTATGAACTCTAAGTTTCTCACTGAGCCAAGGGTTTCCTTTTCTTTGCCTTGGCTTCATCCCTTTTCTTTTGCTCCTCTATATTCATGGAATTGCCTCCTTGAACACCTGTGGACTTCCCTTTCCTCATTATTTTTAAATTTCAATTTAAAACTTTATTTTTTTGAAAGCTTTTGGAATTTTACTTAAACATGTTTTTATAATCTTATATATTTTGATTACGTGTATTTGTCAGTTTGCTTGAATTTTTTTTTACAACTATACTGTATAGATTTATATTTTATTATTCCTTCATTCCCTGTGTGTGTGTGTGTACATGAATATGTAAAACCGTACACTTTTGGCAGGACCAGCTTTTTTGGTTATTTTACTTGTAAAGCACCATGTACACTGATGGCATTATATAAATAAACAACAACAATAATAAAGGGACTGAGCAAAGAGGATTTCAAGCAGGGACTTGTTAAAGGGAGTTGAGTAAAGAGGGATTGAATCACAGATTGAAGGAAGAGGGGATGGAAGGAGGGGTGGGGGTATTCGGAGGTTACTGATAAGATTTCTGTTGAAAGGGGTTGAGCAATGACAATCTGACGAAGGGATCGGTGGGGATTTAAAGCTGGGATTCAAGCAAAAGGGGATGGAAGGAGAGGTGGGAGCATTTAGAGTGACCAACGGCATTCCTACTAGGAACTGAAGGTCAGAAACTATTCATCCTCCCTCAGGAGGTTCAGCAGGAAGTACAGTGAGGGGGTAGAAAGAAGAGGTGTAAAGGTACAGGGCCATCTTGGGTACAGCAAGGTGTGGTAAGTGATGCTGGCTATTCCAAGTAGTGTATCTCAGATTTTGCGGGGTGGTGATGGTGTCTCCAGAAGCCTGGCGGGTTGCATTTTGCCAACCCCTGGTTTATATAATGTTTTGTGTTGAAAAAGTAGAAACTAGCCCCTTTTTCAGCTTTTTGCTCCCCAAAAACGACTACTTGTCACCAATTAGTCTGATAGACATAGTGGCAAAAATATATGTCTGGTATCTGTTAGATAAGCTGGAGAACTGGGCCACAGAAAATAATAACTTTAACAAAGAACAGGGAGGATTCAGGAGTGGATATTCCACCTTGGATAACTGTTTTGTGCTGAACCATCTAGTATATACACACTGATGACATAGGAAAAGCCATCTTTATGCAGGATTTGTTGATCTGAAAGCCGCTTATGATGCTACTGAATTGTCAGCTTTGTGGCTCAAGGTATCTAATACCAACATTGATCATTGCCTTTGGTCCTTACCAGAGCACTCTATAGTGATACCTCCCTGAAAATGAGATTGTTCTCACTGGGAACTCTTACGGAACCTATTCCAACAGGCAGAGGGGTAAAATAAGGTTGTGTATTGGCACCCTTCATTTTAACCTTTTCATTAACAATATTGTATATCACATGAACAATGATAAATTCTCCCCCCCACCACCAATTTGGTTCTATACACACATGACAAAGTATTCCTCTCTTATACTCCAACTAGCATATTTACCCAGTGTTGCCCGGAGTTTTTATTTTCCTCTTAAGAACTCACCAAACTGTCTTCTCCATTTCCTGTAACTTTGCTACATATTTCCCAATGCAATTTGTATTCAGAGTTATTTACATACACAGTTTGGATTCCTGAGGGAGCACACTGTCCTCCTCCTTGCTTCTAGGCATCATCTCCATAGCAACCGGCCTATTCCGGTACCTATAACTTTTCCCCATAGTCTTCATCCAATCTGTATTGTCTAGTGATGTTGATGTACTGGCTTTTGGGGTTTTTTTCCTTCCTGTTGAATTTGTGCAATGGCTTTACATTTTTCTGGAAGCATTTTTGTTTTGAATTTCAACTTTAAGATTCCTCATGTACGGAACCCATACAATCTACTGTGTGAGGCGAGAAAACCTCGTAACTATGTTGTGTATGTCACTTTAATTTTTTCTCACATATGCCTCCCAAATGTTTTCTGGCATCCTTATGGGTGTTAGGCCTCATCTCCATAGCAACCAGCCTGAGGCCCAAGAGCTCTCAGCTAAGAATTCTGAAGATCCCTCCCTAAGGTGCCAACCCCAGGATTCCATGGAATCTTCACAGCCAGCCAATCATATGAGGTCTTCTTGCCTCACTCAGCCAATCGCATGAGGTCTTCACCTGCTTGACACAGACAAACAGACAAACTCACAGACAAACTTTGACTTTTATATACTAGATTGGACTTCGAAAACTCCTGGCTAATCTGGATATATAGTGTTCAGCTGACAAATTATCAATCAATTAACACAAGATCAAAGTTGTAGTTTTCAGAGGTTGCACAAAGAAGTACAATTGGTGTATTGGGCAAAATAAGATAGAATAGGTGACTTCATATCATTACTTGGGTATATTATTTGCTGCTTCTGCCTCATGGCAATCTCATGTCAGGATTACAAGATTCAAGACTGAGTGGCTCACAAATGTGACTCTTCAGTAGGGATGGGATGAATCCAGAATTATCTGAATCCGAATCTGGATCTGAATTCGTGGAAGGTTCTGGGAATCCACGAATCTCACAAGTTTTGAATCTTTCGAATCCTTTTTTTAAAAAGGGTTTAAAAAGAAAGAGAAAGAAGGACAATCTTGGGCAAGACACACTCTCTCAGCCTCAGCAAAAGCCTAGGCAAAGGCAAACCTCCCTCTGAAGAAATCTGGTCAGGACAACTGTCTGAGTTTTGCCTCAAGATCTCCCCAGATTGAAAACGACATCAAGGCCCTTTCTACGCAGGCAGGAAAATGTGGCTTAATCCCACATTTTCCTGCCTGTGTAAACAGCGCCACATACTATAGTGCAGAAATAATCCAGGTCAAAACTGGCTTTTCTTTGCATAGCTCCTTCTGGCATCCTGGGGTTTGTAGTTTGATGATGCACCAGCACACTTTAGCAGAGAGGGCTGTGACACCTTGTAAAACTACAAAGCCCAGAATTGTGTATGAAAGAGCTTTGCAAGGGAGCTATGCAAAGGAATCTTTCAACTGTCTTTGAAATCTCAAGAAGATTGCACCTTCCAGCCAATCAAGCCTTTGGTGGGACCCAGAGGTGCCAATTTTTAAGACAATTCTTCCTTCCTGCTACATGTGGTTTGAGAAACCATGACAGACATTTCACTTCTCATCCTATTCTAGCTACAGGTTTCCAACCAGGCACTGGTCTTGTGGAAGGATAGGTACACTGGCCCACATGTGACAATCACTGGATGAGATTGTGTAGCCTTGCCCTCTGCCCCACTACTTCTGATAGGCGTCAGACCCACTGACCCCAGCATTTATACATGCCATTGATTTTCAGCCCAGAAAATAGTGCTGAACTTAAATATGAAATGTTCAATTTAAATATATTAGGATACACCCCCAGATGTAATTTCTGAAATTGTTAGCAAAGGTCATTATTACTCCAAGGGAAAAGTCACCTACTTGCCATCTCCCCTTGTCTGTCTGGTCTCCTAGGTTTTCAGATGTCCCGGTCTCCAACAAACTCTTTGGTTGGTGGATTCGAAAGATTCAGTTTGCTTATTCTAGCACAGAGATTCAGATTTGTGAATCTTGAATCCTTGACAAGGATTCAAGGATTCATGGATTCGGTTGGCCAATCTCTAATCTGGCACACCACAGGAGGCAAGCATGTGTCCCCCATTTTTCATTTAATTAAACAAATGTCAGTTGTAGCCATTGTATGGATTCAAACTTTCAGGGTGCTGCATCCAGAATAGAATTTTAAGAACTGTGTTTGGAATTCCAAGATACACCATGGGACAGCACTTGTGGCTGGAAAAGGGATCACCGCGTTTACACATTAAGATCTGTCTGCTTATCTTTAATTTCTCATTAAGACTGAAAGGAACACCAGAAAATCAGCTAGCAAAAATATGTTTTCAGGAAGAACTAGCTCTTGGCTTCTCAAAAGAAAAATCTTGGCACCAAATTATCACATGTTTTCTTCATAAATTTGGCTTTTCAGAAACTCATTTTCCCCAGAAAGATAGTTTACCAGCAAAGAAAGAATTCAAACTATGTGCCAATGATACATTTTTATCAAGACCTTGCATCTCTCATGTCATTAAGTATAATTTACTTAAATACCTTCCAGACCGTGATGGCTACCTGTTTAAAATTGAAAAGTTTTGTTTAAGAAGGCATCTGACATTAGCTAGGTTTTGGCTAATGCATTCCACAATTCTAGATGGCCAATTAGCTAAACTTCCTTATTTATGCTACTGCCACTGTGGTCTAGATGAAACTGAAAATCTCCCACACTAATTGTTTAGTAGTCCTTTTTCAAAAGAATTAGAGAAAAATACCTTGTGGGGTTGTTATCTATTAAAAAAATAATTGGCCCATCTGCCAAATAATAGAATTTTACTTTTTAATAAAGATTCTAGTATTGCTAGAAGAGCTGCAACTTTCTTAATGGAATTAGCTATAGCCTGTGCAAGTTATTACATGGCATTTCCAAAAGTCTGAAGTCTTACTGCCCCTAAGGGTTTATTTTGTACATTTTACTTCTTACTAATAAGGATTAGTATTAGAAATGGTGTTGCAAATTCCATATTATATTTTATATTTTAACTTCAATTAAATTCTTTCTTTTTACATTGTTATTACTTATAGTTAAATTAAAATGAACTGACCGGAGCTGTTTGTGCTTAACGCTATGGAGAATATATAATTCTCTGTTGTACTATAATGTACTTTGTTTCTTCAATTTTCAGTGTTAACCTTTCATTTGAGTCCTATAAAGCAGCAAAAGCTGAAGGGCTGGATTTTTTCTTAGAGTCCATCAGTCTGTAGCTCCATTTATAACAACATTTAAATGCATTTAAAATTAAATTCAATGAGTGAATGCATAACTATCATCTGAATAAATTACACTTTTGAGTTGAATATGCCAAATACAAAATTTTATGAGCAAATCAAATTATATATAAATATATTTTTAAAATGTAAATGGTATTACATAATTAAATGGTGCTTATCTCAATCAAAACAAACAAACAAACAAAATGGCTTTAGAATTTCCAGAAATTTCACTTCCCTAGTTATTTTGCCTTTCTGGTCTGAATATTTATTTATGTAATACATTTAATTCTACTCTTTTTCCAAGGAGTGCATACAGCACACATTTTTCACTTCCATTCCTGAGAAATAAGTTAGGGTGAGAAAACATACAACTGGACTACTGCAATGCACTTTATGCAGGACACCTTTGAAGATTTCCTAGAAATGTTTGTTATCAGGGATTCAGCCAGAGTGAAAACACCTTACCTGTACCTAAACAGTAATACTAGTTATTTGTCCTTTTTGAGGTACAATTCAAGGTCACACTTGTTATGTATAAAGCCCTAAATGGCTTCATCAGCATGCTATGGTCCTTTATCCAGCAGAACCAAAGCCATATTAAGGTCACTTCGACTGGAGCAGAACCATAAAAGGATCCCCTTTCACATGCATATGTAAATAAATGAACAAATAAACAAACAAATGAAAACCACTATAAAAACAGACAGAAGCACAAAAATTGTTATATATCAACCCACTGCCACACCTGCAACTTCAGTCGGATGAAATTACTCAGGTAGGCACCTTTGATTACTAAGCTGCTCAAATAGTCTCAGCCAGTTTCTCTACCAACTGCATACAGAACTTTGACAAGATGTCAGTACAAGTGTTGGTGCAAGTACATTCTGATGTGAGTATGTATATATGTATAGATGTGAGACCCACTTACTATTTAAAGTTGTATTGTATGCAAAGTTGTCTAGGAACAGCTTTGGCAGCTGGAGAAGGAAATAAAGAGGCAAAACAAGAAACTGATTAAAGCCACTTTTTTTTAGGAAGAAGGGCCGCAAAACATCAACCCATGTTCGTATGGGGCCTTCCACAAGCAAGCAAAATTCTTAGGCAAGGCTTCATTGTTCCATGTGAGTGATGTTCATGACTCATTTTTCTCCCAGGCCACAACATTCATATTGTAGAAGGGGACCTTCCTATCTTATAATGCCCTGGGCCTTCTAAGCAGGTGAGTAAAGTTTACCCCAAAGATGATCTCTTTCTTGCCAATGGTCCTGGAGCCCTGAGATGCTAGACTGAGGTACCTGCAATCACCATAAAGGTACCTATCAAAGAATTCCCACAAAAACCTTCCATGGGAAAATAACAATTCCGTTTAGTCTTTCTTCTCTCTGCTGATTCCTTCATAGATCTCCTAAGAACTGCTCATATGCAGGATCTGAAAGGGACATTTAATTGCCCCTCTAATAATAAGCATGAGAATGATTCATTTGAGGAAGATGAGTAACCATATCTCTATCCATCTGAAGTTAAATACAACTCTTATGATTCATCTTCTTCCAACCTCAGTTAAGACCGTAGACATTGTCTTCTCCTTCTCAATACAATTTGGGGTGGGGAACTGGACTTAAGATGACAACCCCAGCCACTTTCGAACAACTTGAGAGACCTACATCCCTGTAATATAACAGCCAGAGTCTTCAAGAGGCCCTACATCATTTTCCACCAAGTATCAAACCAAAACTGGAGTGTGTATATGTGTGAAGGTACCATCTCCTGCTGGAAGAGAGCTGCTGCCCAGCCAACTCTACTCAATGGAGGCAAATCAGTTAAAGTTCTATTGCTATTTCCAAATGCAGGCTATTAATCTCAAGTAATGGTTTCATATAGATGAGCACTGCCCTGATGTGGAATCAGCATATACGAGCGGTTATGAAATAGTTTTGATATAAATCATAAACTATAAATCCTGAAGCATAATCTTGATTTGCATATTAAAAGTGAAACATTAAATAATCTTTTGAGCTGTGCTTATTAACACAAAGACAAGACCACTAAAAATAAGTGACATATGATGTGATAGCTTCAGCACATTCCAGTTTCATAATCAAAATAATGCTGTGAAGAATTTAATTATCTGTGGTGATGGTTATATGAATCATAAGAAACACCAGCTATGAAAGTCTTTGTAAATATGAAGAGCATGTGCAAATATAGCAAAAAGTGTCAATTTTGTTTAATGAGGAAAAAAAGTTTCTTGTTAGGGTATGACTGGAATACTATTTATTACTCATCCACTATGGATTCCCACTAATAATTTTGATTCTTAATTTTTATTCTTAAAGTGCAAGTTAAGTATAAACAACATCATTTAGAAATCCTGTGCCCTGGACTCCAGGACAAGGTAACATCTTAATTCTCTTCCTTAATTCTCTTAGAAATACATGTTGCTAGAGGTTAAAATGCCTTCTCTGTGACCGCTGGAAACATATGGAAGATGCCAAACATATGCCTGGCAATTATTATGAAGTGAAAAAGGACTTTTGACATCCCTTGTTGTTGTTTAAGTTGTGGGATATTTTAAAACCCCAATGAGAATACCACTGTAATGCAGAGTATAAAAATGTGAAATGGACAAAAGACGTACATGTAGCACATCAGGTTCGTTCCACAATACACAAACACCTAGATTCAGAAAATACATATCCTCATGGGGGTGGGGCATTTGTTTTCAGTTATTGCTCAGTAGCTGCATTTAATGGATTAGTAAGACAGTACTTTATTAGATGAAAATTCCTGTGAACATTACTTCCAAATGGAAGATGGAATGTGGGCATGACAATTGACAATGTAAACCTGACAAATGGTGTGAAGTGTAAGGAAACTGGGAAGGAGGAGAAAGGACACAAAGACCAGAAATTGGCTATTTTTGCTTTAGTGAATTACAGTGACTAACAAGAATACTGCAAATCTAGAAGATTATACCAAACCTTCCCAGATTATATTAAATATTTCTGAAGTATAATTATCTTCGTTGATTCATAACGACATCTTGAACTCCAGTAATCTTGTCAGTTTTCTTTATCCTGCATTTCATGGGTTCATATTTCTTCTTCTCTTTTAACTGTTGTGTCTTCATGCATTATGTTTTGTTTTACTTTATCTATAATATTTTACTTGGTTTAAATTATGAATTATAAGGCGGGAAAATCAGTCTTATATTGAAGAGTTACTTTCAGTGAACATTACACTAATCAGTTAATTTTAATGAAAACTGGACCAGTCCAAAAGGAGCATCAGTTCATAACTATTCTTTGCAAGGAAGCTGTTATCATATGATATAATGTGGTATAATAAATGTTTGTTCTGATTTATATTTATTCCTTTACATTCTATGGACAGGTTGTAATTAATATTGCATTCTATTTTACTGGCCTTTTTAATGACCAAAAAAGCTATAAATAAATGACTCCAACAGCAATTCTCTAGAGTCACTCTCAACTACTCTGTTTCATCTCAAATTTACTCCAGCCATTTTTATTTGAATATCAAGCATGAGCTTACAGATGATCAGAAACAATCACATACCTGTTCAGGTCCCACACTTTGCTAGTTTTATCCATAGAGGCAGAAGCCACAAAATCTCCACATGAATGCCAGGAACAATCCCATGCCGCATAGCTGTGTCCTTCTAAGGTCAAAACACACCCTCCCTTTGTGAAGTCCCATATTCGAACTGTTGTATCTCCACTTGAAGTAACCAGTTTTGTTCCACTGTTAAAAATGAAAAATTCTGGATTACTTATTTGCATTTATTTAGGCAGCTCAAACCAAGAAGATCAAATGTGAATGCCTATATTTTCTATCTCTTAAAAGAATGTTTTGGCATTATAAAGATTCATCTGTTTGATACTCTCCACACAATTGTTTATAATAGTTTATTCCATTGCAAAATATCTTGAAAACACAACAAAAATAATGTTAAAGTAGTTTAGTCTTATTTGTGATATGTTTAATAACAATATTTTATTTGTTTGTTTATTAAATACTTCTAGCCTATACTCTATCAATTACCTTAAAACAATCTTTAAAAACTTTTTTTAAAAAAAATTAAAACACTTTGAAACAATTTAACTCCTCCAGTAGACCAAATCCCATAAAAGGACAGCTGGAAAACCAAACCATCTCACAAGGCACCAAATTCTTGAATGATGACCCAAGTTTTAATCTGGTGCAGAAATGAGGGCAATGTGGCACCACTCATGCTTCCATGGACAAGGTATTCCGTATCTGTATCTTCAAGCACTAGAAAGAATATTATGCTGCAGCTTTATAACTGTGTAGGAAAGGGAAGTGTCCCCATACTCTAACTAGATAACTGGGAGTGAGACGAAAGGACTGCCTATGGCTACCCACTGAGTTAATAACTGAGATGAGTGGAGCTGCAAACTAAGGACTTTTTGATTTACAACTCAGTTTCAGAAGTTTGTTGGAAAGATTTGGCTCCAGGGGTAGGTTGAGGAAGGTATTCCCATATCAGTGTATTTCCCATCATAATTATTTCAGTGAATTTCAGGGTTCAAACTTTAGAGCTAGACTTGCATGGGAAATTACATTTCTACATTTCTAAAAATAATGGCTGGCAGCATGTACTCCATTATGGATTAATAATCTAGAATCTGTAAAAGCATTGTATTCAGTTATGCTTTACATTCATGATACAATCTCAAATAATTCCCTAATCCCACCTTAAACTCTAAGGAGCTAGCGCAAGTAATGGAGGCCTGTCCTGCTGGCAATTGGAATGCAGCAGAATAACATTTCCAGCCCCCTCTTGTCGGCAAATGAAGCTACAACTATCAGAAGGAGGATCTGTGTCACAATTCCTCATCATACCATGGATCACTGGCAGGAATGACTGAAACATTCTTCTTTATAGACATTTTCATAGAATCGTGGAGTGGGGAAGGGCCACATAGGCTGACTCTAACCCCCTGGTCACTGTAGGAGATCCAACTATAGTATCCCCATTAGGTAACTGTCTAGCCTCTTTCTGAAGATGTCCACAGGAAGAGACGTTGCACCTCTCTAGGTAATTGTTTCCACTGGACCTTCTAATATTCAAACAAAATCTACCATCCCGTAACTTAAAACCATTAGGTCTGGGGCAGCGGGGCACAGGCCTGCCCTCTCTTCTCTGTAGCAGCCTTTGAGATATTTCAAGAGTGCAATCGTGTTACCTCTCAGTCTTCTTGTCACCAAGCTGAATGTATCCAACTCCCTCAACCTTTCTTCATATGTTTTATTTTTTATACCTATTACCATCTTTGTTGCTCTTCTTTGAACCTGATCCAACTTGTCTATATCTTACCTAAATGAGGTGCCCGGAATCTAATGCAGTATTCCAGATGAGGCCTGACTAGTGCAGAATATAGTGGGACTATTACTTCCCCTGTTCTGGAAACCACAGTTCTATTAACTTGGGCTAAAATATTATTATCCTCTTTGCTGAAGCATCACACTGCTGGGTCATGTTCATCTTATGATCAATGATAACCCCAAGGTCATTTTTATATGTACCGCTGCTAAGCCAAGTATCCTCTATCCTATATATATGCATTTGGTTTTTGCAGCCTATTGCTTAGGAGAATGGACTTTCATTATTCAGTGAAGCTACTAGAGGTTAAGGTAGGTTTGGCAGGGGGACTAGATCAGAAGACAATTTTTAATTATACATTTGTAACTAACTCAGATGTAGGATGTCAGCTAATTTGTTTAGCTGAACAACATTTTCAAAGCTGTATAAAAATTTCTATAGAAAGAATGTTTTGATATCATTTCTGTTTCAGAACTAAAATACTATTCAAGTCATCACTGAAAACAAACCAAAACATTCATCTTCATGAATTGTCATCATATTGTGTGTTTAGTATAACTCTTTATGTGGGGTATTTAATAAAGATATTATCAAGTTAATAGAAGCTTAATTGGATTGTATGGCATGTAACTGGGCATTTTCACAATACCAACATATGTAGTTTGAACTGTCATTCAAACTATAGCGTCCAGTTAATTCTCCAAGTCTCCTCTGTCCTCTTAGAATATTTGTCAATGGTTATTTTAAAAAAATGAAAAAATATTTTCATCATAAATAAAATAGTGCTAGAAATATCTTGCTTTTTATCATGATTGAGGATGATGTGTTAGTGTATTATCAGTAATGCTACATAGATTAAACTAGACTTCAAAATATTTACTTAAAACATTTTCAATGCACTTTAAAACTTGGATATAAAAAGTGGTCATTCTTTTATAAATAATACATAAAGATATGAAACAATATCTAAGCCATTTTTTTTTCTTGGAAAGTAAAGGAACATTTATTTTCAGATGTATTTTTAGACTGCTATTTCCACAATGAGATGTGGTTTTAGTATTACAGTGCAAATAAATCACATTCAAAAGTTGAAAATAAATGACATTCATAGATTGTAGTGTTAGGTGTACCTGCCTAAGCGCAATCTGATGCATGCTTAGATTTGAATTGCATGATTTCAATACTGTTTACTACTAGAAAAGTGTAAATAGGACTAAAGTTTGGAAGCAACAAGTTACAAGAAGGAACATAGCAAAATTACTTTCAGTGGAACAAAAGGAAGCTTAACAAGGAAGAGTATAAATATTACTGGTGTAAAAGGCAACATTTTCTAGTTACCTCAAAGGTTAACTAGCATCTTTAAAAGTATTTTCACTGGTTTTTTAACTTGGTGCCATTCTCTTACCAATCCTTTTCTCTCAAAAAAAGCAACACAAAATATTAGAAAAGAATTGATCAAAATAACAAGGAAGACAATGAGTAACTTTTTCAGTGCCTTAACTAGCAAAAGTAATAGATTACTTTTTCAAGATTTGTTAGTACTTGGATGGGAGACCACCATTGAATACCAGGTGCTGAAGGCTGTATTTCAGAGGAAGGAACTGGAAAACCCACCTCTGAATATTCCTTGCCTAAGCAAACCCTATGAACTTCATGGGGCCACCATAAGTCAACAGGTGACTTGAAGACACACATGCTCATCATATTAAAACAGCAATAATCTTCAGCAAGTTGCTTCCAACTTATGGTGACCCTCAAGCAAACCTATCACAGGAAGATGTTCGGAAGATTTGTTGAAAGGGGGTTTGTTTTTGTTTTCCTCTGAGGCTGAAAGAGTGTAAGGTCACCCAGTGAGTTTCACCTAGTGGCTTTGAACCTTGCTCTCCAGAGTTATAGTCCAATGCTCAAACCACTACACTATGCCGGCTCTTTAAATATATACTATATTTCCATATATAAATACCCTAAAGGTACCAGATCCTGTTTGATCTGGGAAGATAAGAAGAGTTAGCCCTGGCTAATATTTCAATGGGAGACCGCCAATGAATACCAGGTATTGTAGGCTATATTTCAGAGGAAGAACCAGCAAAGACACCTTTGAGTATTCCTTGCCTAAGAAAACTCTGTAAAATTCATGGGGTTGCTAGAAATCAACAGGCAACCTGAAGGTATATATATATATATATATATACACACAAACACACACACAAACACTGCAAAAAACTGACTCAGTAAGCATGAGGAGCAAAGGAATTCAGTGTATTGGTAAATTTGGAAGTGCAGGCCCAAATCATGGCAATCACCTCACTTCCTGCATTCCTGAGTTCTACAGCAACACGTCAAGGAACATCCCAAAATCCATGTGGCTATGTTTATTTATTGTTGCTGTTGTTGTTGTCGTCGTCATCATTTAACAGTTTTAATCTCCACTGAGAGCAGGTCTTTTGTGAAACTGATAGGTTTTGCCCAGGAAAGACAAAGCCACTCCAAATTACAATAGCAATAACTCAAAATAATGCATTGCTTCTTGGGAATATCCATGTCCTCTCCAGCTATTGTGATGACTGCAAATAATTTAAGAGGGAACAGGTGAGACCAATAGGTGCTCATGTGACAGATTGTATCTTAGTCCATGGGCATCAACGGGTCCTAAACTTTTGACCCTGTGAGCCTTGATTCTACTGTACCACTGATAAAATTGCCACAAGCACAAGAGAAAATGTAACTGAACTCAGTTTCCATGATTATGGTCACTGCCATCATGTGCACACAGACCTCAGAATTTACCAGTGTGCCGTTGGATGCCCACACACTTGTCTTTGCACCACAGCTCTGAAAGAAACAGGAAACTTCTGAAAACTTGCAAACTTACAGTGTCCAGCAGAAAATTCCAAATCAGATTAACCAGTCAACATCATTTGATCCACTCCGTCACGCAGTGTTTGAACAAACAGAAATCTTGCTACATGGTCTCAGACAGAACAATTTGTTGGTCTAAGTTGCAAATCCTTTAATTTATTTTAATGATGTCCCCTTAAATCATTTGCTTGTTTCACCTCTGATCTCTCATGTTTACATGTCATCTAGTATTCACCTTCCACTTAAAGAAAGATAATTTTGTTATTGCTTATTTCAGTAGCAAGTAACACAATGGAATTTATTCCTACAAGCTCAGACAAAAACATGTAAAGTGTTCCATATTCACTTAAATTGATTGGAATGTTCATGCTTTGTTGCTGCTTTTCAAGCAGTTATTTCTGTCGTATCACCTAGGCGGAGGAAGGTCCTCAAACTAACATCTATTTCAGTATAAGAATTACTACACACTAGTGCAAACCCATTGCTTCAGCCTGTCAACCACTGACCAACATGATAAGGGAAACATTGACAAGAGAGTTGGGCAAAAAGTGAACTAAGATGTGCAAAAGGTCCTGTGCCATTGGTTCAGCTTGCCTGGTGTTAGCACCACCCTGACATCAGCTTTACTTAGCTATGAGTAAAGCTGATGAAACCTCTGACATCCTCTTGAACTTTGCCATTGGTCCCTCCCAGGGCCTTGAACTGGGCAAACACAGTTCACAGTACAAAGACCTGTGGAGGCCAAGAATGAAATATGTTACAAACTAATGCTCTTGCATACGCAAGATGTATTTCTAGACATAGCAGCCTGCTACTGATGACCTATGTGTGTGGCTATGGTTGTGCTTTCTAGATACTTGGGTTCCATATTCCTACTACATCTTGAATGAAGAATTTCTTCATGTGTCTTTGCCCACTTCCATTCTAATCTATCGTTTTTAGCAGCATCTATATGTGGTTGCATCTGGCGGCTCCAATGTCAATGTGGTGATGAATCTACTCTGGGGTTTAGTCTGAACTTTAGAGGAGTTATCCAAGGTTCTGAATTGATTATGGAGGTAGGGTTTTAGTACCCAAAATAGTTTCATTGAAGTCCAGCCTAAATCATAGAGCAGAAGCAGGGCCCCAGTCCCATAGGAACCACCAGACACAGGCTATATCTTATATATTTTGTCTTGTTTAAGGCAAAAGGACAGAAGCAGATTTTAAACTGAGAAATATTTGTTTTAGCATCTAACATCAGAACAATACAAATTTATATCCCATTTCCAAATTGGCCATTCCCACTCGCAGTGCTGTTTACAACAGGAAACTGTTGCCTCAAGCCTGAGTGGACGAAAAGGGGGCACCAGCTGACGTTTTGCTATTCTTTTGGGTGAGCAGTGCCTTGAACATTGCTAGCTTTTCTGGAGTCCTGCCCGCTGACTGGTGCTGTCACTCATGAGGGATGCCAGCTCTTCAAATAAACAGTTCTGGTATGTGGTCATCGGTGGCAGCTGGTGGCTCCCACGTCAGTGAAGGAATGAAGCCATTCTAGGGTTTGGCCAGCTTCCAAGGAGCTCCCCAAGGTGCTGAACACACAGCATTTAACAACAGATTCTAGCACCTTGGAGAGTTCCTTTATACCATGGGTTAAAGCCTGGCAAGTATCCACTGCTCCACTGATATGGCAACCATCAGCTTCCCCTTCCAGACACAGTTTAGAAGTAAAAAATGTGTGCCAGGAGGGCAAGGGAAGAGAGGGTACAGTACTGACCCTGTTTTTCTCATAGCTGGTGAACAGGGTCAGACACTGAACCCGCTAACTGGAGATGGTGATAAATCTACACTCAGTTATAAGGCTGCTTCTTCTGAAGCTGCTCGAGATATTATGGGAGCCATTCATGGGCTTGATACTATTGTGTTCCTGACAGGTTTTGCCTGGAGAGAGCTTTTGTACAACCTGGAGCAGTAAGAGAGAGAGAGGCTGTAAAACTGAAAATAAGGTTGCTGCTCTGCAGCAGTGGGTCCAGTAACTGCTCATGGGGGAAGGTTAATGATGAAAGACCACCAAACCCCCCCCCCAAAGATGGTGGGTTGGAAGAGAAGAATGTAGCAATGAAGAATTGCTTAAGAAAACCCTATGAAATTAATTCAGACACCATTAAGTTGACAGGTGATTTGAGGGTGAGTGTGTGCGCACCTGCACAGACACACACACACTCACACACACACATACAATGAATAACATAGAACTGCAGCCTAAGTTTATCAGTGTAAAATTTTAAGACTAGAAGAAATCCACAAAAATGTTCTACTGCTCGACACAAAGCAAAACAGGGTTTTTGCTGCCACTTCCTCACAGGGTGATAAAAATGATTTCAGACAATTGTAACACAAGAACGGGGGTGCTTTCTAAACATTCTTTTTAAAGGAATTGATAGCTATTAGCTCATTACAAGATAATGGATTCCTCCCACCAACAATCTCATACCACTCTGGAACAGTGACACAACTTCTATATTTCACATCAGAGCCTGAAACAGATGGCAAAAAGAGAAGTTCCATGAATATCAATACTGTAAAATTACAGCCTATTGGAGCAGGCATACCCATCCGCTTTAACCAAGGAGCTAAAATGATACACTTTTATTTAAGGGGCAGAAAACAGCACGAAGATCTTCCGTCTAAAATATGAAAGGCAATATGATGAATGACTTTAAAATCTAACATGTTTACAAGGCTCTAAATATATTGTGTGAATCAAATATAAGTATATTTATATTTGTGAAAGAGCTCCGTATTAAAGTTTGGCAATCTCTGTCTCTAATAAGGCAGCGAAGGAAATATTTCCCAGAGATTAGGCCTTTCTGTTTCAAATTTCTGTACAAAGGTTTGAAAACAAAATTCTATGAAATGACACTAGAAGTGCTGATTTCAGTAGGCATAGCAAGAGGGAAAAAGTGCTTAAAGACTGACATCAAAGTAAAGAAATTGGTTATCTCTTTTGGTAAAGGTGTGGTCTTTAAAGGAATTTACAGCTTTCTCTTCTCCTTTTGAAATAACCTCATTAAAAATTGAATCTAGTGAAAGTTTCACAATAAAGCAATCCCTGCAGTTTCCAAAACATGTGGCCAAATCTTCTTTTGCTAAAACCTAATGTATACACATTTATAATTCAGAATATTCTATCTTTTCCTGTGCATGCAGAAAAATTAGGAAGACTAATTTTTTAAAAAATCAGCAAGTTAGAAATGTACAAGGTCAGTTCATTAAACTACTGATAGAAATGATAAAAAATTAGCTGTCTACCATTTTCTTCTGGATTTTAATTGATACTTTTCTCCATATTTCTTAGAAGGTAAAAAGCTCATTACCAGTACAATTACAATTAATAATTAGATAGAGAAATGGTATGGTGTAGTGCTGAACTATGGAGACCAGGGTCTGAATTCTTGTTCAGCCATGGAAACCCCTGGGTGACCTTGAGCAAGTCACAGACGGAGGTAAAGGCAAACCTGCTCTGAACAAATCTTGGCAAGAAAATCCCATGATTGGTGTGCCTTAGGGTTGTCATAAATCAGATAACAAATTGAAGGCACTCAACAATAACAATTAGATTGTCAAATCATAATTATGCCATAGTTGACACATTGAATACGGCTTTGGACTTCACAGTGAAATCATGGGTGAGGATCCAATGGTGGACTTCTGCTGTAAAAGGGGAGGTTCCAGTAGAGCCGGGAAAGGGGATGATCTTGCTCTTTACTGCTTCTTCCCTTGTGCCAACAAAGTCACTCCAGATGGCTAGAAACTTAGTCAGAGCTGGGTTTTTGTAGTCAGGAAAGCCTCAACAGAAGAGCAAAGGACAAAAGTGCTATTATGTTGTCACTTGGCTATCAGAACAACACTGAATTTAGGAAACAGTTCTTTATAACAATGCAAGGCAGGATACTTAAGGAGCTAAAGGTGTCTTAGAGAGAGAGTAGCAGTGATAGGGTTAATGAGTTTTTCAGTGAGCTGAAAAATATATTTTATTCCCTGAGCCATATTTTGTAGCAGAATGCACAGAGAACCAGAGCTATATTTTACAACGTTATTACACTGTAAACAATGTCTCTAACTTTGAGCCACCTCCCATGCACATTTTTGTTAGAGGCAAACTTGCAGCATTCTAAAGACACTGCTATTCAGTCTTCTTTTCTTTTTTTCCTTTGAAAAACAGGAGGTATGATAGCTATTCAAAACAAAAGTGCCACTCTATGTGAACGTGTATTTTCTGGCATTTGGTATTTGGATATTGCACTTACTAACACTCTTAGAAAGTATATGCAATCCACAGGGATTCTAATTCAGATCAGAAATACCACAGATTAACTTGCTCAGTGCAAGATGTATTTATCTGCCAGGATGAGGGTTAAAGAGGTTTAACAAATCTGGGGGTGGAATACAGCATTGCTGAGCATTCTGCAAATGAATTCACTCCCATCTTGATTTTTTTGGTGGGTGCTTGAAAGGTGTGAAACAAAACAAATAGATTCTCTGTCAGTGAAATAGTTCTCCGAAAATGTTTGCATTTTAAAGAATTCCTTTTGAAATAAAGAATTGGTTTCTTGCACCAGAAATGGCATTTCTGATGGAAGAAAATAACAATGCCAGAACAAAAAGCCTTCACATTTGCTCTTTTCCCCAGCCCAAGACAGCAAATATAGCTCATATCTATTGCCTCTAGCTAAAATTGTGTTCAGCTGGGAATATTTTTTTTTCCAGAATGAAGAACAAGAACGTGACAATATTAAGGCTCATATGGAACTGCTACACGATGATGAGAGAAACTTAATGGAAAGCTCTGCATCACGTTACCACATTATCCAAAATTTTCTAAATTTCCACTGATGATTGAAGCAATTCCCTCTGCCTGGTCTTGTAACAAGCTGCCATTCACAACAAATCAACCACAGATGGCAAATCATGATGGCTAGCTCATTTTGGCTAGAGGGAGGGCTTTCTAATGGGAAAGGAAGGGGGCATACAACAATCCATCAACAAGATAGCTAATGCATTGTGTTCTAAAAATATCCCTATCTGTCCGTCTATCTATCCATCTACTCAGTTTTGTTTAAATCAAGACTCTTCCTTTAGCATAATGCTTTAATGTTTAGGACACAATGTTACCTATCAGTTATCTGGACCACTTTCAATCTTCTTCTACTTCTTTAAAACCATTTTTTTAAAGTAAAAGAGACACATGTTTAGCACTCCATAGCATCCTGTTACCAATATTTCAGGGCTAAAACCTTCAACCAAGGGGAAGGGCCTTTTTATGATGCTATACAAGTACAACATACAGTCCTCCCTCCACATTTGTAGGTTTGACTCTTGGCAATTTCATTATCTGTGAGGAGCCCATGCCTCCCTCACATTCTCCTCCTCCCATTCCCTTGTGTTTTCCCAGCACGAAAGCAAAAGGTAAGGCACTGGCGGGGGGAGACACACACACACACACACACACACACACTTTCTTTGTGCCCTCTGGAGCTCTCCCCTCCTATTCCTTTGCCTCTGCTCTGGTGCTGAGAACTTGCTCTGAGGCAAAATGTAAGGCAATCAGGGGGCACACATGCTCCTTCCTTCTCCCCTCTGGAGCTCCCCTCTCTTACCCCCTTGCCTCTGGCCCTGGCATGGAGAAGGAAGGCTCCCATGCCAGAGCCTCAGAAGTGAATGGGAGGGGGATCACAGGGCGGATTGATTCACAATTTTTCCACTTTTGTGAGCAACCTGCACCCTGAACCCTCACAAATGTGGAGGGGCTACTGTACATACAAACACATTCAGGCTCAGCCAGTGATCCCCAGCATCAAATGAGAGTGAGTAAAGGCAGATGCTCTGGCTTTAAAACTACCTCTCTCACACTTCTTCCTCCTTCAGTGACATTTGTCCTGAGATTTGACTCCCTGTTGAGGGAACCAGGAAAGGACAGCAATTTCCCAGAGACTTCAGCTAGTTCTCTGAGAGATGGTAACAGTATGTGTTCATTCTAATTAACTCTTACTTTAATGGAAACACTTTGAAAAAAATGCAATTTTGATCCATTTAAACACATTTTTAAAATTGTGATGTGCTAGGACTTTATTCTAGAGTATTTATGTTAATGATGGTAAGGGAAATTTCTAGTATTGGTCTTTGGATACAGCAGCTGCTAAGAGCAGGAGATCCAACTAACTTGAATATTTTGAGAACTGAGCCAAATATTTTGAGCTTCATCAGATTCATGTCTATAAGCACACAGATGTGGTTGTTCATGAAGAATGTCACAACAATTAGGGATAAACAGAACATTTGAACATAGTCAAAAACGTATTTGAGTGTCAGGAAACCCTGACAAGGAGAATCCTGGAATGATGAAAATTTTCACAGATCAGCGTTTATTCTACGGAAAGTTCACATTTTTTGTGTTAGTAGAAATCAGTATTTCCTGGGCATAAAGTCCTATCTGTTGCACAAAAAAAACTATGTGAAAATTTTGCACAGAATAAACTGCCAGCTATATTTTTCCACGCAGAAAATGTTTTTCTTGTTTAGAAAATACCGTTTCTGTGCAAAAACAAAAAAGCATCCCTCCATCTGTGAATTTTACACCAAATAAGCCCCAAACTGCAAATAGTCTTCGAAAACTGTGTAGTTTTTGAAAGGAAGAAACAACTAATTTTAGCAATTTTCTTCCCACCACAACAAAGTGTTCAAAAACTATGAAGTTTTTGAACTTTCTTCTGGTGGAAAGAAAATTGCTAAAATTACTTGTTGCTTCCTTTCAGAATGAAATTTGTGAAGAACTGCATCCCTATAAAAGATTCATGATTTTTTTGTTCCTCGCACCCCCTTAAAAAAAAAGGGGGGGGATATGCAGCAATATTCTTTTAACTGGCTGTTGATGTATATTAGTTCAACTGTTGTATTGCAAGTATTATGATAATTCTTGTTGTTTACTCTGTTTTTTTCTATGCTGCTTATTTTTACTTTTAACAATTTTCAACATTAAACATGAAAAGATGTGAGAAAAATTGACACTTCAATATATTGTCAAGGTTGTTGCTGGGCAGGCACAGTTTTCCTCTGAGTGCACGGCAGTGGGAAGAGGCGGTGTGGCCAGACAGCCAGGTGCAAGGCCAGCAGAATCAGAGGAGCCAAATCCTGCCAACCCTGACAGATTATGGGCCCAGCACGCTTCCACTGCACCAGAGGGTCCAGTGGACCAAGTGAAGTGCCAGTTCCAGTCTGCAGCTGCCTGCTGAGAGCCTGCTCATGGACAGTCTCTGGTAAGTGACAGTTCTGGCATAGGAGGGGCTGGAAGGTGAGAGAGGCTGCAGGGATGGCGTCCACGAGGAGTGCAAGTCTGCCCCTGGGCAGATTGAATGAGAGGAACTATCTCACTTGGGCAGTGAAGATGGAGATGTATCTGCAGAGAGGGGTTGTGGAAGGCTGTTGCTGATCCCCTAAGGCCTCTCAGTGTAGCAGATGTGAGGATGGAGGAGAAAGCCATCAGTAACATTTTTCTGGCTTTGGAAGATAGCCAGGTAAACCGTGTCAGGCACCTCACCACAGCCCAGGTGTGTTGGGATGCTTTGTGGGCCATATATATCTGCCCTACAGCTGGGACTAAGCTGTCCCTGTTAAGGAGGCTCTACAGGGCACAGCTGTAGCCTGGTGAGTGCATGCAGGACCATCTCCAGCATTTGACCTCCCTGCTCGTTGCCTTACAAGAGAGGGGAAAGGTGATCTCCAAGCCTGACAGAGTCTACTGCATACTGAGCTCCATAGATGCAAGCTGGGACATGTTCGTGGCTAGCATCAAAGGCATGCCGGAGCAGGACCTCACCATGCAGTATATTTCTGGGCGTCTGTATGAGAAGGAGGAAAGGCGTGCCAAGAGGAGCTGGCAGGAGCTTATCAAAAGGAGCAGCAGCAGCAGCAGTGGCGGCAGGAAGAATGCCAAGCACACTGACTTTCCCTAGACTGAGTCTGAGTCTACCAAGAGGTTGAATGCTGTGAAAAGATATTTTCGGTGTGGATCCATGAAGCATCTGCGGAAGGACTGTCTGGACAGCAGAGGCAATGTGCCAAAGACTGAGGGCAAGAGAGCCAAGGACAGAGGGGGTCACTTGCTGGTTTCAGCCATGGTTAAGGGCTGTGAAACCCAAGGGGCTCTCTGGCTGCCAGATAGTGGGTGTTCTCAACATCTGGCTAATAGCCGGGGTATGTTTAAGACTCTGGACAAAGCAAACATCAACTATGTTTCCCTTGCTGATGGTTCTAAATGCAAGGTGGAAGGTATGGGGGAAGCCTTTGTCCTGCTCTGGGGAAATACATAGATAATGTGCTTTATGTGCCCTTCTTAGAGTTTTGCCTGCTGTCAGTATCTGAGTTGGCACTGAGTAGGCATTATGTTCTGTTCTCTGGAAATGTGGGTAAGGTAATAAGAAATGGGGCTCTGTGTGCGGTCAGTGAGCTCAAAGACTGGCTGTATAAATTCTTGCCAAAACAAAATACCCACATGGTGTATAGCAATAAGCAACAGCACAATAATTGCATCCACCTGTTGCATGGAAGGATGGGGCATGCCAGTTTCCAAGTCCAAAGGAAACTGCCTGAGTGCTGTAAAGACTGCAGAGTTAACCCTTGTGATGCCTTTTTGGACTGTGCTGTCTGCAAGCAGTCCAAATCTAAGGTGCAGCCATTTCCCAAGTTTAGTACCAGGGTATCTACGCAGCCTTTACAGTTGGTGCACTCCGACTTCATTGGTCCCATGCCAAGGTCTCAGGGTAGGGCACAGTATGTGATGCTCCTGGTAGATGACTACAGTAGGTACATGTTCTGTTATCTCCTGAAACACAAATCTGAGGTGTGTGGAGTGTTTAAAAATTGGTGTGCCTATGTGGAACGTCAATTTCAGTATGAAGTTAAAGCTCTCCAGACTGACAGGAGAGGTGAATATTTAGCTGGGAGCTTGCAGCACTGGTTAAAGAAAAAGGGCATAAATCACAGGTTAACTGCCCCCAATTCTTTGGAGCAGAATGGAATTGCGGAGCATAACGGGGGAGTGATCCAGACAATAATGAATTCCTTCTTGGCAGATGCTGACATGCCTCAGAAAGCTTGGGGGTGAGGCAATGCTTACTGCCAATTACATTCATAACAGGCTATGGAACTCCATCATAAAGGTAACTCCTTTTGAAAAACTGTATGGCAAGAAACCCTCTGTTGCTCATATGAAGGTGTTTGGGAGTTATGCCTCGGTGCACATTCCTAAAGCCCAATGGAGAAAGGCCCAACCCAAAGCCCGCAGGTTGAGATTTGTAGGGTATGCCCCCGGAGGGTATCGCTTTAATGGAAGGGTGGTGATATCCCGAAATGCTCAATTTGAAGAGCACAGTAACTGGAAAAGAGTGCATGCAAATTCTGAGGTGCTCCTTCCAATTTGTGATGAAAGTGATGCTGAGAGCACAGCGCAGCCTTCTTCTCCTGCAGCTACCTCTTCAAGGGTTAAGCAGGAGGAGGAGACAGAAACTGAGCTGGGAGAAGCGGCTCAGAGTGCAGAGCAGTCTGATGGGGAGGAGAAACCTGGCCGTAAAAGAGGCAGATCATCTGATCATTAGGGGGAATTACAAATACCAATGCGGTCTGAGAGGAAGACAGAAGGCAGAGACCATCTATATGCAGCAGGCACCTGGGTATAAAACCGGTAAACCAAATCTGGTGTACCAAGTAAACAAAGCCATCTATGGGCTCAAACAATCTGCTCGTTGCTGGAACAAGTGCCTGGATGGTGCTTTGCAGGGCTTGGGTTTCGAGCAGAGTGTAGCAGACCCATGTGTGTACACCAAAGGATCTGCGAAAGACCAAGAAATCTTGCTAGCCTTTGTTGATGACTTGTGTCTGGTCACAACAACAAAGGAACAGGTAACAAGGTTTGCCAAGGAACTAGGTAAAAAGTTCCAAATTAAAGACCTAGGTCCCATCAAACAATACCTGGGTATTGAGGTACAGAGAACAGAGAATGGGTTTCTGCTTAGCCAGAAGCAGAAAATATTGCAACAGCTGCAAAGGTTCAACATGCTTGATTGCAAAGGTGTGCAAACTCCCATGGTACAAGGGTTTACAAAGTCTGTGGATGACAAAGTGTTTCCTGACAAAGAAATGTACCAGTCTGTTGTGGGATCTCTGTTGTATTTGGCTGGGTATAGCAGACCAGATTTGTCCCTGGCTGCTAACATTCTGGGCAGGACAAGTTCTAAGCCCACACAGCAACACTGGCAGGGGGTGAAGAGAGTGTTAAGGTACTTAAAAAGCACTCTTGAGTACCGTCTGTGTGTGTCACCCTCTGGGAAACCTGAATTGGTTTGTTACTGTGACAGCGATTTTGCTGAGGACATGTGTGACAGGAGGTCAACCTCAAGAATCCTAATAATGTACAGCGGCACACTGGTGCACTGGAAGACTAAAAAGCAGAGTTCTGTGGCCACTTCAACTGTGGAAGCAGAATATGGAAGTCTCTCATATCTGTGCAGTGAACTGACCTGGTACACACAACTGGCAAGGGATCTCGGTGTGGACATACCAATCCCTGTAATGGCATTTGATGACTCTCAGGAATGCATCCACATGGCTAGCAATGACAAAGCCGGAGGGGGGCGAACCAAGCATGTAGATGTCAAATACCAAAACGTGAAACAAACAGTAGAGAGTGGTGTGATCAGATTAGAATATTGTCAATCTAAGGAGAATGTGGCAGATGTGCTCAAAAAACCACTCACCACTGGGAATCACTAGGACATGCTCAGGAAACTGGGAATGGTTGAGCATGGAGCTTAAAGCTGCCGATCCACTACACAGGAAAAGGAGGTGTGTCAAGGTTGTTGCTGGGCAGGCAAAGTTTTCCTATGAGTGGATGGCAGGGGGAAGAGGTGGTGTGGCCAGACAGCAGAATTGTTATGGCTATGTCTTGTGTATTACAGAAGACCACACACCAGAGCACTAATTGGGTCACCCCACTTGTTCCAGGGTGACAAGGTAACATAAAAAGGCTGGTTTTTGCCTTGACGAGCTGCCAGTTAGCTGCCGTAGCTGGACCTGCCATGCCATTGGCAGTATACTGATTGTAAGGGGAGATGCTGCCCAATTTTTCTCTGTTATCTTCTGTTATTCCTGTTTGTCTAATTGCTAGAATGCTAGTATGTTTTTGCTAAGCCTTATCTTAGAGTACGGCAAGAAATCAAGCCTCTAAGTCTTACTTACTGAGCCTCTGGAATTCTTTCTGCTTCACTGGGACCCTCTGCTGCAGCAAAGCCTTGCTTCACAGATTGCACTCTACTCACGCTCAGAGGAGCCAAATTAAAAAGTAGATAATAAGGCATACATAGATTGGCAGGGTAAATGACTTAGAATTTTATTTGGAACAGGAAGGGAGAAAATAAATACCTTAATCAATTCTATTACCTACATACTGATTTCTCTTTCCGAGCCACATCCTGAAGAACATTTATAAAGACCATGACATTGAATCATTTGGGCAAAGATATGCCTTAGTCTTAGTCTTAACAAAACTTAACTTCACTTCTAAACTCTCATATCTCATTCACGATCTTTGCTCAAAATGGGATGGGCATGTACCTGGATACCACCTTAAACCATCCAAGTTTTCAAAGAATGTGATTAACTTTGGCCTAACCTGAAATAGAATGATTTCATTTCCTTTTCTTCTACCACATCAAGAATTCAGGAGTGATGTGTTACTTTGACTAAGAAGAAAAAACCCTGTGAGTCATAAAAATACTATTCTAAGGATACCAAGAAGAGTCTATCCAATTGCAACAGACGAAGCGATTTATTATCCTTAAAATTTTGGTATTGGAATTCTTCAATTAAGTATTATGTTTAGCTGTTCAAAATTGAGCAAATGGTTTTCTTTGATATTTTGAAATCATTAAGGGTTTTAAAATCTCAGCTATCTTCCAGATACATCAAATGTTCTATTTGGTAAATGTGAAAATGAAATATTGACAGTGTCACTCTATATACCTCTGCTCAGAATAAAGCCCCAGTAAAATGAATAGGTATTCCTACCAGATAAATGGCTAGCAAACTCCAGGTCCCTGGAGATTGCCATCCCAGCCACCTTTAAAAAAAAAAAAAGAATAAACTTCAGGAACAAGCTCTAACCCCTCAGTTCAAGCTGAAAGTTCTCCAACATCACCTTGCACATTCAAGGGCTACTTGAATATGAGGGAGGCAGTAAATTTATCTCTAGCCTATTTGGAAAACTTCAGGGCATATGATATTAAGATTGTTTCTCAGACCTGGACAATCAAGGGGTCCTTATACAGTAAATGAGGGAGTCCCTTTTTTTTTTTAACACACATTACTGGCATCAGGCTGAGAAGCAGTGCTTTATTCTTTCTTTGCCGGGAATGTCACAGAAAGTTTGGGTAAATGTGTTGAATTGGGGTGGTGATAACCTGGTATCTCTATATGGGTCAGCTCAGACTTAACTACACTGACCTGGCTGATCTCAGGGAGAAAGGAGTGCTCTTCCCACATATAGGGTCTATTTGATTGGATTGTGCCTGCTGTCCAAAGAGAAGAACCAACTCACAGGTCATGAAAGGCCATCCAGAAGACAATCCTAAATGCTCTAAGTCTTCTTTGTGTTCCACGTCACATGTGTTAAAGTAGTGTAGAAATTAGGTGAGAAATCAAATCTAAGTTCTTATCAATATAGGTTCACATTAAAGAGAGACAAGAGATAAATTTAAATATCACTTATGAAATCTTTAGATATTTACACTAACTCATACTTGCCATAGAAATTTTGGAAAACCTATATTGACTGAAAGAGAGACAAGAGAGAGAGACAGAGAAAGTCCTGACATAAATGAAGGACAAGAATATAATCTAACTGATACTGCAATTTTCTAAGGCAAGTATTCCAACGGCAAAAGGGCTTTGACATTTCAAGGTCACAGAGACTGTTTAGCTGGAAATAACCAGTTAATAGATGTGCACAGAAGTGAAGCCTTCCTTCTCTCTTCTATATAAATAAGCTTAAGCTTCTCATCAGCTTGCCTTTCAACAGTCTGCCTCTCATGCAGTCATTTAGGCTTTTTTCTTCCTGACGCTCCAATAGGGATGCAAATTATTTTTTTTACAAAATCACCACATTCATTTCTGCACAAAATTATTTATTGAAACACTTTGATATATATAAATATCAGGCAAAACTTGCAAAGTTATTGCTTTTGTGTTATTCTTCCCAACTAGGTTTCCCAGGTGTTGGGAAACCCATTTTCAGCCAGGAAACAAACAATGGCAAATATTCTTCCTATCCCTGCTTTCCAAACAAGAGGGAGAACAGCTGCCAAGCACACAGAAAATGTAATTATGAAAAACATTTGAAACATGTCATTTTCACATTGGTGTTCAAAATGAAATGAAGCTGATATTCTTGTGCAAGAGAAACAGTTGAACTGGTTAGTGAAATGAACAGTACAAACAGCAAAGCAATCTCAGCTGAGCACTGATCCTTGTATTCATATACAAGGGGAAGGTATTAATAACTCAAAAACATAGATGCCAAATGCTTGCAGGACACTGACTGTTGGAGGAGAAGAGGAGAACAGAGGGTCATCAAGGAGGACGGCACTGACTGGCTGATGGCAGCACACTACACACAAACACTTCACATTGAAACATTATATTGCAGGTCTCATTTGTTTCCAGAGATTCCTTATCTCTCAGTTTGTGAGATCAACATGGTTATAAACACAGATCTCTAACAAGAGCATTTCTTACCTTCTGTAGGACTACAAAATGAGCATAAAAATAATCTGTGTCTTTCTCAATGGAATCTCACAATAGGGCTACCTATTCGCTGCTATCTTCAAACTGTACCAATGAACTCAGTGAGACTACCCCAAAGCAAGTTATTTAATTATTACACCCGAAATACTGAAGGCATGTAACCATATAGGCTTTCCATCAGGACATATTTCAAGTGCATATGAATTAAACACCACACTGTGCCGTTGCAAATATTAGTCTTAACCCGACAGGGTATGAAATGAAGCCTCCCAGGCAAAGTGCCTTATCAGACAGGACATGATAATCTCCTCTAAGATAGGACTTCTCCACTTACTGTTGTCTCCATATCGAACAAATTTACCAAAAGCCCTGTGGAATAACAGTCACTTAAAACAGCAAGGGTCAAATCATATAAGTTAATGCTTTTTCACAATTTCAATATAGATAATGTGTTTTATTTAACTAGAGCTTTAAAATGTTACTTTGGGCTGACTTTTTAAGAAGACTCTTGACTTTGACAAGGTAATCTTGACCACTAAACCTCCTAAACTGCAAAAATAATTTCAGTATAAATGATACACCAAGTTTATAATCTGTCATGTACAGTGACAGGAAGTATAAATTATTAGAATTCTTTCCTCTATTACAATGTTCTTTCAAGCAAATTATATCATCAGAAGGGACCTTAGAAATTATTCTGATATTAATAAATGATGGGAAGGTTCCTTATTCTGAGATAGACCACTACCCACCTAGTACAATCCGTCACCAGTTCTCCACGCTTTCAGACAGGAGATTGATCTCAGCCATATCAGAAGAGGCCACTTGGGAAGGGGAGGCGTGAACTTGGGACCTTTTCCATGCAAAGTATGAGATCTGCCAGTGTAAAGATGAACCCGAAAGGTATTGCAAAAGCACTGAAACCCCCCAAATTCTGCAGATCAGAATAAAGGATTGTTTGCTGTGCTCTGGTCAGGGAAACAACTTTGTAAGGCAGCAGGAATTGATCACTGATTGATCAGCCCTAGCATGGCCCTGCATCTAAAGTGGCAAACTGCCTTCTTTGACTCTGCCTCACTTGCCATATGTAACTGAAGTGATCACTAAGACTCAGGCTACCTGGCACTATTTGTAAACAAACACACAAAAAGTCTATATATTTTCAGAATCTGCTTGACTTTTTGAGGTCTCAGGAGCTCACTCATATATACAGTTGACACTGGTTTATGAAGACATTATCATTGTAAAGAAGAATGATTTAGTGCTGCTGAGATGTCTGTTGAAAATATAGTTAAACTTATTGTTTCAGTAGATTATTCCAGACCTTGAGATTATCTAAGGAGAAACAGGAAGAATGGCAAATCTATATCTTAACTATCATCAGTAAATCAAAGTACTGCACCTTTTCAATACACAAGATGGAAGTGTGCAAATCAAGAATATGCTTTCTATATTGTTTATTTATTAACTTTTATTATATGCATTGCATCCTTCCGCCATGGATCTCAAGGCAGCAGGGAAAAGATTTACAGAGGTCTCCAACCCAGACCCTGACCAATCTAGACCAACTTAATTTCATCAGAGTAGCTGCATCATATACCTTCAGACTATAGAAATCCAGTGCTAGGATAACGGGTTACACATATCAACAGTAATGCTACCTGGAAATCAGTCAACCAAAACAGGGGCTATGTTATTCAAAACATTCTGTAAAAATATAGTCCTATCTATCTATCTATCTATCTATCTATCTATCTATCTATCTACCTATCACCCATATTGACCATGAGGACTGCTTTCAATAGAAGAAGTCTGATGGTCAGTCCCTAGTATCTTTTGTTAACAGGATGTCAAGTGGTAATTCAGGGAACAAGCTCTGGTTGAGACCCTGCGGGAAACTGCAGGGCCACTATGATCTCAATGGATTAGTGATCTGTTTCTTTTTTCTTTTTCCTAATGACAAATCAAACAATAATGTCAAATATCGACAATTAAGATAAAATACTATTAGACAACCAATAATGAGTTCTATCTTGCAGTGTATAAGTCACTCCATTATTTCCTTAATAAAAAATAAAATAATACATAAACAGTAGCTTTTTTGTAACAAAGCAAAGCACTAGACATCCTGCATTTATACCTAATATTGGTTTGAATTTGCTTCCAACTTTCCTTTGTAGGGTTGCATAACACTCAAAAAATATAAAGACTCCACTATTAACAAATACTATATTCAGCCCTTTTACTGTTCTTATTCTAACAATCAGTGCTCTGCTTTAGTATAAATCATACTCAGATGTTTTTAAGGAAAAAGAAAAAGTTTGAAGTCAGCTTTGTTCTAAAAGACCACAAGATATCAGCAAACATTGTGAACATCTTTCTGTTGAAGTTCTGGATAATGCCTTTAGTTCACACATTTAAGATTGATAGTGTTGCATTATGTGAATGTATAATGGACTCCTTGCTCCACAAAATTCTCACAGCCCTTTGTGTGTGTGTGTGTGAGAAAGCAAACTGTTAAAAATCTGTTGTTATGGCTGGCCAGTTCCATGGGAAAACTTTTCCTCAGTGTTATCAGCTTGTCCGGAACTGGCACACAGCTGCGCCATCATATGTATTTTTGCTACATGACATGTTATGGCTATGAACTTGTTATTCACGCATGCTGTCGTAGGTTCAAGGTGCCTACAGCATGTTTACTGCATATCATATAACCGGGGGCCTTGTGTAAAAGTCACTCTGTTCTTTTGTCTTTGCTCTCTGTTGCTGACCTGCCATGATGTTGGGCAGATTGAACTTTTCTTCTGTAACTTAGGTAGTTTGGACTTCTTTTTTACCAATAAACGTAGTCAATTTGCCAGTTTGACTTCAGCAGTGTTTTGTTTACTTGCTCCGTGAAGCAGGCATGAAGTCTAAAGCAGGCAGGAGATTTTATTATTTTTTATCAGCAGGAGTTTCTAGACTCCTGTTTTTGCAACAGATAGCAACTACCAGTTTCTGAAAATTTTCATGGTCACTATCTATTTCTTGCTGTCACTATAAAATTTCTATGATTATTGCTGTGGTTTATTCAGGAACACTGGGGTATTGGCTAGGTGCTTTCATAAAGCTGCAGTGTTTACCTTATCATGGTGTATATCTGTTAGTGACTGTATTTACCATTCAGAGTATTGCCTTCTTGCTTGTTTTTGATAAAGTAGAAATTTTAAAATTTGGTACATAAGTAATGGTATTAGTTCAGAAATGTGGTTATTTCCTTATTACAAATGAGTAGTCTTTTGTGTATATTTTTGTTAAGAATATATTGTCATATTATCAGCTTTCTTGACTATCCAGCTCTCACAACCATATGTAACAACTGGAAATAGGATAGTATGAACAATCCTAACTTTAGTATTCAATAGCATATCTTAGCATTTCAGGATCTTGTCTCTTCCTTCACAGTTGCCCTTCTAAGTTCTAGTCTCATTAGGGCTTGAATGCAGTCTCCATTCTGATTAATCACTGAACCAAGGTATGGAAGCTCTTGAACTATTTCAATGTCTTCATTGTCTGTTTTAAATTTATGTAAATCATCTATGGCCATGATTTTTGTTTTCTTAATGTTCAACTTTAAACTTGCCTTTGCACTTTCTTCTTTGACTTTCCTCAGCAACCCTTCCAACTTTTTGCTGTGGTATGGTGTCATCTGCATATCTTAAATTGTTGATATTCCTTCCTCCAGTTTTCATGCCTCATTTCTCTGCATCTAATCCTGCTTTACATATGATATGTTCACTGTTCAAATTAAACATCTAGGGTGATAAAATGCAGCCTTGCCTGATCCCCTTGCCAACTGGAAACCATGATGTACACAATCATAGGCTTTGCCATAATCCAAAAAGCACAGGGTGATTTTCTTTTTCATTTTTTTGTGGAATCCATTATCCAATGTATGTTTACAATATGATAGCTAATGCCTCTTCCTTTCCTCATTCCAGCTTGGATATCTGACATTTCTCACTCTATATATGGTAAAAGCCTATGTTCCCATGCTGCCCAAAGAGCATCCCCACTCTTGGTTTAAATTTCCCTTTGATTTCTTGGAGCTTGTAGAAGTTGTCTCTGGTTCTTCCTCTTTTGTTGTCATCTTCTATTTCTCTGCATCAATTATTACAGTAGTTTTCCCCATCCCTATGCCCAGCTTGCTAAACAGCTGCATTTAGGTTTCTGGCTGTCATATTTTGCTTCTTGTCTCTCTTTAACAACTTGAAGAGTTTTACTGGTCATCCACTGAGGTTTCTTTTACTTTTTGGCTGCCAGATAGTGTCAATTTGTATTCTTCCTTGACAATGTCCGTGGCTTTAATCTTCTGCCTCCTACTTAATTAGGCCTAATAGTACAAATCTATTATCTTTAAATTCTACAGGGATGTTCTTCCGCTTGTATGTTGGCATTATGTTCTTCTTC
Source organism: Ctenosaura bakeri (assembly GCA_948474755.1). NCBI lineage: Eukaryota > Metazoa > Chordata > Lepidosauria > Squamata > Iguanidae > Ctenosaura > Ctenosaura bakeri. The sequence goes on along the minus strand of CAOLHI010001868.1, from coordinate 277,935 downwards.
TTTAGCTCTACTCTAATTTTCATTTTTTAATTATAATTTTTATTCCAAATTCCAAATAATAGAAATAAAAAAATTACTTACATACTGTTTCTTATACATACTGTTTCTTATACAATTTGTAATGTTATTTATATAGTACCCCTTCCTCTCATATTCCCTTTGATTCCATATTTAGCGTTTTCCCCAAAATATATACTATTTCTCAAACTTTTGTCTGAACCTACTTTATATGAAATATCCTTTCCACATTGCCCATCATTTACTACTACTTGGCCTACAATACATAAATTTCTAACTTTTTTTTTTACATACTTCCCACCCTTAGCTCTTCCCTTATAGAATCATCTCTCTTAGTTTCTAACCCAGTTCATTAGCATACTCCATTATTCCTTTTAACAAACTGGAAAGTTTCTCCATATCTATCATATCCGTAATTATTTCTTTTCAACCATCAGTTGATGATTAGCACTACTCTAATTTTTGATATTAACAGTTTATGGTTTGTGCCACAGTCTTGTCCTGGGCTTCTTTTCACAGAAGCTTCTCTACCTTCTGCTTCTAATTATGTAATCTATTTGATTTTTATATTGGCCATTAGGTGATGTCCATGTATACAGCCCCCCCAACCTGCTTTGGTTGCTTGAAGAATGTATTTGCAATTAACAAACAGCTGGTCTTGCAAAATTCAATCAGTTGCTCTCCTGCTTCATTTCTTGAGCCAAGGCCAAATTTTCCTACAGTCTTTGATGCTGCTTTATTTCGTACATCTGCATTCTAATTGCCTATGATTACCAACATGTCCAGTTTTGGTGTGTGATCAATTTCCTCCTGGAATACAGCACAGAATATTTTAATTTCTTCTTCTTCTGATTCTGTAGTTGGAGCATAAACTTGGTTTGTGGTTATATTACTGATGGGTTTTCCCTGAAGTCTTATTGATATTATGTGATCAGACTTTGCATTATATCCTTGGACTGCTTTTGCTACAGCTCACCTCACTATTAATGCCACCTTTCTTCGTAGATTTTCTTTTCCTGAGTAAAACATTATGCAATTATATGATTCAAAATGTCTGATTCCTGTCCAATTTAGATTGCTTACCTGCAAATGGCTGTAAAGGCCTACTTTCCTCTTTACTCATTCAAGGAAACTCACCAAATGGGAAAATAAAAAGAAATCAGTGGCAATATCAAAATTATTTTCACATCATTTCCCTGAGAAAGAATTTTCCTCTCAAAACTCAATGAGAATGCAAAGAGTATTGTATTTTGGCAGCTGTTCTTTTGCTTCAGCTAAACTTGCTGGCCTACAAGATCCATTCCACCTATGGGTTATTAATAATATGTGTGTGTTATAAATCAAATAAATATACAAAATGAATTTCAAACTGTTCAGCCTCATCCACTTTTGCAAATGTGGCCATCATTTTAGTTATCAGTTCAGGACAATCACAGCAGAAACTCTCAGATTTTTTAAATAAATGAAATAATATAATCAGCATAATGACTGAAATTCTCTCCAAATGATCTCTCTTTGCAGTCTCATGACCTAGAAATTTTAACTATGATCGCTGGAAAGGACTACGATTCAAACTTCAAGAATAAGAAAGCACATTCTCAATGACTACACTGAAGAAATTATCACCATTCTGGCGGGGGGGAGGTAAAAGCCAATGGACAGTCAGTCCAAAATTAGATAATACAAACAAGGTAATCTCCACTGCATCAAAATCAACCAAGAGGTACAAGATCAAGAGGGGCCCTGCTATTCCTGTAGAGTTCAAAATAAAGATCATCTACCAAGGGAGGTAAAGCTTTGTCTTCCACAAACCAGGCATGAAAGACAAGATTGATGTATGTGTGTTCAAATTAACATACACAATATATTAAAATAGTAATTGGAACAATTTATTCCAAAGTGGAATTTGAAATCTTATTGGAGAATATAATATCCTAAACATATAAAGAAATAGAGAATTGAAAAGGAACATACGCTACTAAGATAACCACACAGCAGCTGTTGATTTCCAGCACTAATGATTTAAATCAAAACCAAAACTTAAGAAGCTTCTCTTATTGGAAAATGCTACACAGTAAGTCTGAGAAAATAAGACTGAGCTCCTATCTGAAGTCTGAGCACTTGTCACCTGAAATTCAACAAAGATATTCCCCCGTTTCCAGCTGTTGTACCCTGCAGATGACTGACTTTGTTTAAAGATGATGATGATGATTTTATAAACTTTGACATGAAATTCCATACTCAGATTTGCAACAAGGATCAGAGTACAGATATACAGACATCCAGTGTCCTTTAGTATAGGGAACTAGTTTTGCTATTTCTTATAGTGGCAAATAGACGAGTAATAAAACTCAGCTTCAAAGAGCACATCATGACAGCATGGCAGATTCTCACATTGATTTAGTATTTAACAGTTCTTTAAGTCATCCCAAGTCAAAATCTTATGCTCTGCGAGTAAAAAAAGGTCAGCCACAATGTGGCAATAGTTTCATGGCTTAGTACTATGCTACAGTATTTTCACGGCACAGCTCTACATTCAGAATGTCAAACTATTGCTGAATAGTGACTCTGATAGTATTGCATGGCTCCTTTATACTCCTAACACTGTTACCTTTGAAGATGGATGAACAGGGGCCCTCGGACATTTAAATTAGAATCATAGAACATTTGGCTTTTCCATTCCTCTGCATAATAAATCCCAAGAGGACTTCCACTCCATTGATAAATTCTTCCCATCTCGACCATGAAACTGCCTGGACCATGAAATTGTTGGATGTTATATTCTTGGCAGAATGTGATAGGAATAAGTGATGAAATAATAATGTGTGCTCCCAGTTCGTCAACATTCTGCCCGGAACCTCATAGACTCTTACAATACGTTGAAAGCTATAGTTTTCTGCATTTCTTGTTCCCATGTGAATCAGAAGGGAGGAGTAATTGTTAATAGGCTTCGTAAGTCTTGTCAACTTCTCTGCTTCATCATAGATTTTTGCCTTTGAGGACAGCATACTTCTTGAGGCATTCTGTCAGGTCCGCACATCACTGCTTCTGTTCCTCCCAGTAGGAACCTAACACACATCTCTTCTTCTACTGAGAACTTGCCGGAACCCTTCCACTGGCACAATCTCCTATTCAGCCAAATCTATGGTCTCTGTGGATTGTGACTGCTGTCTCCATTCCTGGGCTTCATAAGCACTGAGGCAAAAAATCTATAAACAAGATAGCCAATTTGACACATGCTGACACATGGTAACTCTCTCCTTCTGAAAAGAAGGAGGAGGAGGAAGATGAGAACAGAAGGAGGAGGGGGGAGGAAGAAACCACTCAATAATATATTTCAGAAACTAGTGCAATGTTTGGAAATACACTACACTTTGAGTAGAATTCACTGGAACTCTTTAAGAAAACCATTCAAAAATCTAACTGCTGCATTACTCTTCCAGATGGGGTTTCTTTAGTGATGTAGACTCGAGTCAATAGACTCAGACTCAAGTCAGACTTAAGTCGTTTCAGTGACTTGACTGGGACTCGACTTGGCCATAAATGATGCACTGACTTGACTAGACTCGAGACTTGTATATTTTAAAGACTGACTTAATGCCTTTGGTTCAGTAACACAATGCGTTCATCCAGAAACCTTACGACTTTGAACAATGCCTTCATCTCCTTTTGCCTACTAGTCACATGACAATCTCTCTCAAGCCCAAAGTGTGGGCTCATTTCTCAGAGAGGGACAGCAAACAGGTTAGGCAATGGGCTTGAGGCAGGCTTGAGGTCTGCTCAGCAGCCTGTCCCTGCTGCATATCAGAGGACCCTTCTAAAATGTTTCCTAAGAGCAAAAGACAAGACTCACCCCCAAAGTGCAGGGTGCATTTCTCAGAGGGGAACAGCAAATGTGTTAGGCAAGGGGCTTGAGGAGGAATGATCCTTCCTTCTAAAGCTTTTGAAGTTTCAGCAATGGGAAATAAAATAGGATCCTATTCCGCACTTCCAAAGCTGCAGATGGCAAAATTGCAGATGTGGAGAGCCAACTCTGCTTAAATTGTTAAAGCTGAATTCATTTCTCTCTATCCAATAATTCTGGAATATCATTTGGGGTATAAAGTTGGCTTCCAGACTTGAGATTTGACTCGAGACTTGACTTGAAAGTATCTTCAAGGACTTGACTTGAGACTTGAAGGTAGAGACTTGACTTGAGACTTGGAGTAAAAGACTTAAATAGATCACTGGGTATCTCAGTGTAGGGCAGGGCTTTCCAAATGGTGTGTTGTGGCACCTTAGTATGTTGCCTGAGGTATGTTGGTGTGTCGCCTCCCCAGGCCAAGCAAGACCCCCCAGCTCAAGCCTGGCCTGCTGCTGCTGCTCTCACCAGGGTCTTTCCTCGGCAAGGGTGATGGCAGTGGGCCAGGATCAGGTGAGGGGGTGCCTTTCCTGTCGCTGCTGCCCCCACTGGGGTCATCCCTCGCTGAAACGTGGAAGCATAAAAATGCTTGATGATGAAACAAGAGTGTCTTCATCTAATATTCCACTGAATATTGAAAAGCTGTGTTCATCCTATCAATCTCATACATCTCATTAAAATTATAAATTATTGGTTTCCTTCAATTTTTTAAATTCTTGCACATATTTATATTTATCTGGCACAAGTGCCTTCTTCACATATGCATCAAATATAGTGGACTGGAGTCCATGAAAGAGCATGACACATTTAAATTTGTTACTTTGTTAATCTTTGATGTTTAAGGTGCCACAAGACTCTTTCGGGCTTTTTTTACTGGAACAGAACAGCCACTACGCCATTCAAATTGATATTCCAGATTTTCTCCAGAAGGACAACCAACATAGCATAATAAATATTTGGCCCCCATAAAGAGCTCTCCCATTATATGGGCAATACAGCTGAAGAGTATAGGTTAATGATGTGAGGGTTTTACCGTATTTGCTGGTGTATAAGACACACTTTTTTTCTTAAAAATACTCTTTCAAAATGGGGTGCGTCTGATACACCAGCAAATACAGTAATGCTAGAAACATAGGGAATGAACCGGGAACCAAATTTCTCCTTGCCCAAGCAAACAGGAAGGGAAAGGGTAGTGGAATCCTGGTGAAGCACTCCTTATCTTCTCCTCCTCTCCTGTGCATTTTCACTCTCCTAGGGCCCAAGAAAAAATGGTGCAGCATTCTTATTATTTCTCTCCTCTCCTGGTGCAACACTCTTTTCATTCCCCTCCTCTGCTGGTACAGCACACCTTTCATTCCCCTCACCAGGGAACTAAAAATTTTTTTTCCTGAAAAATACCTCTTGAAAGTAGGGTGCATCTTATATGTTGGTGTGTCTAATACACCAGCAAATATGGTAAATTACATTCATTGGGACTCAGCATCATGAAGAAGCAAAACTGATTACAGACATCACTAGAGACAAGTGCCCAATGAGGATAACCAATTTGGGGGAAAGTTTGGAATCTTTGAGATGCTTCTAAGGAGGAAGTTATAAAATACGGTGCCACTGGGAATAAGAGAGACTGATTGAGACTGACTGGGAAATGTTGGAATTGACAGAGAGTTAGGGGAGGTGCCACCTACCTCACTGTACTTAACAAAGCTTGGTCTTGCGTGAACAAAGGGGCCCATACTTCCAGCTTTTACAAACATCCCAAAGATCTAGAACACCAGTTAATCAAGTTGGGGCTTATGTTTCTTCTAAACACAGCTCAATATGACTTAGGCTGTTTTTGTACCTTTGTAACTACTCTTAAGTAACAACTGAAGGTAGGTGCCTTTATGTACAAGATAACCTTTTGTTAATGAATGGTTGCGTGCTTAAAATAAAAGATTTCCTTGAAAGATCCCCCTGCTTCTCTCTTTATGTGCCTATGCTTGGTGTGTGCATGCATGCATGTATAGGATTCTCATCTCCTTGTGATCAGGAGGTAAAATCTCTTGAGAGTCAGAGACCCTTTTCGCACCTTACCTTTTCCCAGTGCCCGAGTGCAAGGCTCGTGCAGGAAGACTTTGTAGGAACACTCTCGCATCCCTCCCGCTTGGGCTCTGCAGCTACTTCCTGGTAATGTGAGTGCCCTGCCTCTTCCGTTTGCAGTGCACCCTGGGATCTCCCAGGCTGCACTGAGGAGAGGACACATGACCAGCCCGGCTCCCGAGGCTCTGTACACAAGGTAAGTGCGCGCAGAGCCCCAGAGCGATGCATGACTACGCAGTATTTTCAGCTTTGAGCTGAAAATGAAAAAATGCGTGCACAGTCCGCATCAGGCTCTTGAGCATCGCACAAATGTGAGTGCGTCGTGTGGACCGCTCCTCACATTTATGCGATGCTCAGGGGGCCCTTTCACTTCAGAAATGCCGTGAGAAAAGGGCCAGAGATTGAGAAAAAGTGTAAGTTAAATGCTCCAGTAACTTCCTACTAAGTTACAGATTCATGTGGGACAAATTAGTGGGTAGTGGCATCTAGACAGAATTTGAGGGTCCTTGTATGTTTATGGGACACAGTAGTTCACACATGTGTTCAGCTGTCAAGACAATCTAACAAAGATATGGAGAAGAATGAAATAAATTTCATAAAGCAATTAGAACAATGAAATAGAGAACAGCAATTTCAATTAGTCTTCATAAATTTCATTCCCACAGACAATGATGAATAATTTTACAATTTTTCTCCTTGCTGCAAGAAAGTTGTCAAAAACTGCTATTTTCAGAAATTATTTGCAGCTTGGGACATATTCTGTGCACATATTTTTTTGCACAGAAAACATTTTGTTGCAGAAAACAATATTTTGCACAGAAAGGAAGTTTCCTACACATAGAACAGCAGCAAAGCTTACTTGATTTCTTTGCACAAATGCTTTTTCCTGCACACAATTTGCTGCTTTCTTTGCAGGACACAGGTTTCCTTTGCAGAACACACCACTTTCAGAAAATGCTTCTTGTGCAAAAAATGGAATTTTCTCTATCAACATCCCTCATGCATTTTCACGCAGAATAAATCTTAAACTGTGAATATTCTTACCCATCTAGAATTCTCTTTATCACCATTTTTTCAACATTCGAGAAGCTGCTTTTTTTTAACCATTTTTAATATCTTCAAATATCATCATTAAAAATAAGTCATGGCTATGCCACATCATGGAATGCAATCAACTTCATCTCATATATCTTTGCAAAATCTCATTAAATACACATTTTTAAATAAAATTTGAGGAACTCTCCTAATCCCGTAATCATGCATTGTATATTTTTAATAGGAGACAAGTACAGCAGCAGTTTTCCTTCTAGTTTTTCAATCCATATAGTCAGAGCATATTTATTCAGACCTATTTTAACTTCAGTAACTGATTGAGAAAGAAGGTTGCTTTTTAAAACTGTGTGCTGGTCAAAGACTAATGAGAAGTCCTTCGAGGCTGAGTCACTGGATGCCATGGAAACAATATATTATCAAAATCATATTAGTATGCCTAGAAGCTCTACAAGTCATTGTGTGTTCTTCTAATTGTTTCCCCCCTCTTCATTCCAGAAATGGCTTTGATGTCCATAAGCTCAGCAGGTACTACACTGTTTTAAGCAATCTTATTCTTTCAGCATACATGCACACACACACACACACACACATATATATAAACACAAAAGAATTAAAACAAGGAAATATACTAACTAGAGGCTTGTAGTAAACTGCTCAGTCCCATTAAGACAGTAAACGATTCTAAGGTAGAGATGTAAAGACTATTTGTACTGTACATTTTCTTATTCTCAAGAGGAAAAGGTATCTCAACATGTGAAGGCATTTCACTGAAAAAACTGTTAACTACCATGAAAGTTCTGATTCTTGAGTGATAGCAAAAGAGAGAAGAGCTCTTCCATCCTTTTTGCGGCATCTTTGTCTGGATATTTTAGTAGGAAAAAATTAGGGTTTGTTCCTCACTAACAATATTCTCTTGTAGAAAACACTGCACTTCAAGCAGATGGAAAAAAAGCCTTCTACACAAAACCACAAAGATTTAGCCCACCCTTTTTTTTTTAAAAAAAAGTCTTGAAATCTATCAAAAAAATCCATCAAAATATATGAAGCCCCCCCATTTCACCCAATGGGGTGAAAATGTTTGAAAAATTACATTCTTATATGCATGAACAAATAAGAGAAAGATTTTTATTCCTAGCAGTTCAAGGTTTACCAATTCACATTGTAGATAATGTAAGAATATGATGGAATGTAGATAGAAAACTAAAATTCAAGGGGAAATTGTTCAGATATTGATTGTTAACTGGTGTGCCAGTTATGCCAGGAAGTTTTTAGAAAGAAAGAAAGAAAGAAAGAAAGAAAGAAAGAAAGAAAGAAAGAAAGAAAGATCATGAAAGCTCCTACTGTATTTCAGAACAGTACAATCCAGAATTAATTATGCCACCACAATAAGAACTGGTTCAAGATTTGCTGATTAGATCAGCTTATTCGTGAAATGCAACATACTCTCTCTCCTTGCCTCATTGCTCTAGTCCTCTCATACCCACAGAATTCAAAGCTCTCATGTCCATCAACAATAACGGATTACCTTCAGTCCTTTGGTCATGGATGAATTTCTCACCAACCCCTCTCTATTCCTTCTATTCCTCTACTTCCCTTGGAATTCTTTTTCACTCATTCATCCTTTAACATCCACACTCTTCATCTTCTAGCCTAGTATTCTGTCCCATCTGAGTAATTCCCAGTTAAACTGACCATCTTCTTCCTTCGGTGAAGTTTTCAACTGGATGCATAGGGGATGGAGATGTCACAGACTGATGAAGACCAATTCAGTTGAAACATCTCGTTTAAAGATCCCAGGAATGGATGTACCATCTGTCAACTTTCATTATCATTATATCTAAATAATAGATCTATCATTGTATCTATCATTGTATCTAAATAGTTTTTCTCTACTACATTGCCCATTGTTTGCTTCATTACCTATAACAGTCTTTTGTATAACATTGTGGTCTCACAATCTTATATGTGAGTACTTTCTGTACGTGTGCATGGATGTTATGTTTGACATGTAGCTGTTATGAATATACAGTAAGAATTTTGTGATTATAAATAGTAATATTTGATCACTGCTATGTTCTTTTGATCTCTCTGGTGGGCAGTAGTTTCTTTAGTCCCAAAGGGGAGTGCTTCCAGTTTTTCTGACAGGCATAGAATATTCACCCTCAGTAGAAGGCTCATGTCCTGATTTTTGTGGAAAATAGTGGTACAGGGAGTCAAACTAATCTTGTGCTTCTTCAAAAGACATCCCCTGTTGAAGCAGCCAACAATCCTCAGAAAAATAATGTGTGCAAGGGAGTAGGCACAGGATAGCTAAGGAGACAGAAAAGCCAAGTGTATTGGAGTTGGAGAAAGAGAACTGTTTGTTGTCACTCTTGGTCTGGAATAATATCCCTTTGTGCTTACCCACACCACTTTTTCCCCATAGGATGAGGAAGCATAGGATGAGGAAGCACCCACTGAAGCCACCACTTTTAAAAAAAAAATCTTTCTCTGGAATTTCCCAAGGTCAGTGACAACACAGTTCTCTTCCTGTTTTTTCATGGAGCATTTGCTGCTTGCCTTATATTAAATCCGACACTGGTTTGTCTATTGTCACAGCAACTTTCCAGTACTTCAGGCAGAAGTCTCTCTCATCTCCCAGTGTTTTTGTGGGAAGAATTCTAGCATTCTCTCCCACTTCTCCATCTTGTTTCTTATAGCAAGTGGACATAGTTAACACAGGGCTTCCTTTCTCTTTCGCATACCAAAGCTTCACCATTTGCCTTTGTGTCATTTAAATGCATGATCATAAATACCTTTGGCGTTCAGGTGATCAGATCATGTGAACCGGGATTGTTGCTTGGGTCATCAGTCTTATTAAAAAGAACCCCCTTCTCAGATCACTCTCTTCTCCTCCATTTTGCTTCCTCTTCCTTCTCTCCGACCATACTTCACATCTCCATTAAGAAGATGGTGAGTTAAGAATGAAGCTGCTACTGATCTATTCATTAGCTAGTTAGGATGCAAGTTCTCCAATGCATATGTAAATGTAGAAGCCATTAGTAAACTTTTCTAAGTTTATAACCTGAAACTGTCTACTTAGTTTTGTTTCCTTAGTCAGTTCCAGATCAGAAGAGCTACACAGAAATTTGGACATGCTTTTTCTGCTACTCTGCAAAAGAAGGCTGATTCCTTGCAGTTTTAGCTTTCACAGAATTTCCCAATAGGGCTAACAATAGGGAAACTCTAATTCACAACAGTTTTAAGCTAGAGATGCTGGGAACTGAACAGGAGATCTTCTGCAGTGAATGTATCTGTGGAGTTGGTAAACACTTATCACCAGCCTCTAGAATCTGTTGAGGTACAATGGGATTCTGTCAGGATCAGACAAAGGTATGCCCTATTCACCAGTAAAAGGAAGACTTAAATAATTCTGCAGCAAGTTATCCTTTTGCACAAGAATCTCTTGGGTAAAGTGGAGATTTGCAGCAGTGACAGATGTTGTGTCATTCTGCCTGTTGTCTCAAGAGACAAAAGCCAACTGTTGCCAGTATGTCACTGATCCTCAGGATCTCCCCAGGCCATTGAAGTTCATACCCACCATCACCAAAAAAATAAAAATAAAAATCCAAAATAAGAATTAAAGTGGAGAGAAGCCCCTTGTAATGTTCCAGAATGTCAAAACAATATTTTTAAAGACTACATTGACCATGATGGTTGAAGGATTCTGGGATTTTCCCAAGCTCCATATTGCCCAATTTGTTTTAGATACAAACACATAGAATAGTCTACTGTGGTCTTCAGTAACAATGAAGATGGGAATTGCTAGTGAAAAAATTCCCTCCACTTGTGTTCTGTGAATTGTTCAGATAAGCTGTTCATAGGATATATGAAGTGATTCTAAGCTGTACGTAATTTTATTTTAAACAATATAAACAATAAGATTTTATAACATAAATTGCAAAAGAAAATTGGTTCACACTCTTTTCTTTAAAAAAAAATCTAATTTTTCCTAAGAAAAGCTGTTTTGCTTTTTGGAGTTGTAGTAATAAATATGACTGCTAGACTGTACTGAGAGAGGAGCCAGTACAGTTTTCTCTAGACAGATGGAGGGGGGATACAAATGGGAGATACAAAATAAACAATGAAAAAAATAAACCAGTTACAGTATTTATAAATTATTTCAAAAATCTGAGTAGTCTGTCCTTGTGATAAGCACTGACAGAATAAGCATGGTGAGATCTTGAAAGCTTATTACATATGGTTAGATGTGTAAGCATGTGGACAAAAGTTTGAAATGTACAAAATACTGAAAGCAATCAATCTTAAGTCAACATTGTAAAAGCCAAAGGAACATTTATCTACATGTTTGGAAATTCAATAGAGAACAGAAGGGTCTACTCAGAATAGAAAGCCATCAACGCAGGCCAGCTAGGAAAGACAAAGCAAACAATCACTTTCCCGGAATGGATTATATTGGTTTATAATGCTGTTTTCACTAACCTTGGATGGAAGCAGCACCCAGAAAGCCAGTCTGTATGTCCTTCACCCTTCATGATGATGTTCCCATTGGGAAAGACCCACATTTTCCACAAGCGATCATCACTCCCAGTAACAACAATGTCCTTCCTTGGATGTAAAGCCAAGCTGTGGGGAACAAAAGCAGGAAACAGTGGTTAAGAAAAAAAGTTTTAAAAAAAATCAAGAAATTGAATCAAAAGAGCCCATGTGGCTCACTGATTTGTTATGGCACTGGCTTTAGAAATCAAGTTTCACAATAACCATATTAAAGTGAGATTGCTATAGCTAGTGTGATATAGTGCTATTTATTTATTAATTATATAGTGTTGTACTAAGACTCCAGGAGAGAAGGGTCTGAATCTCTACTTAGCCATTGAAACCCATTGACCGGCCTTAGACAAGGCACTCTCTCTCAGCCTCAGAGGAAGACAATGGCAAACCCCTCTAAATAAATCTCCAAACTCTGTGATAGGTTTACCTTCAGGTCACCATAAGTCAGAAATGACTTGAAGGCATACACAATGACAAAAGCGACAATTACAAACATCTAAATTAAATTTATACCTCACAAATACAGTAGAATGGAAAAAAAATATTGTTGGTTAAAAGAAATCCAAAAATCATCACGAAGTAAAACTTTCTGCAACTCTCAGTATTTCAAAATGCCAAACCGACCAAAATAGTTGCCAACATCAAGATACAACTAAATCTTAATTAGGGTCATAGTAATGAAGTTTATATATTTCCCAAAGATATGTTGCTTCTCCCAAGCCCTCATAAATTCCTTTGACACCTATAAAGGATGAAAAGCACAGAGGGCAAGTTGTTCCAGTTTCCACAAAGCAAGCTGGTCCCAGGGTAAGAGGGATAGAACCACAGAAATTGAAGACCACTGCAACCACCATCATAAAGATCATCTAGCACAACCTCCTTCCAGGGCAGAAATCCACAGTTAGAGAATCATTGAGAGGTGGTCATCCAAAATCTGTTTAAAATCCTTCAACAAAAGAGACTGTGGCCCTTTTTGCGCGCGAGCGGGGGAGGGCGGCTCGCGCAAGAAGCCTTCTCCAGGAGGCTGCCGCTTCCCCCTTCCTTCCGCAGGCGAAGGAACGAGCGGGGAAGCGGCAGCCTCCCGGAGGCGGCGGCGGCGCCTCGCGTGTCCGTCCATTCCCCCCCCGAGCGCGCGAGAGAGAAAGGCGCTCGTCCCATCTGCCCCCCGCGCGCGCGGAGAGAAAGGCGCTCGTCCCGTCCGCCCCCCGCGAGCGCGAAGCAGGACGTGTCGCGTCTGTCGCGCTAGCGCCCCGCCCCGTCCCTTCCTTCCACAGGGGCGGAGGGAAGGAAGCGCGACCTGGCCGGCTCCCGAACGCTCCGCACGAGAGGTAAGTGCGCGCGGGCGCCGGGAGCGTTGCGCGAGCGCGGGTGATTTTCGCTCGGAAGCGAAAATCAAAAAACCCGCGCTCGCACCGCTTCAGCCCCGTGAGCCCGGCGGAAGTGGGAGTGCGTCGTGCGGAGCGACGCTCCCTCTCCCACGAGGCTCACGGGGCTGTCGCACGAGAAAAGGCCCGTGCGAAAAGGGCCTGTGTCACCTGAAGAGGAAACCTCTTCCAATGCTCAATAGCTCTTACCATTAGGAATTCCTCCCACCTCAATATTTAGATACATTCTCTTTTATTGAAATCTGAATCCAACACTTCAGGCTCTATCCTGTGGAGCAGTGGAAAACAAACTCCCTTCATTTTCTACATGAAAACTTTTCAGATATTTGAAGATTATCATGTCATTTATCAGTCTTCTCTTCTCCAAGCTAAACTCACCCAGCTCCCTTAGTTGCTCCTCACAGGACTCAGTTTGCACACCATTTAACATCTTTGTAGCCCACTTTTGAGTATGTTCCAGCTTGTTGACATTCCTCTTAACCTGTCATGCCCAGAACTGGACACAGTGTATCAGGTGTATTCTGACCAAAGATCAGAGTAATATTGTTAATCTCCCTTGATCTATTGATGCAGCCTTGAATTGCATTGGCTTTTTGTTGTGGTTGTTACCATATTACTCTGCTGACTCCTGCTTAGCATGTGGCCTAATAAGACCTCTAGATCCTTTTCCCTTGTCACATGTCAAGTTCAGTGTCATTTATCCTATCTGATGCACCTGATTTTTCCAGCCTTAATGTAGTACTTTATATTTTGTTGAAATTCATTTTAATTGTTTATTTTGTGACAATGTTTTAAATATAAAAATAAAAAGAAATTCATTTTGTTATTTTTGGCCCAGTTCTCCTATCTGATTAGGTCATATGGAATCCTTGGCCATTTTTGTACTGCACTGTTATGGTGCTATTATTCCACTGTCAACCTCCTATGGAATCCTGGGGTTTGTAGTTTAGGGAGCAGCATTTAGAATTCTCAGCCAGGGAGCTTTTGGGCCTCCCTAAACTGCAAACCCCAGAATTCCATGAGAGATTGAAAGTGGAATAATAGCACTATAGCAGTGTAAGGCGGAAATGGCCCTTGTCTTCTCTAGTATTATTTATCTCTCCCAGTTTGGTGCCATCTGCAAATTTGATGAGCATGTTGCTTGTTCTTTGGTACATGTCATTTATACAGATGTTGAAAAGCGGACCCAGGAGAGAAGGTGGGTGAGCCCTGAGAAGCACATCCATCTCAATAATTTGGCTGAGTGGGCCAGCTTGGATTATTGCTTTTGGACAGAACTCTTCTGTTAGTGCTATTTTGTTTGTGATTCATCCTTCTCTAAGTATTTGCAGCCTGGGCACATTAACTGTCTTCAATATGGCTCCATGGACAAGTAATACTTGCCTAATTCCAATTCCTAGTCCCAGTCAAGTAGACTCATTGAATCAAGGGTATTTACCTAGCTGTTGGTGCATCATTTAGCAGTTTATTCTAACAACATTAGTGGAATCTTGCAGCACCTTGGAGACTAACCAAAAGAAAGAAGTTGGTAGCAGAAGCTTTCATAGACTAAATCTACTTCATCAGAATGCCATCAAGTTTATTTGCTGATTTAGTCTCAAAATCCCTTTGCACACCGATCCAGGTGGACACAGCTATGTTTTTGAATATCACTGGAGACTATCAACATTGTTTTCTGATTTCTTTTCTCTAGTCTTTCTTTCAAATGTTTTGGGTTGTTAAATAAAACTTGCTGCTGGGTCTACTTCCAATAGTACTTCCTAATAATTTTTTTAAGCAAGACTGGCTGATAAAAATAACATACACAGTATATCAAAGAAAATAAGCTCTTGCCACTGGAATGTAATGCAGAATATACAATTTAAAGAACAGCTCCCCTCAGGTCTGTTTTAATTACAAAGGTTGTACAAAATGCTAACGCTAGTCAAGAATTGTACAACCAGAAGAGAATACCATTTAATTAGCAACCAAGTTCGTGGCACAAGTATGGTTGGGCTGCCTCTTGAAAAAAAAAAATCACATTCATTCCCTCAAAGAGTGTCATATGTGTAACATTAATTGGGTGTCCCTGCCTTCCTTTTGGTAACTCAGCCTTGTAAAAAAAAAAAAACCCTCTTTTTTCATGGGTTTTAATTATATCCAATACAAAAGACCTTGTAGATTCAAGTGAATGTAAGTTAAGAGGCCACATCATATCAGCCTTTCCCCCACCACCACCCTTAGCAGAAAGACTGAAACTGAACAACCACAGAAAGACCAATGCATAATTTTTATCTGGCATCTGATACATTCATTCTTACTACAAAGTTGAAAACCATTCAACTCACTTCAGTTCACAATGGTAAATACAGACATGTGCAAAAGGAATGTTACATAAATGTGCCATATATGATAATGAATAATTTAAACTGCAAACAGCGCAACAAAAATAGAGTGGTAATTAATATGTTTGTATTAATGTACACAGACCTAATGATAACTTACTAACTCTAATATGGCTGATACGTTTATTCAAAGCTCTTCAGAAATGGTGTTTAGCAAACAGTTAGGTGAAACCTTCCCAGTTATAGGCTATTTAATTCAGGGCCTGAAGTATCTGAAAGCAGAATATCAAGAACCAAACAATATATGTTAAGTTAAAACATTGCTATAACACAGAAGGCTTTAATTATGCTACTGAAACTAATTCATATCTTCTTAAAGAAAAAACAGCAAGTCACAGTCATTACAAGAACATTCACGGCAGAAGGTGACTAGTGGGTGGTCTTCTCTAAAATGCACACACCTTAATAAGAAAAGAAAAACATTTTTAGAACTTTAGAATTGCTACCTTCAGTTTTCCCATGAAATTAAAGATGTGTCACTATATTGGCAATATAAACACACAAACAGATGAAACCCATGCACCTTCATACTGACAAAACATCCAACACCAGTGTTGTATTTAATGTTTCAATTTTTTTCAGGGAAGCTGAACAGAGGTTCCCTCACACAGCAAAAAGTTCAACTTGTGCACTATAAACAGTCCTTAGACCCTTCTACAAACTTGCTTCTATGAGTATTATAGTACCTTTTTTAAAAAAAAATGGCAGGTACTGCAAACATTATGATGTGAAGGCTAAGACCGAATAACATGTTCTTGGATACAACAGGTTCTGGAGATGTTGGGACTGCATCATGCTGTTGGAGTATTATGATTCCACTTTAACCGCTGTGGCTACATTTTGTGGAATCTTCCTAAGGTTTGTAGTTTGGTCAAAGGTGTCAACAGGAGCCCTCAGGCAGAGGATTCCAAATGTTCTTCCCCCAGGACTCAGTCATGACAATTAAAGTGGAATTGCAATGGTATAATGGTGTAATGTAATGATGCAGTAAGGAATCTGTGGCATCAGCTCTATTAAGACCTGCCAGATCCCATCCTGCCTAGAGCTTCTATGCATTTTGATTCCTGAGAATACATCTTTCAGATCATGGAGGTACAAAACTACGAAAGGTGGGGGTTCAGGATGAAGAACCAATATTAATGGATACCATATTTCACACACGTGGTGTTCATATCCAAAGATGGAGAGTTCTAGAGACAATTTAAGAAAACAACTGGTTATGATTTAACCCAGTAAGTTTTTTTTTAATTCTCAAGTGTTAAAATTAAAAGATTAACTGCAGCAAATCTGCTAATTGCTGACAACTAGAAGAAACAACAAAAAATCACATGTAAAGAATGGATAAATAAAATATGGTAAGTAGCTTAATTATTGAAAATCTCTGAAACAGATTACAAGATGAAAGACAGCAAAAATTCAGATTCATGGGAAAATGGAGACCCTTCATTGAGTCAGAGAAGTAAAGCTTTTAAGATAACATAAAAGTTAAATATACACTGTCTCCTAGTTATCCATCCTACTTTACATGAGGCTATGTGTCAAAGTGAGTGTAAAACCCATTATTCATGGACGAATTATGGATGTTATGCCTTCATAAGCATATGGTAATAAATTAGATGTTAAATATCATTACTCTATTTTTTTATGTAAGACATGTTATTTGTAATGTAAATAGTTATATATTTCTTGTTACATTTCTATTATAAACGTTATTATTTATTATTATTTGAGTAGATTAACCACTTTATAATATCTTCTTCTGGGCCAAATACATCATATCTGCAATTGTCACCCTCCTACTCCTTTCCATATTTCTGTTATTGTTGATCTGCAAAAACTGTGGGCCATTGTGGGAAAGGTTAATCCTTGAAGGGTTCTTAAGCATTTAATACAATCTATTAATTACGACTGTATAGTTTAAAAATGTTCAGAATGCAAAATTCCTATCACTCTAACATTACAAGGTCTATGGAACACAGCTATTAAAGGTGCATAAAAATCAGATACTGGAAAAAAATTTGCAGAACTCATGATTTCATGCAGAAAAAAAGTCCCACAATAAAAGAACTAGACAAATCTACAACACTTCTTTTATAGATAAGATGTTTGCTACTACAACAATATCAAAAATATACATTGGGCTGATATACTAGGCCAACCAAAAGGAACAAAGTACACACATTATTGACACTCACTGGCTTTTTTGTTAGGTAAAGTTAATTAAAAATAATACCGGAAAAGAAAAGTGATGATTATCAGAACCATGAGCCTGTAACTCATTTGTGATGTTCACACAAGAAGGTGTTTTAAGGTGGTTTGAGAGAGGACTGATGAAGGCAGAGGTCTCCTCTTCTTTATTATATAGGTAGAGAGGACACACGCAGCCAGGTAATACATTTCTGTCTCCATCAGCGGCACCATATTAGTTCTTTTTGAAATTTAGACCATCTCTGTCTTGTGTGAGGCTGTCCCTTTCTTTAGGCAGAGTATAGAGAGTCTCTGAAGAAGACATTGTACTGTCTCATCTGGACACATGCTCAGGTGTTATGACAGGTAAAACCTGCCAATGCTAGCCATATTCAGACTGTTTTCATCGATGGGGAGATTAAAAAGCTCAGAGCGTTAGCTCCAGTCCATTTGCTCTCTCTAGTGATCCTCTAATACAGCTGAGATTGGTATCTTCAGATCTGATTTATCTATCTATATGGGATTTGTGTTGCCAATTTCTGTTTATGCTCCAGCTACAGAGTCAGAAGAAGAAACTGAAAGATTCTATACGGGAGTCCAGGAGGAAATTGATCACACCCCAACACAGGATGTCTTAGTAATCACAGACAATTAGAATGCAAAAGTAGGAAACAGAAAAGAATCAAAGATTGTAGGAAAATTTGATCTATGATCAAGAAAGAAAGCAGGAGACCAATTGACTGAATATTGTGAGGCCAACAGTTTGTGCATCACAAACACATTATTCAAGCAACTCAAGAAGCGACTGAATACACGGATATCACCTGGTAGCCGATACAGAAGTAAAATAGACTACATAATTAGAAGCAGAAGAAAGAGACACTCCGACCTGGAGCAGATTGTGGTACAGACCATGATTACTATATGGAGTAGCTGTAGCAAAATATAACAAAATCCAGAATATACATTGTGTGGTTGTTGTTCTGTGCCTTTCTAACTAATGATGACTCTAAGATGAAACTATGACAGGTTTTTCTGGGACTGAGTGTATGTGATGCACCCAAGGTCACCCAGTGTGTGTCCATGGCAAAGTGGAGAATTGAACCCTTGTCTGCAGAGTTATAGTCCAACATTCAAATCACTGCACCATGCAGACTGTCACACATTGCAGTGATACTTTTAATAGGCCAACCAAAAGGCTCAATAAAAGTTTTACCTACATTTCCCATTGATTTCTCATCTATCAGGAAATAACTACATTTAAGCTTTAATTTTTCCCTGTCCATAAAGCTCAGAGGAGGCTCTTTCCTCCCTTTTCTGATGGCAGGAACACTCAAATATACATGTTTTGCTATTATATTTGTTGCAACCTTACACATAGTTGCCACTGTTGTTTTGTAATTTGCAAATCTCATAACTCATGACCCCTCTTAGAAACAGTAAGTCCCAGCTCAAAGAAGTCAGCCAAGTTCAATTTTGTTTGGATCCAAAGACAGCTCAGTGATTATTACCAAAATCAATCAAGTTGTATTTATTTATGCTCAAAACAGTTTCTAAAATTTCAAAACTGTCAGTTCGAATGTTCTAATGTGAAGCAAAATGGGGAGAGAAATAAACATTGTAAATTCTACAGATTATTTGACTTTGCCAGTTATTTCAAATGCATACATTTTCTTCCAGTATGTACATTTTGTTTGGACAGTGAAATATAAACCTGTGTTCTGCAATTAAAGGAAAGGAACTGATCCCAAATGCAAGTTTAACTTGATCAACTTGAAATCCTATAGATTTCTTTTGTAACATCTCTTATCCTGAGCCTGTTTGGAATTAACAGTCATCATTATTGTTAGCAATTCCTAGGTTTCTGTTGCATGGCAGCTTTTTCACAGATGGTTAGAATCACTGCTGTGTTCTGTACACATTTAGAAAGAATGTGACACGAGACTTGCCACTTGGCAAGTTCTGTTAAATTATAAAGGTTTATAAAAGTAGGTATTTCTAAACTGATTTAAAAATACAATGTTAATCTGCCAATTCAAATTTCTAAATTAATATGAAAGATTAATGTATTATCCTTTACAAGGTTAGTTGCACATCGTTCATTTCTTCATCTTAATGGGCAAAAAAAGATATATAATTTCCAAATTCCAACATACAGAGCCTTAATCTTAGAGACTGGTGGGCGAAGTGAAGCCCTCTAGCTATTGTTGAACTGTGTCTCCCAACATTTCTCACCAATGGATATGCTGTCAATGGCTGCTGGGAGATGTAGTCCAAGAACAACTGAAGAGCAGGACCATCCTCATCTCTGCTCTAGACAGATGCTCATCCAGTGGTCTATTTGTTATTACCCACCCTGCCACTTATACTCCATGCATGAAGAGGTTAGGAGGAGATATAAAATTAGCATGGCATCTCCTTTCCTTCTCATCTCAGTCTTCCCTCTATATAAGTGTCATTCAAATTGTGATACTAACCCTGTTCTATTTCTTGCTAGACCATGCTTATGGGGTGGTGGAGTGGGTCTTCTTGTTTACCTTTCCTTGTGAATACTTACTACCCTGCTTGTGAGATACACTACTATGGCCATTTCTGCACTATACTGTTATAGTGCTATTATTTCACTTTCAATATCGGGCCTTTCCGCACTACACTGTTATAGTGCTATTATTCCACTTTCAATATCCGATGGAATCCTGGGGTTTGCAGTTTAGGGAGGGGCTGGAAATTGAAGAAAGGCAAGTGGGGGAAAGGAACTTTATGCTTTTCCCGAAAGCTGTTTTTCCTCTTAAACTGGTGTGCTGTGATTTTATCTTTTCCATTATGTTTTAAAGGGGCTTCATGCTGTTTTTAACCATGTGCTTTTTAAAAAGAATTGTTCATTTTTTCAAACTTTTTTTCAAACTTTTGTAAAATATGATTTTACTTCCATATTTGTTTTAAAGTTATTATAAGCTGCCATGGTGTAGTTAGCTGGACTATGATCCCAGAGACCGGAGTTCGAATCCCCGCTCAGCAATGGAAACTCACTGGGTGACCTTGGGCAAGTCACATTCTCTCAGCCTCAAAGGAAGGCAACACCCACCCCCTCACAAATAAATCTTGCCAAGAAAATTCCAAGATAGGTTTACTTTAGGGTCTTCATAAGTCAAATACATCCTGAAGGCACACAACAGAATCATTGCTTTGGGTCCCAATTACATACAGTTTGCCCCCAAGGTGGGGTAAATTAATAAAATTGTCCCCCAAGAGTTGTCGCCCCCACCCAGGTAAAAAGTTTCCATTAATTAAAGAGAGAGGGAGATGAGAGAAAGATGCAAAAAAGTGCTTGATGAGAATTTGAGCTTAATATACTGTACCCTCTTCCAACACCATCTCCACATTCACGAATGTGAGGTCACATGAAATGTTGTATCCTATTATAGTCAATGGGCACAACACACATACACCCATGCTGTTGCAGGCATGTGCACATTGTGTCCAAACGCTCATGTTTTTAGTTTTATACGGGGGTTCCTAGAACAAAATCCCCTCATATATGGTGGGTACACTATATTATGTTTAGGGTAGTTTTTTGACAGAGTCTGTAAAGTGAAAGAGTGAAATCAAAATGCCTGCACCCAGGCTCTGGAATTTTGCTCTTTCTCTGTTTAGTTAATTCTCTGATAGTCTTCTGTAACAGGTCTTAATGATCTTTCTAGTTAGGAAAGGTTTTGAAATCGATAGTCTTTTACAGGATGTTTTTATTTAGATAAGGTATGGAAATCTACAGTCTATTTAATCCATTGCTGCTGTTTTTAACTGGCTGTTAATATTGGTGGGGGGGCTGTTTGTGTGTCTGAGCGAAAACACAATGTGTTTATAGGTATGCCCATAGCCAATTCTATACAGGGTGGAGGTAGGCTGGAGGCAGCATCAACTCTCCTGGGCTCTGCATCAAGCCAGGTGGGGTAAGCCACTTCCCCCATTTGTATCCATTCTGTAGATAGCAGGGAAGAGTGAGTGATCTTTCACTGGGGTAAAAAAATCCCTTTCTTTCTCACTATGCAGCCTGCCTTTTGTGGGACAAAAGAACAGAGAAAAACCAAGGAAAGAAGATTGTGCTATTACGGCTAATAGATAATAGATTGTATTTTCAAAAAAGCCATAACTGTGAATGTGTTCTTTTGAGATTTCAACGCTAATTTTTTTGGTATCTACAGAACAAGACACACTTCCAAAGTGTAGCTTCAGGTATTCCTTGAATATGTCAATATATTCACTTTCAGACTAAAGTAACCTAGGAATGTGGTGCTCTTTCCTTAAACTTTGACCATAACTGTAGAGATCAAAATAATCTCTAACAGAGAATTCACGTTCTGGATCAGGACAGTTTCACTCATAATGAATGCCAGAACAAAGAAGAAGTCTTGTGCCTGGGATGCAAATCCCAACTGCACACAGCTCCAGATATTACATTGCTGTAGTTGTGCAAAGTTGTGCAAAGACCTGTAAGAACCTATACCAGTATATTCTTTACTTTTGTGAACCATGGCAGATTTCTACACAAATAACTCCCACCCTTGTTGCAGCAATTAAGTATCTTAGATTTCTGTTCATTTCAGTTCACACTTAGTAGGAACAAGAACAAAAGACAGCACGCAACTACTCTGCCACAGAAATGATCCACACAATCTTTTTCACATGATGGGGATTTGAATCTACACACAGTATTTATTAAGGTATGAATGCATATGTAAATATAGTCATCTGATTGCTATGTCAAGTAAACTGCCAGTCAGTTTATCCATTTTGGGAAAACAGGCATGCTGAAAGAGCCTGAAAAGTTACTTTCAAAAATTAATCCAACAGCAGGGAGAAGCCGTGCGTAACTGCCTGCTGCTTGGATGATGCTCCAGTCCCAATGATCTGCACTTTAAGTGATACAATTCACCAGCTACTTACTCAAAGTGCAGCATATATCAAGCAGATAACATTTAAAGGGAGGAGGGAAAATGGAAAACAGAAAGAATTGGTCAAAAATGCAGAATTCAGGATAAAAAAACAACTATGTCAAGGTTCCAAAGAGTGAACTAAGATATTGGTCATACCTGGTGACATTTCCCATTTTGATGCCTTTTGAGCAGCTGACTCCTTGTCATGTGACAAACCACTTCTTAAAGTCCCATCAGTGTGGGTCCCCATCTGACAAAGGACAACACTGGGAACTGCTGTTAAAGAATCAAACACATTGTGGATACAGAAATATTTGGGCAGTGTATTGGCTCTCTGCCTTTTCCTGATAAATTTTGATTGGTTATGAGGAAAATAGCTTCAGTAGAAGCACTGAGCATCATATTTATGAGTGGATAGAATTTATTTCAGTTTCAAAGATTTGTGTATGTGTCAGAACGTAATTTTGGTAGCAATATTATTGTAGAAATAAATGCTATTCAGTTCAACTCACTTCTAGGTAAGTGTACGTGGGACTCAGACCTAAAAAGCCTTTTTGTTTTCTTACCTTTGGAAGCTTGACATTTCAGAGATCAGAAAACTATTGTTTATCTAGTGTATGATATTATAAAAATATTTCTTTTTAAGGTCAAAGAAATACAGCTTTCTGACATTTACTGTGGTAATATATTTTATATTTCTAACTACCAGTTTACAAGCTTTTTGAAGTGCCTCATAAATCATCTAAGAATTTGACATGTCCATATTGCACAAACTTAGCAGGACTCTCGTATGTAACACATACGTATTTCTCCTACATGCTGTTTCTTTTTGGAAAACCACTGTCCACAACCCATAGGTGGTATATTTGTCATTTCAACACATCTTCTGATAGCGTTGGCTTCTTCATCACATTTTTATTTTCTTTATCTTAAAAAAAACACACATCAACAACACAAAACCTTAAGCCCCACTCATTTCCAGTGTTCCAATGACTTTTCAAGAAAATAAAAATGTACATAAACTTGCAAATTTAAGTTACTTCAAAATGCAATAAACAAATTGTGATGCAGATTCCTGTTCCCCAGCAGCCATTCTAAAAATGTTTTATTTCTTTCTGAACACCAACTGCACAGACATTGGGAATATAGCTGTGAAGGCCCAGCTACGTCTTTCTATGATGGTATTATGTCAAACTTTTAAAACTTACTATGTAAAGAGAGATTTTTACAAGATTATAACACTCTACTGCTCTGGAGACTAGGACACTGAGCAATGACTTTGAACTTCAGGAAAAGAGATTCCATCTAAACATTACAAAGAACTTTGAGATGGTAAGAGCAATTCAACAGTGGAATACATTGTCTCAGAGTGCGGTGGAATCTCCTTCTTTGGAGGTCTCTAAACTGAGGTTGGATGGCCATCTGTCAAGATTGCTTTGATGGTGCATTCTTGTTTGACCGGGGGTTGGATTTGACGGCCCTTGTGGTCTCTTCCAGCTCTATGATTCTATGCTCACTGAGCAAAATTCTACTATCATCTGCTGCTTTTCCCTCCTCAATTATCGCTTGCCTGAAACTTTTATACCACCATTATACTCACTCTCCCTCCTCCTCCTTTCTCTCTTAAACTGGTACCTGCACCTGTATCTTACACTGAATATGAAAATAGCATGTTCATGGTTCAATGTGTATGGGGAAATACATAACATACCCAGTTAACAGATCCTTATAATGTGTAGGTGCTCCTTCTAAACTATACATGTGAAAGACTGAGGTGGGGGTCAAAAATTGAATTCTGGCCACATCTCTGACCATTTTTTCAGAACACTGAACTAAGGGAGGGGAGTAAAGAGAATATTGTACAGAATGCTTCACTTTCATTTCAATTGAAATATTTCTAAATGTAGTAGACTTTTTAAAGATATTATTATAGCCAATTACACTACTATAAAACTTTTCTAAATGCTAAATTGAAGCTTTTTTTAAAAGAACTGCTGGAGTATACATAACACAATTTTCTTAAAAAAGGAAGGTTAGTTTGGGTTTTATGAGAAAATAATTATTTCATACATGGCACCTCCAACCTCATTTTAATTTTGTTCTGACCAACACCCTTCACCACCATGATTTCTTTGATGGAGCTATATCTTTCAAGAAGGATGATGTATTCAAGCATTTTCAGAGGTTATTAAGAAAATCCAAAGCTCACATCTTCCAGCACTTCCTCCAGAAATCCAACTGCCTCAAATAACAAATCATGATACATGTTGAGCATCTCTAATCCAAAAATCCAAAATCTAGAATCTCCAAAATCTGAAACTTTTTGAGGCAGGAATGCTTGGTGATGCTAAACAGCCACAGATTGTCCACCTGGATGGCTGAGATAGTGACACCTTTGTTTTCTGTTTTCTGACTTTGTTTCATGAAACCAAAAAATTAAAAATATTGTATAAGATTACCTTCAGGCTATGTAAATAAGATGAATATGAAACATAAACTAATTTCATATTTAGACTCGGATCGCATCTTGAAGGTATCTCATTAGGTACACACAACTATTCCAAACAAAAACAAAAAACAAACAAACACTGAAATCCAAAAGTCCCAAGAATTTGGATAAAGGATACTCAATCTATACAATAAGCTAAAACTCAGTTGTCACCCACACTTGCAATTAAGACTTCTGCTTTTTTCCATAGTGAAAATTATTATCTCTTGCAATACTCAGAGCTATACCAGTAAGAGCATGGAGGGGAGGTGGGAGCAGTAGGGCCCTGCCTGCAATGACACCTTGCCTGTTTGGTGTGAGAGGAGAGAGGCCAGATACAGACTAGAGGAAGCCAACCCATCCAGTGATGAGAGTGCTGGAACATACCAAAAGCTTCCCCTCCTGCCCACATCATGGAAGGGAGGGTGGTCTGACCAGCTAGGGAGGGGTTCTGAGGCAGCCAGGACTAGGGGGAGATTGAATAGCTAGAGGGGAGTAAAGAAAGAGAAATGCCCAGTTATGGGGGAGCAGGGGCAGCAGCAGCAGAGGATGAGGGGGCTTGGCTGGAGGCAGCATGGGAGAGGACCACTCCCTTTGACCTCTCGATAGCCAAGTGAGAGGCAGACCAGCTGCGGTCAGGCCCTGGGAAGGCCAGGAGAAGGGAAAGCGGTGGACTTGGCAGGAAGGTGGCAACTTCCCAGAGCTCAGTCTGCCAGTCCAGATAGCCAATCCGTCTTACCCCAGGGGTGAGTGGAGGACATTCAGAAGAGGACTCTGGAGGAGAGGAGGAACTGGAACAAATTCCAAATAGTTTTCAATGGCAGCCTATATAGAATGTTACCATGACTAGATCTAATACTGGAAGAACAGGCATAACTGGTGCGCTCATTTTGATTGTATCAATGCACTCTTGGCCAGTACCAGAGCCAGCACCCTGGCCTCCAAGCTCAGAACTGAATCCAGGAGCATGCCCAAACTACAAATCTGAGATTTCAGGGGGACCGTAACCTCATCTAGCACAAGCTGAATCCCTACTCTTTTATCTGTCTTTCAAATGACCAGGACCACCTCCATTTTTTCTGGATTAACTTTTCAATTATTTGCTCTCATCCAGTCCATTAATGACAACAGACACTGGTTTAGTACTGAAATAGCTTCCTTGGAGTTAGACAGAAAGGAAAACATATTGCTGGCCATTATCAACAGACTGAAAAGAAAACATACTGCTGGCCATTATCAACAGACTGGTGACACCAAACCTCAGATCTCTGGAAAACCTCTCCCAGTGGTTTCCTGTGGATTTTAAACAGCATGGGGGACAGGACAGAACCTTGAGGAAAACCACAGAACAATTGCCATGGTGTTGAACAGGTGTCTCTCAGCACCACCTTCTAAGCTTGCTCCTTCAGGAAGGCTTGAAGCCACTGTAAAACAGTGCCTCCTAATCCTGTCCTAGACAGGTGGTCCAAAGGAATACCATGTCAATGGTATTGAAAGTCACTGAGAGGTGCCGACACTGCCCTTGTCCAGTTCCTAGTGCAGGTCACCCATCAAAGCAACCAAAGCTGTCTCTACTCTACAATTAGGTCTGAAGCCAGATTGAAACGGATCTAGAAAATCTATTTCATTCAGAAACCCTTGAGCCACAACATGCTTGAGGACCTTTCCCCCTAAAAGGACAACCCTATGATAGGGTCACCATAAGTCAGAGTCGACTTGTGGCCACGTAGTAACAAAAAGAATCAATTATTTAAGTGATATTTCTGGAAAGGGATATATATGCCACATGCCACATCAGAAAAGAAAACTATACAATACGGATATTCCATTAAACATAAGCACAGAATTCAGGGCTTTTAGAGATTCAACAATAGCAAATTTTAAGGCCTTTTAAGCATAACCATAGTGCACAAGAACAGGAAAATACTGCCCAGAAAAATGTACCAATAATTAAGTAAAATGTATATGAATGCCTAATTTCACTGGCATAGTTATATATAAAACTGAACTAATCTCAGATGTGTCCCATTAGTCTTCCTACAATGAAGGTTTTATTTTTTGTCAACATTAGTCTTAAGCTCTGCACTATACTCTTCTACAATTACCATGCTAATGATATTTTTATATGACAGATGGACTGCATTTGCTTTTTATTTAAATATAGGGAAATCATTTTTTAAGCTTTCCTAGTACATTGCAGTATGGAAAATAAAGAAGAAATGCTGAGATGAAGGGTTAGTGTTTAGTTTTAAATAACAGCCTACTCAGATAAAATTATATCATGAAACTACACGGAGATGTTAGTGAAGCTCCAGTTCACAAATGAGCTACAAGGATGCTCAGGCTCAATTGTCTGAAAGCAGCACACTTAAAAAAAACAAAAACAAAAAGAAACTTTCCTGTTTGTAGCCTTATCATTATGCATTCAACTTCCATCTAAGCATGGTAGATTTCAACATATAATGAACACAAAATGTGTAGGCAGTCTCCCATCAAAATCAAGCAACTGGAAACAAACAATAAAACTGCTCCTATACAGAAATGTCAGTAAAGGACTCTAGTGTGAAGAATCACTGCGTTAAATCCAATATCTAAGAGCAGAAACCAATGTCTAAATATAAATATATTTGCTACGGCTCAGTCACTTGAATATACAATCAGTCGTCCTATGCTGCATTATTTTCCAGAATGGTTTGATTAAATTCATTTTTACATTCAGCAGCCTTATCATAGAATCAGAGCTTTCTTTCAATTATAAAACAAAATCCAAAATCCACAAAAGACTGATACCTTTATTGGTTATCAAAAATGCACAAGGTAGATAATGCAAGCTTTTGAAGCTCCAGTGGTTTCCTTATCAGGCAAAAGATGTTTAAAAATCATACAGGAGAAGAAAAGTGATGTTGGAATCACAGGCCTACATTTTGTATTAGATGTTGTTTCTCTTGGTTTGGAGGAGTCTCAATGCAGGCAGAAGCCATTCCCTCTTTTTGGGAAAAGACAGTAAAATTTAAACTCCATTAGCAGCAGTAAAGTAACTCCTCTTGGGATCCAAAGTGTCTATGTCCTTTATGAAGCCACAGGCTGCCTTTTTAGGCAGAGTTACTGAATATCTCAAGAAGTCTGGAAAGTCTGCTATGTCTGGAAAAACTGAAGAAGCCAGTGCAACTTTGGTATGATGCATTTTGTGCATTTTGGTTGGCCAATAAAGGTTATTTGTTCTTTTGTGGATTCTGGATTTTGTTTTATGTTGCTGCATGGCACCTTCAGAATGGAAAAAACGCCTCTGTGTAGGAGCACATTTTAGAAATAATTAATCAATAGCTATAGCCAAATACCAAGATTTATGGCAAAGGCAATGGAGCAAGGCTAACAAGGGATGCTAAAGCTTGCAGAGACAAAGGTTGCAAAACAGTGGTGCTAGCTTGCTAAAGCTTTGAAAATTAGTTGGTAAGAAGCAATGGCAAATAAGGAAAAAAGAGAGCAACAAGTGCAAGAAACTGTCTGAATGTGGTTAGTTCTGTGGTCTGCATTGTATGCAGCACCCCAAACTAGATCAAGGGGAGGAGAAGCAACCACTTTGCTTTATTTTAATATTAAATTTCACACCTTTAGGATGGGATCTGGTATTATAATTTGGGACCACCTATACGGAGATGCACAGTGCTTGAACGCTGACATAATATTCAAATTGGGAGGGGTTGCTAATATGCCAGAGGAGAGGATCAAAATTCAAAGTGATCTGGACAGATTGGAGAGCTGGGCCAAGGCTAACAAAATGAAATTCAACAGAGAGAAATGTACACTTAGGTAGAAAAAATGGAATACAGGAATATAGGATGGGGGACACGTGGCTGGATAGCAGTACATGTGAAAGGGATCTAGGAGTCTCAATAGACCACAAGCTGAACATGAGTCAGCAGTGTGATGCGGCAGCCAAGAAAGCCAATGCAATTCTCGGCTGCATCAATAGGAGTATGGTGTCTAGATCAAGGGAGGTATTGGTACCACTCTACTCTGCTTTGGTAAGACCTCATCTTGAATACTGTGTCCAGTTCTGGGCACCTCAGTTCAAGAAGGATGTTGACAAGCTGGATCGTGTCCAGAGGAGGGCAACCAAAATGGTGAGAGGCCTGGAAGCCATGCCCTATGAGGATGGACTCAGAGAGCTGGGTATGTTTAGTCTGCAGAAGAGAAGGTTAAGAGGGGACATGATAGCCATGTTTAAATATTTGAAGGGATGCTATGTAGAGGAAGGAGAGGGCTTGTTTTCTGCTGCTCCAGAGACCAAGACAAGGAGCAATGGATTCAAGCTACAGGAAAGGAGATTCCACCTGAACCTCAGAAAGAACTTCGTGACAGTCAGGGCTGTCCGGCAGTGGAATGTGCTGCCTCGGAGTGTAGTGGAGTCTCCTTCCTTGGAGGTTTTTAAGCAGAGGCTAGATGGCCATCTAACAGGAGTGCTTTGAGGGTGTTCCTGCATGGCAGGGGGTTGGACTGGATGGCCCCTGTGGTCTCTTCCAACTCTACATTTCTATGATTCTATGATTCTATGATTCATGACATAGTTTCCTGTATGTACGGATGTGAATTAGCCAACTGACTTGCAATTAGCTTCTGTAATCATGTCTAGCAGGGTATATAGCTGCGTGCGTGCAGCCATTTCTTTGGAGTGGCTTGTCTTGGTTGCATGGACATAGCCATTCCCCATTTGCGCAAATGAAATAAAGAAGAATTCTTTTCTTTTTCATGATCCAGGTGTCATTGATCAACCTCAATAAAGTTAAGAGCGTCACATCTGGAAATCTCAAGAAATTTCAGTTCTCTTTGTTCTGATTTTACCTGCACAGTTCTAGGTTTGCATCCAAATCTTTCTTGAAATACCCCACGTTTCTCTCCTTCTCTCCTCCGCTCCTTCTGATCACACGTCATATCTAGTCTTGTGCAACATTTCAGAAACCGATTTCCACTACTGTTCTTATTTCCACTGTTTTTATTATTATTCAGGATTTATAGTCAAACTCTTAAAGTACTTCATTAACACTACACTAGCTAAGCACTAGGATGATTTTGTTCTACTGCTAGCGCTCCTATTTCCCATGATTAATCTCTCATGAGATCCTGGAAACGTTATCCTGGAAACATTAGCTATGTTTATAAGTGGCAGCCATCTTTACAAACATGCAGGCCAATAAAGATACATTTCATTTGGGAAAATATTGGGCTATTTTAAACTGAACTGAAGAGTGGGAATGAAAAATCCTTGGTAACACTGGGAGCTCCCAGAAAATATTTCAGGATGAACAAAATATTATGTGGATCTCACAAATAAAATCAGAAAATACAGAACAAAATCTGGGACTTCCATGGTGTTTTAAACTACACCTTGCAATGAAAAAACTATAAATGAAGATTTTTAATTATTCCCATAAGTCCTACTCAATATGTCTATTAAAACAATTTACAATACAAAATAACACACAGCAAGATCAAAGTGATCTAGGAAAAAAAACTTATAAGTTTTATAAGTTTTATAAAACAGTTCATACAAATTCATCTTAATCATTGTATTCTTAAAATTTCATTGAAATAAAAACCAGGAGCACACATTCTACCTGATTTCTCATTTCCAGATTGAACTTCACTGGGCTTTGACACTGACAGGATTCAATGGATGAATCTGAACAGTATGTAACCTGAAATATCATTGACTGCCTTCCCTGCTGCTTGACCAATGCCATTTAAACTTCCAGCCTCATCATCACTGTCAGAACACAATAAGAGCATGTGCCTGTTTGCTACCTAAACGAAGCAAATGACTCTGGCAGTCACACATTATGGATTCTTAATGCTGTTCTCATTTCACAAAAATGATTTCCCAAAAGCTTTCTAAAATTATTTAGGAGCCACATGAACTGCTAGACTGGAGATCACAAGCTCATAGCTAAAAGCATTAACTGAATGGTGCAGTGTTAAAGCAAAAGTGGCTGACAAAACTGTAATGCAAAGAGCTCATTCTAACAGTGACATACTGTGCCTGTTCATATCTATCTGTAGACACAGATGTTTGCTAACCAGAAGTCAGTCATGACTTAAACTATCTCCATTTTCAGGAAAAAAAAATACATGAGGGGGCTTGTATCCTGCCCCATCCCACAGACTTCTAGAGATGAGAGTTACAAATCCCTCCTACTGCTGAGAAATATTGGAACATTGATCTCACTGGGCTGTACTTGCCCTCCCTACGCACACATGTATTTGCTAGGATAGCCCATTTAACCACGTATTTAACCTCACCATCATGTATTTAATTTCACTTTCATTTAGTCGGCCACCTTCCTTACACACAGACCACCCCTGGCTCCAACATTATGATTATCGGCCTAAGTGTGCAGGTACCAGCTTTCTCTAAAAAAAGGAATGGAAGTGACCAAGGGAGAGATAAGGATGATTGGCATCAAAGGAGATAAATATGTGGCATTTGTATTTTATTCCTCAATGATTGTTTTAGCTGAAAATTTTTCAAACAAAGGAAAGCTTCCCCTGCACTTTCTGCAGGGACGACAAAATGATAGGAATTTGGGCTGAAAACAGGTGCACCAAGGAAGATTAATACTTCTGGCAGCAGTTGAATTGTAAAAATACAATTCTACTTGTTCAATGTTTCAGGTTAAAAATTATGAAACATGTTAACATGGAGGGAACTACAGGTTGTATTGAGGCAAGGTCTTATGAAATTGTTTCGTTGAAATGGCAGTTGTCTTTTGTTTGCTGACTATGTCCAGAATCATTACACAATTTTAAACCCGGCAATATGGGATCACACAACTACAGGACACGCCCAGAGTGGTTTTGGACCTTTGATCCATTGAAAGAAAACCAACAATGTCACAGGGCAAACTACAAAATGCCCCCAAATTATGCAAAGAAAATAAAGCTGATAATTCCAGGAAGTCCAATTAAATAAATGCTGTCCATACTCAACAAAGTTTGAGGGCTAAAGGTCTCTAATTAGCTTAATGAATCACAGTTCCATCCCATAAACCAAATACTATTATCACCTTCATCCAGATGAACAATTTATTAATTTCTAACTAGCTTTTTGTTGTTAACTAGGTACAATAAATATTTTTGCTGAATCTGGATTGTAATCTGGATGATGCTTTTTTTAAAAAAAAGAAAGCAAATAGTAAAATAATCAAATTCACTGTTTTATGGGAGGGCATGGTTTTACATTATAGTAACAGTTATTTGGAATTTCAAAATTACTTTAAAGCCAGGTTGAGGCAATGAAAAAGCTACTTTTCAGTTTCGTTTGGTTAGCAACTCTTTTAAGTGTGATGTAAGACGAGTGGACAAAGAACTTTCTATTTTTGGTTGAAAACAATAATGCTCCATAGGCCTCATGAACCCTAAACAATTATTTAAATGTCTTTCCCTTACCATAGTAGCTAAGAACCATGAAAGGTCCTGGGAAGCCCAGGATCTTCCAAGGGCACTACTAAGCTTGAATATGCAAATAAAGCATTTTTTAAAAAAAATAAAAGTGGAAGTGTTCAGATAAAAATTTCTGGATTCTTTTCTTTTGATCAGGTTATGTATTCTGAAGTTACAGGTAGGGTGGTCCTACAACCCTGAAAAACACAAAATCTCTGTTCTTGGAAGTCTTCACAAACAGTGAAATTGGTATTTTGATATATTTTTTTCTCACCTGAAAACCATCAAAGAGCCACGGGTAGAAAAACTGGCTTTGCAACTGTGTTTGACTCATATCTGACACCATGCCCACTCCTGCATCAAAGATATACCAAAAGAGATGGCATTTGCCCTCATGCAGATGGAGGAAGTTCTTCCATTCACTGAAGGTAGGCTTGCCATATTCTGTTTTTTCACTTCCAGGCATGTAATCTGTGTGTTATGTAAATTAATACAATTATGTGCTATAGTTATTTGCATTCTAATTGTGCACATTTAGCACATAAATAAAACATATTTTTTTCTACTACCACATTTTAGCTTGGTACCATTTTTATAGTAACAGCTTTACTAGGAGGAAAAAAACTAGTACATAATTATGGCCATTTTCACACGGGGTTTTTAACATGGGGCAGAGCGTTCTCCAGGGAAGATGTCTGCACCTGGCAGCGGACTGGGTCAGACCTACTTAATGTAGATCTGCACCCCAGCCCACTCTGGAACGACCCCAAGTGGTCATCCAGCATGTTTTTGAAAGACTGCTAAAAACGGATCTTTCAAAAGCACGGAGCGCGCCACTGCAAGCCTGCCCACTTATGCAGATTTGCAGGCTTGCATTGGTGCAAGCCTGCGATCTGCCCTCGACCAACCGGAAGCTGCCATTTTCGTCCCCGCAGTGCGGAGCAGCGGCCACGCACTGCTCCAGAGAAGTGTGGACCGGACCAGGGAGCCCCAAAGTCCGGTGAGTAGCGTCATGGGGCAATTCCCTTGCCCTGTGCGGAAATGGCCTATGTTTAAAGTGCAAAGAGAGCACTGTGAAGGCATAAGGTCAGGCAGGAGATAGGAAAAGAGGGAAGAGAGGGTGAGAAGTGCAGTAGGATGGGTGGAAGGAACAAGAAAACCTGGTACAAGGTGAAACAAAGTGCACCGGAAGGAAGTGTGGTTTGCAAGTTTGTTATTATATTCTGCTGTATTTTCCCCTATGAATTGGATGGCAATTGTCCTCAGGAGTATTCTGTAGTATTTTCATGGATCTGTACCTGTCTGCCATCAGTTAAAAACAAAAACAAAAAAACCTGTTGCTGTAGAAAATGTACAGAAATGTCCGCATGTGGAAATGTTCTTGTTGTGGTTGTTACAGAATCATAGCGATGGAAGAGACCACAAAGGCCATCTTGTTCAACCTCCTGCCGTGCAGGAATATTCAGCCAAAACTGTCCTGAGAAATGGCCATCTAACCTGTGTTTAAAGAACTCCAATGAAGGAGAGTTGACCATTCTCTGCGTACAAGGCAGTCCACTGCACTACTGAATAACCCTTACCACCTGGATGATGATGGTGGTGGTAATGATGGTGATGGTGATGATGATGACAGCTACCATTCCAAGCCCAGAAGCATGGAAAGCAGGCATACAGCCTTGGTATTAATCACTTCCAACCACTGTGTAAGGCAGATTTGCTGAGAATTAATGATGGCCCAAGGTCGTATGGTAAATTCATCAAATAAACAGAGATATGAACTTGGATGTCTCTGTTCCACACAGAGTACTTTAAACATTCTTCTACACTAGTTTTCCTAATAAAAATTGTTGTTATAAAAATGGTACAAAGGCTAAAAGGTAGTATTTCTGCCATACTCCCCTCTCTTGCTTCTTATTCTCCATTACTCACATCTCACATCCTTTCCTCCCTCTTGCCTTACTTTCCTCTCTTTAACCCTTCCACTCTCTCTTGCTGTTTGCACTCTGCCACTGAGCCTCTCACTAGCCCCGCTTCACAGGCTTTGTTTCATTTCATATTTTCACCATAGAGCACCCTCCTTTAAAGTCTTCCCCCTTTTCCCCTCATCTCATGCTGCTAACCCCCGCTTGCTTCCAACTGTTGCCTACTCTCCTTCCACCACTACTCCATTGCTTCGCTTGCCCTGTGCTATGCTTCCCTCTCTTGCAACTGCTCCTCCAACCCTCCCTTCCTCCCCAGCTCCACTGGCTTTCACTAATAATAGGCCTGGCTCTTTTCCTCCCACATCAGATTGCCCTGCTCTATCTTGAATTACCATGGAGTTCAGCTGGTCAGAGTGTGGGAGCTGCTGGGAAGGTTTCTCAGAAGCAGGGAGAAAGCCTGTATTTTACTAGTCCTGGTGGAGAGTCAAGAGTCGTTGACCACTGTCAGAATCCTACTATAATCATAAATAGAGCAGTAACAACTCTGAAAGTTGTAAAGCAACCAAGAGTCCAAACTACAACAGGAGCCTCTGAACAGAATGTGTTGCTTCCAACAATCAACTAGAGTTCCTGTATTGTCTTATGAGGCTAAAGTCTTCCAGCTCCACTCAGCTTCCTGGCTGTATTTAGTAGCAGCAGATCTTGACTGCAGTTCAGGATGTATCTGAATCTAGGAAGAGTTTGGGCCAGATATTTCAGCTTACATCTCTCATGAGGGCTGGATAATTTTAATTTCTCTTCCTTGTCCTCAACTGAGAGGGAAAGATCTGTCTTCCCCTTCATGCTTGCAAACCCCTCCCCATTAGGAAATGGGAGAGGGAGAATGGGGGGGAGGCAAGGCCATGCAAATAAAACCGCAAGAGTGAAACTTGTGAATGTGAAGGGAGAATTGTAACGAAAAACAACAGACCTCATGGAACTTTAAATACCCATCACTGTATTGCAGCTTTTATTCTGTTTTGTTCCATCCTCCTTCCTTCACTCCAATGGTTCCTTTGCTTTCTGGACATCCTTTGCAAAACAGACTTCAGCTAGACTTTTCTCTAAAACTAGAGCTTGCAGTTTAGGGAGGGGCATTTAGGATTATCAGCCAGAGTGTTATTGTTGTTATTGTAAACTACAATAACAATAATAATGGCACTAGAACAAGGTAGTGTAGAAATGGCCCTTATGTATAGTCTCTGATATGGTTCTGGGACTGTAGGGAGGAGGAGGAATCAACACATATCATCTCCCCCATATTTTAAACAAACATACTTTGTTCAGCAGAGTAATCTGTGAGTGAAATTCTGTTCATGGAATGCCTGAATAATGTGCGCAATGATATTAATGTTGTTTTTAAAGTTGACATTTCCTTTCATTATTCCCCACCATTAGAAACAAACCAGAATTTTAATTTTAGGAGATGTGCTGTTGCTCTTAAGAAATATTTAAGTATCTTATTACTGGACAAAGATGGAATGCATACTAGTATTGCCACACTCTGAATAACCAGTGGGAGAGGGTAATTCATCCAAGGTTTGATGAAGGATCAGAAAACATCTCTTCATAAATGTAGCATTAAATAAACTCTGCATTTTGTCAGTCCAGCTAAACTGTCTCCAGAGATATGACAATTTATTTTCCCTTAACAACTAGCAGGATATCTATAGAGGATATTGCTCATTGAAAAACATCACATACCTAGTTGTTAACTATTAAATGGAATACTTTTAAGAAGTGAGAAACCTTTAAAAGGTGCACTAAAAATGAGTCACAAAAGCTCTCTTCAGACAAATGATCAAGGGGGAACAAATGATGGGGGTGAAGTGGGAATGTAACAGCAGCCACATACTCTAGTTTTGCACGCACTTTTCAATCAGAGATGGAAATCACACAGCCTGAACAATAGTTTCCATCAGTCCTAACCACTGGTGAAAAATGATAAAAGCTGCAATCTAACAACATCTGGAGGGCTTCATGTTTCCCACTATATTACATCATAAAAACTACTTTGTATACGTGGCAGTGAATCCTATGAAAAGAGCAACCTCCGACTACATGAGTATGTTACATATGACATCTGCTCTCACAGACATACAAGGCCTGTTTGCAATAATCCTATTTAGCTACACTGACAAGCAAAGAAATCTTCAGTAAGATTGGAATTCTGTTTGCAGCACATGTACCTCTCACCTCACCCAGAAACTGGCAATCATATTTGTTTTACAACAGCACTTATTCTGTGATTGAGGAGAAAATAAGACCTGCAAATAATTCTGAAGATAACATTAATATTATGTTGTAGATGTAACAGTGTAGAACTAAGATCAGGAAGATAAAAACTTCTGCTCTATTAAGAAGCTCACTGGATAACCTTGGACCATTTAGCATCTCTGTGGGTAATGTACCTTATGGGGCCAGTGAAAAGGGTGGGGAAGGACTTTGCAGAAAGAATGGGATAATTATATAATAACAGTAATGGTAACAGCAGTAATGATAATATTCAAATTCACTTAGACAAAATTCTATGAATGACTGTCCAGATATACTCCTTAACATAGAGTTCGATAACTTCCAGCTGCATAATCAGTTTCTCTCACTCTGCAAGTTTTCTGATTGTATCTCCCACGAGAAAGAGTGGACCCTACTGATTTCAAAATTCACTTGAGTACTCTCACAGAATACAAAGGAAAAATAAAGGGAAAACATCTTGGGTTCCTACTTCTTTAGATTGATCCCAAGAGATAACAAAGAAACCACTAATCCATTTTTTGCTACTCAAGCATCTGACATTGTCAGTTTTAGATTACAGAGAGCTTTTATCTCTCATTTCTGCCTGAAGAGGTTCAGAACTACGAAACCTCTTTCTCAGGATATAAAAATACTGTCATTTTAAGCTGTTATTGTGCTCATACAACTGCAGAAAGTTTTTTTTCTCTTTTTTTTACAGGATGCTCTTTTTAACCATCTTTTGTCAGTATATAAAACACTGGTATTATAAACTGTCACAAATATTTACATGGTCAAGGATCCTAGCAATATTTTACATGAAATATGCCTGCATTGCACTTCAAGAAAGGTGTACATATATTAAATATTACAATATTCATACAATTAAATAGTGCTCAAATAAAATTCATCAACATTTGAAACTTGACCGCTTCTTCAAATTGTGAACTGTCAAATGTGAATTCTTCTTCAGTCAGTTAACCATGCTTTTATTTTGTTTCTAAGCCAATGGAAAACCATGATCGCAAGGGAATCTGGTAAGCATTACAGTCTGTCCTCAACTTTTCTTGGGGCATGTGGAGGGATTCAGGATCCCTGCAAAAGTGGGAAAACTCATATTTCTAGGCCTTCCCAAACATGCATGCTACAGCCTCTGGTGCTGCATCATCCTTCTCGAGGAGAAGGAAGAGAAGGATGACACTAAAAGGAGATTTTGTAGTAGCCATGGGAGGGCCAAGGTGGAAATGGTGGTGGCTTGTCCTCCTCCTCTTCTCTGTCTCCCTTCCTATCAACAGCTCTAGCTCATTAGTACCTTTGCCACTTTGGTACCACGACACCTCCACTTTGCTCCAAGGTCACCTCTGTTACTGCAAACCATGGGTGCCACAAGGGCCAACCCGTGATACCAGTACCTCCGTTCAAAAATGGGGAATAATTAGCTCAAAATAGGAGCGGGGGTAACTTAGTGAGATCTTGCCTACCAATGTTTCCAGGCTCACGGAGGAAAGAATCAGCTGGAGAGTAAAAATGTAAAATTAAAATGTGCTTTATTGACAAGATTCATATAAGTACACAAAAGCTCAAACACTCACACACTTTCACAAGGGCTGGCTGAAGGAAAGGGAGGAAAGTGGGATAGAGAATGTTGAGGGATTTGGGTGATATCTACCAGTCTGGACAGAAGCAAAGAAAGCAGCAATGTGGCTTAGGAAAGAACCTAAGGACAGTTCTCGTTTGGGAATCAGATGGACAGAGTGGCATTTGAAACGGTGAGAAACTGCACTGAGCAGCCTAAAATCTGGGATATTTGTATCTGAAAAATATCCTGTGGGTATGATTGTGACTTGCATTCCCAGCTAAGCAGACAATGGGAGCTGCAACACAAACAATGAAGTCCAGACGGAGTTAATGGCTTTAGTGTTTGAGTGACTAGGGGATAATTGTTGTCGTAATAGCTGGGTATTGTGGAGAATTGTAGAAACAATAGGGAAACCCAGGGTCAAGACAATCACAATTTGGTAGGAACTTCCCCATTTCAGCTCTGAGAGTCCAGCTTGGTGTTTCACACCTATTGTATTCAGAGTGGCCATGCTATTGTCCTGAAACTGACTGGGCCTCTTGCCTAAGAGGCTGGTATGGCTGACCTGCCTTGCTATGTCATGTTTACAGTCAGTAGCTTGCCTCTTCCACCGTGACCTTGCTGTCACTTCAGGTATCATTTATATTGACACCAATTAATGTAGTGCCCATCTAATATTATTTGCCAATTAAGCCATGCCAATCATGGGGAGCGCATGGTGCCGTAACACCTCTGCTGGACCTGTGTCACCTCCATCAGTTTTCAAGCCTTTTCTAGAGAAGCTTAGGCAGATTTTGAAAGGCCAAGCCAGCAGTGGCAGATAATTCACCTTGCCCCGTCCTCCTCCTCTCTGTCTCTGTAGTACTGAGATGACTTCATCATATGTTTTGTCTCTCAATGCTATGTATCTTGTGTTTCTTGCAACCAAAACATCATCTGTATAATAATCATGGGTCCAAAGTTTTGTGCTTCTGAAAGTGTTTCCAACAGGCAAAAGGAATTCAAGATAACAGCTGCAAAATCACAAATAATCAAATTAGTAGATGTTATACCCGTGAGCTTTGAGGGCCGACTGTAATCGGCATTGACTTGGTTTGTTTGGCAGGAGCAAAACATAAGAGTAGTTAGTGATCCAGGGTGCACACGTCTAATCCTGCTAGACACAAGGACAATCAGAGAGTAGTAGCAGGTGTGCTAACTGGAAACAAGTAGAGATGCTCTCAGGGGTCTCAACCTTTCCATGCAGAATCAGGCAATCAGCATAGCTCACACTGAGCAGGCTACCTGTTCATACCCTTTCCCTATCCACCTGCTTGTCCTAAGCCATGGTCTCTGGGCAGAAAATGTGCATCCCGAGCATCAGAACAGAGCAGGATGTAACACTAATATCTGGCATCTTTCTTACTATCATTTACAAAGCCTATATGATTCAAATTTGTGTCTTAATATAATTTATGCACTTGTATGATTCAAACTTGTCCTTCAATCCCACTGTTTCTCTCTTACTGGCCCCATTAGGAATTTCTCCCAATTAAAGACAGGTTTACTGTTAATTGATCATGCTCACACCATGCCTATTACAACTGCAATCATAAAAATCTATAAACACAGGACGAACGACTTTTCTCTCTTAATCATCATTCTATCACTTTTTGCCTGATTTGTTCAAAGGGGGTTTGTCTTTGCCTTCCTGTGAGGCTCAGAGTGTGGCTTGTCCAAGGTCACCCAGTACGTTTTCATGGCCAAGAAGGGATTCAAACCTTAATATCCACAGCTGTACTCCAACATTCAAACTACTATACCACACTGGCTCACTTCAGAATTAATGTGGTAAATCTCTATTCCTCTTTGCTCCTGCAGATTGCTCTTTTATCTTACACCCATCTTACTCTCCTTCAACTTTTGTTTCAGACGTTTCTTCTTTTCTGACAACATCCTCATACTGCTCCTTGGTGATTTCTACATTATGTTGATAATTCCTCTGGCTTCTATCACATTTCAGTTTCCACTTCTGGATTAACTGGCATTCACTCCCTCTCTTTTCTCAGCCTTTTCCTGTCTTCAAATTCCCTCACCACTTTTGCTTCTTTCAGCCCATCTCACCCATTTCACCTGATGTGTTTAATATTTTGTTGTTCCTATTAAACCATTGTTACCCCCCCCTTCATTCCACCTCCAGTTCTGGATCCCATTTCCCCATAATCTCTCTCTCTCTCCCTCTCCCCTTTTCCCCGCTATACCTCATTCAAACATATCATCTCATCTTCCTCTTAAAAGAAAAATCCGTTGAGTCATCCTCCCTTTCAGACTACAGCCCAACCTCTCTATTCACCTTTGCTTTCAAACTCCTAGAGCATACTTCTCCTGCTCTCAAAACTTCTCTCTAGCTCCACTCTTGACCTCCTTCAAGCTGCCCTCCGCTCCTTGCACTCTGGAGAAATGACTTTTCAAAACCCACTAACAAGCTCCCCACTGCTAAATCTAAAGATGCTTATTCAGTTCACATTCTTAGTGACCTTCAGTACAGTGGGTAATTCTCTTTTATTAGACTCCTTTAATTTTTGTTTTGATACTGTCCATGGCTGCCAATTTTGTAGCCACTTTTTCTTTCAATGTCACTTTGCTGCCCCTTATGTTTGGAATTCTCTCCCCTCATTTTTTTCTTTCTCTTTTTTTTCTCTCTCCCCCCAAACATCCTTGTTCCCCATCTCTAGTCTCCTATGTTTAAGCAATGAAATGACTTTCTCTCCCTGCTCCCCTATTTTTCCTCTTCTTTCTCTGTTGTCTCAAATACATATTAGAAGCCACTTGGGACTTTTTCTGTGACGGTGATGATGTTATATAAATAACAGCAACGAGAAGAATAAAATTGAAACCAAGCATTCACAACCAAGCTCTATATACCTACACAAATGCTCATTTGGTTTCTTTTTTCATGTGTGTGGAAGCAACCTGAGCACAAATAAATAACATCCTACTGAGACTGAAAGCAGCAGAACCTGTAGAGAAGACACCATTAAATGGTCATAAGAAAGAAAATTCTCTCAACAAAAGTGATTTTTTATACCAAGATCTTCTAAAATACAATATTCATACTGACTGTACCTGCTTCTTTTTAATGGGAGAATAAACTGAAGTAGTAAACAAAGATTCCAAGCTATTTATAAAACTTTACTGAAATGCATTACTAAGACAAGGTTACCAGCACGTGTACATATGCCTAAGACTGTGTCAAACTGCACCATGTCATTCCTTTTATTTCCAACATTCAGCCATTCATACAGATCCTTATCTTGCCAAGCCAGAATTTAATCAATGTACAGGAAAGAGGTTTCTGCATTCTTTGGGGATCTCTAAGAACTGGACAACTATTTTTTAAAAAAAATATTAGGTAGTGGTAATAACACCAAATGAAAATAGAAAAAAAATAAGGAAAAGTATATATAAATGGAGAAGGAAAGAATAGGAAGGAAATGTGGAGGTGAAAAATTTAGTGACACTCTGTCGAGATCAAATAACTCTGTTGGCTCTTGGGTATGTGTGCAAAAAAGAGAAGAATGCAAGACTGAGGAAGGAAAGATGAAATGGGAAGAACCATGAAGGAGAGGGAGCACAACAAATTAGGGAGAGATAATGATTGATGACGAAAGACCAACAGAGCAATAGAGATCACAGGGCAATTTTATCTGTGCATTCAGAAGCAAGCCCCATTGGATTTAATGGGATGTACAACTTTAACATGATGAGAACTGAATACATTCCCATCATGGTCCCAGGGGCAAGGGGGAGAAAAAGGGAGGGAAAGAGAAAGAACATGCGGGGTCTAACTTGTCAAAGTGGAGGTAAAAAGAAAAAGTGAATGAGATGAAGATGGGGAAAGAAGAAGAGTAATATATTCTGGAAAACGGGGGAGGAGAAAGGAGGATGAGCATAAAAAAGGAGGGGTGCTAGTGAAGGAGAGAGAAGATGAGTGCAACTTAGAGATATAGGGAAAGGGGAGAGGGAAATAGAGAAAGAAGGAGAGGTGAAAAAGAAATTTTGGTAGGAGTCATAAGCAAGGGTGGGAACAGAAAGTGATAAAGTGGGATGGGGAAAGAAATAAATGTGGGGTGAAACTTTAGAACATTTTTGGTGAGGAGCTGTGCTGGTGCAGCAGGAGGGAAAAAGGAGATAACAGA
This sequence comes from Ctenosaura bakeri, assembly GCA_948474755.1. Taxonomy (NCBI): domain Eukaryota; kingdom Metazoa; phylum Chordata; class Lepidosauria; order Squamata; family Iguanidae; genus Ctenosaura; species Ctenosaura bakeri. Next base: position 235,568 of record CAOLHI010001868.1, on the reverse strand, counting down.
CAAATGAATCAATTGCCCTAGCACAGCTGAAGAAGACAGACAGTTGTACCAGATCTTTCTGTTAGCTTTTCACTAACAATGGTTGGACCAAGGACTGTAACTTCAACTATTTACAGCAAGGTAAGGAAGGTGGGAGAATTGGGAATGTTAATAATATGATAGGAACCCCTAGCAGCAGTCCTACTGTGACTTCGCAGCAAATATGAAGATAGTTCAGAACTTTCCCATGCAGAGTGCTCCCTCTCACTGAGCTTGCTGCTGGCCACAGTGTGAGGAACTTTGAAAAGGGGAGGAGAAGGTGGCTAGGCAGACCTCCTGCAAAGTCTACAGTAAGTGTTTTAAAGGAGATGGGGCCAGCAGCAGCTATGGCCAGCAGCACATGAGTTTGGAAAAAAAACGTATTTTCAAGGATGTGCTCTTGCTGTAAAACTCTTCCCATCCCGGAAGATGGGACAGACTCCAAGGTCAGGTTTCAACAACTGGAAATCTTAGTCTATATCCTTGTTCTTCATTGATCAGGCATAGGTATATGGGTGGTTTTTTAAGCTGTAGCTAGTATAATCTGCGGTGTAATAACAAGTATGTTATCATGATAGTATAATCTGTGGCAACCTGTTTGATATACAAGAAAAGTATGGGGTTCGCTGCAAGTTACCATGTCTCATTCATTATACATACATTATTGTCCAGAGCATGGACTCCAACTCAGAGTCTGAAGCAGAGGGCATGCCAGAGGCTGAATCAGAAGGCATGCCAGGGCCTGCCATACAGAGAGAGATTACAGTGCTGAAAACAGAACAGGGGATGGTGCCGGCTCCAGCAGAGAGTCCTGCCTCTTCAGATATAGAGGAACACTTACCTAGACCCAGCTTTGCACAGCATAGGCAGCAAAGAGACATCCAGTGTCGCTCTCTCAGAATTTATAACTGGCAACAATCAATCAAGGCACTAGGCTTTGGGTCTATTTAGCTGGCGTCCTTCACCTCCAGGAGTTGTCAGACCTTATCTGACCTGCTACCTTGCTGGATTCCTTGACAAATGACCTTGGACACTCCCTTGCTGTGAAACCCTGCTGGACTTTGCTTATGTTGGACTTTATTTATGACTCTTTGCTTACTGCCTCGACCTAAGTATCAAGCTTGGAGATATTCAGTTTGTTTGTTTGATTTATCAGCTGTGCAGGACTGAGATAGGACAATTATATAGTTCTCCCTCCACATTCACAAATTTCATTCTCACGGTTTTGATTATTTGTGGTCCCTTGCCTCCCCCATTCTCCCCCTCCCGTTCCCTAGTGGGAAGGGTGTGGAAGAATGAACGGAAGGAAAGATGGTTTCCTCCCCCTCGCAATCTCTGCCAGTCTCTGCGAGCACAATTGCCCCAGGATATGTGTGTGGGAGAGTACAGGGGAGGACAGACCTTTTCTTGCCAGTGGCCATCTCCCACCCCCCTATTGTGGGCATGATTGCCCCAGAGGTGGCAGGAGGGAGATGGCAAGCAGGGAGGAAAAGGTCTTTTCCTCCTGTTCGCCATCTGTGCACCATCGCCGCAGCAATGGGGGGCAGGGAAAAATGGTGAGCAGGGAGAAAAAGATCTCTTCCTCCTGCTTGCCATTTGCCTGCCTGGAGTGATTACCTCAGTGGTGGGGGGTGGGAGAGATGGCAAGTTATTTGCAGTTATTTCACTTCTCTGCACCTATCCCTCACAAATGTGGAGGGCCCACTGTATATTCATTATATCCTTTTCCCTTCCAGTATTTCTCAAGTAGATTACAGTTCCAGTTTAAGTACTCAGAGGTGTTTCTTCTTCTCCAATATCCCCAGAACATATATCTGATATACCAGAAAACATTCTAGATATTTTGAGCAAGGTATAATATCACATATAGATTTGTGCAAATGTCCCTTTGCATTTACATCCAATGTGAATCAGTTATTATAGATGTACTTCCACTGATAAAAGTATAATGGTATTACATTCTTTTTCAGTATTAAATGATGATGATGAGCCGTATATACCCTGAGATGTAACTTTTTTTTCAAAGAAAGAAAGCTTTAGCCACATCTAATCTATTTTATGTTCTGGATATAACTCCTAATCTACAAATATTGAAATAATGGTAGACGGAGGTTCACATTCTTGTAACAATTGTGTATATACTGTGTTCTGATAAAAATCAATGACATGACACCAAAGGAATAATAGCTCAGTTCTATTAAAGCTGGTACTATTCAGTAGCAGAGCCACAGAAAATTTGCTGGTGTCAATACATGCATTTTGTTGCAAATATGTTCTTGATATTTTAACAATTAATTTTCTCATTATATTCTGTTATATTCTGTTATTCTTCCTCTTGCTCTTGACACTATTGAAAAGCTAAACCAAACCCTGTTTGTTAGCAAAAATCTATTGTTTGCTTTCTTATCTAAAGAAGACTGCTCATAATAATTATGGGGTAAATACAAGGTAAATACATCTGCTTCATAGGCACTTGTGTTAAATGGCAGACAGCTGTTTGGACCATGTCCAGAGCTTCCTTAAGGTATCACTTTCTCCCTTTTTTGCTCTTGTATTATTGAGAGAATTATCCTCTGGCTACAGAAACTATTTGCCCAACACTGGTTTGGGTTTGAGCATGGGGGGTGGCTCCCAAGTCAACAGTCACTAGTCACTTTCAGTCAATTATTTCAATATAAAGATCAGAAGAAGAATCCAAGTGACTTTAAATGTAGGCCTTTTTGTGGTCTGAGGGGTCCATGAAGCCCTGCTTCTGGACACCAAAAGTGGCAGCAACACCTCCTTGACAACGGCTGGCTCTTCTTAGAAAGGAGAAGAAAAGGTTATGAACTACTGGTCTAAGCTTTCAGTAGGGATATCTGAAACATCAAATACTACCCTGTTTGATTGCCTAGGAAGATACAGCAGAACTCTTCTTCAGCTCTTCTCAGTTGAAGTTTGTCTTCTGCATTCTCAGTTTGATTAAGTGTACCATAAACACCAAGAAGTCATAAAATAGAGAATAAAGCTGCATTTATTTCCCCCCTTCGCTTACTTCACAATCATGTTAGCTGTTTCATATCCACATTCAGTTCTTCTGTCTATTTGTTGCTATTTGCCATTAAATCAGTTTCAACTTATGGCAACTCTATGAATGAAAGTTCTCCAAGAGTCCAAGTAATCAGTAGACCTGCTCAGGTCTTGAATCAGTCTACCTGTAATGTGGTCTCCCTCTTTTCCTACTGCCTTCTACTTTACCAAGCATTATTCACTTTTTTAATAAGTCATGAGAATACAGATTTGTGTCTATAGAGAATATGGTTGCTCTTCACTTTGAAAAAACAATATTGGCTACCAATAACCCAATATACCTTATACATGCATATATAATACATGCATACAACATACAGTGTATTACTGTAAAAGCATCCTAGTTCCAGCTTTTAAAAATGTCTGTGTTTTAATTAGCAAAACAAACAAAGAAATATTTTCCTCATTATTTTGAAAGGAGATGGAAAGAAGAGCTACATGTTATTCTTGCTTTACAAAACTAATTCTGAATTCAAGATATTAGCCCCCTTCCCTTTAGCAACAAAACTGATCACTAATGTCTTATTCTTTCAGATCAACACTAGAGTAAACAACCTGGCAGACAGTGTCCACAGGGTAATACGGACAATCACAAAATAAGTCTTTTGAAGTTTATTTCACTTCTACATATTTTATCTACATATTATGAATACATGTTTCTAGAAATTCCTGTATTGTGAACCAATGATATCAGCAAGGAGCTATATTGGATTTAAACAAATATGCAGACAAGTTGACTCAAACTTGTAAAAATATCAAGATTTTAAATTTTTAAATGTCTGCTTGAACTAGAGCTCTGTTAAAACGACTTTGTTAAAATGTATAAAAGCCAGAAAGATACACTATAATGTATTTGGGGAGAAATGTGCTACTGAGTCTTGCCTGCTGTGGATGATGTGTTTGTTATCTAATGTATCCTTATTGATCCTGAGTTGTGTCCATTACTATCCATCCATTCATGGAGGGATCTTTGATTCAGGAGAGGCTTTCATGAAAGGAAAGGGAGGGAAGTGATTTCACAGGTTTCCTCTTTCTGTCAAACGAGTGTCCTCTGAATGTCATCTCACCCACCTAGCACACTTTCTTGGATGGTGAACAAAGTAGATGACGCCACAGTAGGGCAATCTGGGGAAACTGCCTCCTTGCCTTTCCTGCTTCTACTCATGGAAGCTGATTTGGCTCAAATAACTTTTCAAGTTATTCCTTTTAAACAGCTGATAACTGGGAACCTTTCTCAATATCTTTTTTCTTCACTAATCAAATAACTTTATTTGAATAAGTTATTCAATTTCATTGAATAAAATATTTTGCCTCTGAAATATATCCTGATTAGCTTTTTAAAAAAAAATAGCATAAGTTTTCTGAAGGCTTGGGATATATTCCCTGCTACTGATATATTCCCTAATCATGTAATTAGTTATTAATAGTCTAATAGTCCACCCCAGGCTTCCAACACTGCTCTGCATGGAAATAAAATAACAATTGTACATGGGTAGGTGGGGCTGGGGGTAGCCTGGAGCTGTGGCCTGCCAGGCAATGGAGGGCCCAGCACAATCCAGATTTGTGTGCCTAAGTGGAAAGTATACAAAATGCTGGCTTATTTTCAACTTTTACTAACACATCAGCATGTCCCTTGAAATTAAGCACCAACCCCACCAATGTAACCAGGTAAAGTATAATCCCAAAGTATCTATGTGCTATTTCCTTCTACTCAGTAAACTATCTATTCCCTCTTTTCTTCCCAGCAATTCTTTGTCAAAAACGCCACTCTATCTTTTTTTGCTGTCCCATGTTATTATTAGTATACTTGAACTCTGTTTTTAACTACTGCATTCTGAGCCAGTTTGGATTTCTATATCTGGTGGAAAGGCAAATGCTATGAATATGATGGGGTGGACATATAAAGAGGTAGAGTTGGACATTTTAAAAATAACAAGAAAGCAGACTGAACTCCTTAACAACAACTATTGTTGTTAAATGCTGTCAAGTCAACTTCAACTTATGGTGACCCTATAAATGGGAGGCCTCCAAATCACCCTGTCATCACCAGCCCTGCTCAGGTCTTGCAAACTCAGAGTTGTGTCTTCCTTGATATCTATCTGTAATGTAGTCTTTCTCTTTTCCTATTACCTTCCCCCTTGCCAATTCCATTTTTCGTACCTCCTTCCTGAAAATCTACCCATCTTTACATTTAGTATACAAATTAAACAGACACAGTGACAAAACATAGCCTCACCTTACCCTCTTGCCAACTAGGGACTACTCTGTTTCTCCATATTCTGGCCTAACAGTAGTCTCCTGTCTTGAGTACAAATTACACATTATCATAATCACATGTTGTGGTACCCTCTTTACTTTAAGAGTGATCCATAATTTTTCACAATCTACACAGTCACAGCCATTGTTATAATCTATAAAACACAGACTGGTTTTCTTCTGAAATTCTTTCGTGCACTCCATTATCCAATTTATCTTTGCAAAATGATCCCTTGTGCCTCTTCCTCTTCTGAACCCAGCTTTTACCCAACCTGACACTCCTCATTCCATATATGGTAAAGCATTTGTTGGATAATTTCGAGCAGCGCTTTGCTTGCATGGGAGATGAATGCAGTGGTCCTGTGGTTATTGCAATCTCTTTCTCGGGGATTGAATGTATATTGAGCATTATTGATCTCTGGACATTCCCTTTGTTTTCCATACTTATTTCAGGTAGAACTATAGTAGATTTTGTCTCTGTAGCTTGAAGCATTTCTACTGGTATGCCATCTCTTCCTGGTGATTTATTTCTCCCAAGTGCCCTAAGTGCAACTTCCACTTCAGATTCTAAAATTGTGGGTTCATATTCAAATAGTTCTACCTTGAATGAACCTGACATTCTTTCTTCTCTTTTATATATTTCTTCAGTGTATAGTTTCCATCATCTTTTTATTCCTCCTTGATAATATAGCGTACTCCCCTGCTGATCATATAGCATCCCCACTCTTGGTTTAAATTTTCCTTTGATTTCTCAGATCTTATGGAAGAGGTCTCTTGTTCTTCCTTTTTTGTTGCCATCTTCCACCTTGCTGCCTTGCTTATTATAGTGGTTCTCCTTGTCTCTGTGTCCTATCTTAGTCCCAGTAGCACAGCTGGTAATTCAAACAAAACAAACTGAATAGCTCTCAGCCTGTTACTTATTTTTATTCAGTAAGCCAAGGTCAAAATAAAGTCCAACAGAGTTCAAAGGACAAGTCCAAAGTCAGTCAGGGTAATCCAGAGTCAGGGTAATTCAGAACTAGACACAGAGTTCGACAAGGCATCCAGCAAACAGAGAGGTCAGATAAGCTCTGACAACTCCTGGAGGGGAAGGGAGACAACTACATAGGTCAGTCACTTAACGCAGCTGTTCCCTGAGTAATTGTTGCCAGTTATAAATTCTCTGGGATTGATGTAGGCTCTCTTTTCGTTGTCTGCACTCAGCAAAAGTACGTACTGTTAAGTTATCTGTGTCTGAAGGGACAGGACTCTCTGCTGAAGCTGGCACTGCCCCCTATTCTGTTTGTGGCACTGTAACCTTCTCCTGTACAGCAGGTCCTCACATGCCTTCTGTTTCAGCCTCTGGCATACCCCATGTTTCTGAGTAAGAGCCCATGTTCTGGAAACAGGGCATGACGCCCTGTTGCATTCAGGGTTCTGTCATCCAGTGGCTTTTTTTTCCCTAGAGACTTTATCTTGTCTTTTGGATACTTCCCTGACAATGTCCTTGCCTTCAGTCCAGTGTTTTTCTGGCTCCTGGTTGATTAATGCAAAAAATAGTTCTGTATTATTAACCTTATCTTCAAATTCTTCTTCATGCTGTCTTTTGGCCCAATGATTGGTTTAGTGATATTAGCAATCCTTGGTCTGTGCTACAATCTTGTTTTTTCAGAGAGTATGGGGCCTCTCTATCTTCTTGCAGTTATGTTGTCCAGTTGATATCTATATTGGCCATCAGGAGATGTCCATGTATACAGTCTTGGGGTGCCTGAAGAATGTGTTTCAATGAACAAACTATTGGGTTCACAAAATTCAGTCAGTTGCTCTCCCACTTCAATTTTTTAAAAATCTTAGGCAAAATTCGTTTACATTCTTTGGTTTTTCTCAGTTTCCTACTTTTCTCTTCCAATTGTCTATGATTACCAACATGTCCTGTTTTGTTGTGTGATCAGTCTCCTCCAGGACTCCAGCACAGAATTGTTCAATTTCTTCTTCTTCTGCCTCTGTAGTTGGAGCATAAACTTGGATTGTGTTTATATTGGTCAGTTTTCCTGAAGTCATATTGATATTATTTGGTCAGAGTTTGCATTATATCCTTTGATTGCTCTTGCTACATCTGTCATCTCTATTAATGCCACCCCCATTACTTAAATTTTCACTTCCTGATTAAAACACTGTGTAATTATCTGACTGGCATATTTAGTCAGCTCCTCAGCAAAACAGGCTCTCTGGCATCAGAGCCTCCACCAGGAGCACTGCTGCCATCAGCATAGCCTCTTGCCTCACAGGAGCATGCTATTCCACCATCACAGAAAGGTAGTGCCATGGTGAGTTCACGATAATATCAATACTGAAAACTGTTGATCAATTAACATGGTACAGGAAGAGGAAGACAAGATCACTTTCCTTAGACAGACATAAATAGATATTTGTTTAAAACGTCTTCATCCATACACAATATATTGAGATTTTTTAGGTTGCAAATGCAAATACAGGCCAGGCAGAGCTGACCTGTGTTTGATGATGACTACTCAAACATATACCATGTGTCTACAATTCCAAAAAATCCACTACTTTTAAGGAGCTCCTAGACCAATGAAATTTGGAAGGCTCAAACTCACCCTGGCACATTCTTTCCATCACTGATTGCACACACGTGGAAATCTGTTGCAAAGGTGATATACCCCCCTTTTTTTCTAATAGCACAGATGGGCACAAATTTCATTCTTTCTCTGTCTACTATACTGGAATGAGCAACTGCATGTGAAGGGGGCAACTTTTGGCACATAGCCAAAGACCTAGAAGTGATGTCAGGTCATCACTGAATTCTCTTTCATCCAATTTTTGGATGGGAAAGCAAGTTTACAGGGTTTACAGAACAAAGCAAAATACTGTATCTGAGGGTTGTTTAGACAAGTTTGTGACAATTTCTTAATGAAAGTGGATTAAGGGTACACAAAAGTTTACAAAAATGGGGCTGTGGGTCATATGTGGCCTCTTATGCAGAGGTTATCCCCCACTGTACTATACCAAACTGGGGAACAATGTTTATACTTGTTTGTGCATGAGTGAGGAAACAGTTATGTTCTTGCTAATTTAAAAAAAAATTATCCCGTAAAAACTCAGGTACAAGTCTAAAAAATTTAGTCAAAAAAATTGATCCTAAAAAACTGGGTAGGCTTATCCACAAGTCAATGTAAGTACTGTACCTTAACTCAAAAAAGGAACCATCCCCTTCTGTCGTGGTGCAGTGGGTGAATGCCAGTACTGCAGCCACAATGTTGTGAGTTCGATCCTGCCGGGCTCCAGGTTGACTCAGCCCTTCATCCTTCTGTAGGTTGGTAAAATGAGTACCCAGCTTGTTGGGGGCAATTAGCTCAACACATTGTAGACCGCTTAGGGAGTGCTTAGCACTGATAAGCGGTATAGAAATGTAACTGATATTGCTATTCTCTGAGTAGAGAGGCAAAAGGTCTTTTTCAATGCCTAGGTTGGAAAATGGTGGCGGTCAAGGACGGCAGACCCTAAGGCAGTGCTGGCGTTTTCTCTTCTTTGCTGAATGACCCTCATCTTATCCATGGGTCATATCAAAATCCATAATTTTGACCTGAAAACCTGCCCTCAACTTATACATGAGGTCGACTTATACATGAATATATGCAGTAATATTTTTTAAAAAAGCATATCTCAATGCCTGCTTTCTAAAAGTCTTGGCTTTCTAGCCATGTTTGAAAGGAGAAATGGAAGCATATTTATTCATTTTCCCTATCTATGAAATTTCTGATATAAAAGGAAATGAATTATTAGTTCTCTGGCAATCTCTTAAGCTGAGGGCACCAGTCAAACATACAAAGAAATGCGGGGGTGGGGTGTGAATTCACAGAGGCAGTGCGATCTGTGGAAAACCTTTTATGCAGTGACCTCCGGTACTTTCCTTTTAAAATCTCAAATTGGAGCTACAGCCATGGTTTCTTTTCTAGGTCAACAACCTTTTCTTTTTTTCTTTTTTTTTCAAAATCAAGCTTTAAATAGGCCTTCTCATCTCTTTCACATCACAGACTTTTTTTTTCCAAGGCCTTGCTTTTCTAAATTACCATCTAACCCACAGTCTTTCTGAGACGATTATTTTGTGCCACCATTTTCTGACCACCAAACTACTTCAGGTTTCTTTCATTTCTTACATCTTCTTGCTAGCACTGCCAGTCTGTACTTATGCTGGTTGTGGATTAGCCCTGTCAAGAAGAATATATATGGGATGTGGGGAGGGGGGGACACATAAGGCTGCAGAAATTAACTAGACTGAAAATAGCCAGAGTCGGCTTCTTTAAATTGAAAGTTCTCAACCTCTGGCCCTTCAGATGTCAGCCCCCTGGACACTGCTACTGAGGCTTTCAGGAATCCAACACAACTGAAGGGCTAAAGGTTGAAAATGACTACTCTAGTTGGAGGGAAGAAAAAACAGAAAGCATTAGTTGTTCCATGTCACTGTCACAGAATTTGCAATGACAGGTTTTATATTCCTTGTCTTTTAAATCTCAATAAATATGGATATATTAAAGAAAGAGTATGATAAAAGAATCAAATTTGGGCTGGAGATGGAAACTTTTATTACTTACTGTGACACTTCTTTTTTGGCTAACATGGGTACAGTGAAATAAATCAATGTGATGTTTCGAATCACAGTTCCGAGGCTTCTTTCTATCCTACCTTTTTCCTTCCAAAAACGGCTCCAGTACAGATAGCAAAACACTGCTGAACCGGTTGCTAAAGAGAGCATTGGTACACAGTTATACATGGCAGCACTGCTTCTCTGACAAGCAAAGAGCAGTAGGGCAGGGAGAGGTATAGCCCCAGCTCCCCAAGGATAGACTAGAGGATGGAATTGTTGTTCTCAAGTCAACAATTAAATAAAATTTTTAAATAACAGAATCTTATTCTTTAAATAATAACTTGCAGTCTCCAGGAAGTTACACAGGATGAGGTTCTTTGCCTGCATGGAGCAATGTATGATGCTCAGAGATCACAAAAAAGAATTCTGTATCTGTTATCAATATTGTCTTCCTCCTCTTTCTCCTCCCTTTTCCCCCAAACTTGGACTTGATGTAACTTCGTATCAACTTCATAATAATCAAAAAGAGCAAAAAAAGAGACCTCTTTTCTTCTTGCTTCTTCCAGTTTCCGAGAAATGTACACTGCTTTCTTGTTCTTGACATTTTAAATACTTTAATAAGAGAGTAATATGGAGGCATTCTCCTAGATTCTTTGGAAGAGGTTTTTTCCTTACACAGAAAATGATTACCTACTATACAGCTTCCATTTCAATCCACCCAATATAAATGGAGCATTTATCTAAGAACTAAGGTCAACATTTACAACACTTTGGGCACCATTCCCGCTTGACAGCTCTAATTGTTTCCTCCAAGCTGCCAGTATTTTTGAAACATGCATCACCAAGCTTCAATTTTGTTTTATTTTTTATTTTGCAGCTGAGGTTCTGGCAGACTAATTTGCCCTAGGCAAGAATGACTGTACACTATAGCAACATTTGACATCCATGCAACAAACCACATCAACGAAACACATGTATTACAACTGCAAGTATCATTTGTTAATCTATGTGCTAATTGGAACAGTGATAATTGTGTTCATTAAGACTAAATGAGAAAATATTTCCATCCTAATGGGCAACGCGTTTTAAGTATGTCCCAGATGCAGACTTAGGGAAATGCAACGTTTTAAGGAGCAAGTCTTCCTCTCTGTCCAGGTCAGAAGAATGGGTGGTAATCAATCTGTGCCTCCTCTAATGGAATGCCATCAGTTGAATGAGTTTCTTTTTTTCTCCTGCAGCCATCAAAAACTGCTCTAGAAGGTTGGGGACCCTTTAGATCATAACTTGAGGGGTGAGGGTAGCCTTTACGAGAGAAAGAATGTTTACATGTGCAGGGTTGCATATCATCTAGCAACTTTACAGCATACTTAGGGCATATTTGCTCTAATCACATATAAATGGTAGGCAGGGCTTATATGTATCTGAAAAACGAATGCTGTGTTATTAGGGGACTACGTACAGTGACAATGCATAGTAAAAAGTGCTATTTAGCCAAAGAATGCTGCTCTGCATGGGACAGTTTAGCTATTATGGGCTATTAAATAAAACTATGGCTTATTTTTACCAAACCTCATAGTTGTGATGTATTTTTCCCTTCTTCTTTGCAAAAGAATCGGAACAAAGTGCCATGTGAATACAAGAAAGTAACTGCCACTGATTCAATATCTAAAATGCCTATTTCCATTGTTAGCAGAGATACTCTATTTATTTTGTGATATTGGTGCTTTGGTAAAGTGGAAATATCTTTACGCTTTTGTTTCTCATCCAGCTTCACAAAAGTAATTTAAAACAGAAATTGCAGGAGCTGGGATCAAGTGAGAAACCAATTTCCTTATTCAATTTGTAACATCGAGAGCCCTGAAATACTTGTGCCAGAAATGGAAAGCTATTTCTATATTACTGATGCCAATGTATCAGCATCAAAAACAGCTGAGGCACCTGGAACATTTTAGAGTAAGACTTAATATAATCCAAACCCATCATTTGCATTTGATTTGTTTTTCGTAATAAATACGCCCTTTCCTTGTTCTGCTGCATTGAACATGAAAAGCAATACTATTAGGTCTTCAGAGATTCCCTGTTTCTTTTAGGGTGCAATCCTAAGGAAGAGGGGCCTCACAGAGTGCTAGAATCACAAAGGGTTCATTTCATCCAAAGCCCTGTCAGGCTCTTGCCAACAAAGTGGAAGTATTTTTAGCCCCTCTCCCCACCAGTTCCCCAGGGCTTGTTTCTTGCTTTGCAAGGGAAAAGGAAGAGGTCAGATTTGAATCTGGACACATGCTCCACTGGATTTTAAGACCTCTCCGTCTCCACCAACTGCCACACCCCTAATATAGCCCTTCCTGTCATGTCCAAGGCCACAATAATTTATCTCATACGGAAGCCACCACAGAAATCTTCAAGGTGACAGACAGGAAGATGGCTTGTGGTAGAACCCAAACTAAAACTGCATCTCTGAGGCAGAGGACATTAACAATCTCAGAGAAAGATTTCTGATTCATCCTTTGATATCTGGGATATGCTCCATGGGACCACGGCATCACATATATCTGGTGCTCTGGATTCAAAACTGAATCCTGTATCCTAGTCCTTTCCAGCTACCAAGTGGCAAAGCTATCTGCATTTCTCAAAATTTACACAGGCCATTATGTGTTAGTTCTTTGGCAAAAATATTAGGCAAGCTGTGGAAGCTATTCAAAAGAGATCACTATTTCTTTTATAGATCAATTTAGCACCAATTGTTATCATCTGAACTGGTAGCATCTGAACATTAGAAAGAAATTACAGTGGTTACTCCTTAGAAGGCTGCCGGTTTTGCATTGCAAGGCAAATATTCTAAAGAACGTAAGGTCAAAGTGTCAAGAATACTGCACTTACATCCTGACATATATTTTATAAAGCGTGCATTTTATCTAAGCTAAGAGTTTCAAACTCATCTTCCCAGAATATATTTCATAGGCATAGAAATATTAATGGAATAAAAATAATGGAAAAGGAAAGAAAAATCTCTCTCTGGGAAAGGGAACATAACATTAAAAAGTAGGATGGAAAGACTATTAAAAATACTCAAAAAATGGCCAAAAGTCATGTTTGGGTATCAAGAAACTCTAACAAGAAGTATTCTGGATTTTAAAAAAATCTTCACAATTTGGGAGTTATTCTACATGAAATTTGCCTGTGATAGTTTTGTGCAGAAAACTGTTTTGTCCCGTCCCCCCGACAGGAAACAGAATTCTTTCTAACAATTCCTTGTTAGTTTGTTATTGTGGAGGCTGATATCTTCATTCTCTCTGTACAATGATCAAAGCACGCCCCCCAGAGTCACCACTTTGCAAGTACAGCCACCCCCTCCCCATGGCTAATCACTGGATGGTAGAAAACAGGGAAGTGGAGATGGGATCAGTGTCTGGCTCGCTCTCCATAGCCAGGTGCACAATTATTATATCATCTGCTAAGTTCTTTGAAAGACTCCAGCAGATCTCAGCAGATGATGCCTTCAGTCCATGTTATCCCTCCCACTCTCTACTGTAACTGCACTGTACAGATAGTTTAATTGGCAAAATATATTAATTGGCAGATATGTTTAATTGGCATAACATATAAATCAAATACAGACTTATGGTTGGAAAGGGTAGAGGCAGAAAAACCTTAATATGACCCTACGTCAGAAGTTCATCCAGGAAGGCCTGAATTGATGGCCAAGTTCATCCTTTCAATGAGAACAATAGCCAGCCCTGAGCAAGAGCAACACCCTGTGGTATGCATTTCCTACAGAAGGCAAAGCCATAAAAGCAGCTATCAATTCTGGCTCCTATTTGTTGAAAACTCCAAAAACACAAAGAGCTATGTTTGTTTAGACAGCGTTGGCTCAGGAAAACAGGCAGATTTCCACCAAATCAATAACTGCCTTATCGCCACACCTGTGACTTCTTCCTGATCCTCAGTCAGGCAGACATCAAAACCTTTTCCCATCTACATGTTAACTTGTTTCCTTTAGACATTAACAACCGTCAGCCCGTCTTGTCACCTTTTGTCCACCTTGCAAAACTTTTGTTTACACAAGTAGAGAGTTATTAACACCTCATACCTCCAGGGCAGATTTTTGAGCATAAAGAGCCCTTGATTTTGGGTCCCAGACACAGCACTTCAATTTCAGGGGTCCTCTTTGTCACTCTGCTTTTTTTGCCCTGGAAGCAAGTCCAAGCCACATTGCTGTTTCTTCACTTCTGTCTGTGTTGGGTTGCTCCACTGCCCCTCCATAATATGTTACTATGCTATGTAGTAGAAGCAGCTTGAAGACAGTTAGGTAAACACTGACTGGTACTACTTTGGTATGCACTGATGATAACGCTGTTCCCAGGGCCTTCAGATGTGGGAGGGGCACTGGGTATCTTAAGCTCGCTCACTTTCTCTTTGTCTCTAGACCACTCACTAAAGTCAGTACCTATATACACTCCAAATAAACAGCGATCAGTGAACTGTATCATTTGTGCATGGATTCTGTTCCTGACAGTCTGGATGGTAAATATAACCCAATCTCTTTCTATTCCTCTATCCAATTTTCCTCTCTTTCCTTTTCAGTTAGCCTTGTGTGATTGCCTGTGTGTGTATGTGACTGTTTTGTAGGTGTACATGTATATTTTCCCCAATAAAACACAGTTAAATTGTACTATAAGTTTTCTGACTGGTCACTTTTGAAGTAACCTGATAGATGTAGGTGAAAAGGTGCTGAAGTTACGCTTCCTCTTGCAATATTCTTAATTTGAGTTAATTAATTCCCAATTTTTACATTTAATCTTGGGTTCTGATATAGGACCTCAGGTGATCCCATGTTTTGGGGGTAATACTACCAACCACTGAATAGCCATGTGGGGACTGCAGTGGTTAAACAATGAGTCTGGGAGTAAATTGAGAGCAGACTTGTGCTTGCAGAACTTTTATGCTATGCTGTGAAAGATCTCAGCTATTGTACCTATGAAAAGTGGAATTTTAATGAATTCAATAATAGTTATTGAAGTATTAATTCCAGATAATTTAAATCTATTTAACGGTATGTGTTGTCACTGTTCTAATTGAAATATCTTGCCTTACAGTACAACATCTCAGAGTGATATATGGATAAAAAACACTTTCAAAAGTCCAAAACAGATGCAGGAAAAATATTTGGATCCCAAATGTTTTGATAAAAGGCCATATTTTAACCTGGCATAAGAAAAAAGCCAGTCAACACCAGTGAGGTCTCCAAGGGGAGGGCATTTCACACAGCCTCACAAAATGAACTGCTCCTACTGGGAGGATAGTTTTTCTAGCAGGCCTCAGTCCTTGGACTGCTCTCAGGAGGAGAGGTTGCCTTTCAAGTATCAAGGTATTAAGTTATTTAAAATGGAGATGTTTACTTATTTTAACAGGAAAAACTTGAAAACCCAAGAAAAACAAAAAGGCCAATTCAGAAAAACCGACCAACCTGAGAAGTGGTCTTCAGCCCCATGGGGTTTGCCCATACTTTTTAAAAGACAGGCAGCAGGATACCAATGCTTCTTTCTGAGTTCAAAAATGACAATGCTTTCTAAGGTGCCTAATACTGGGGTCCTGGCAGCAAAGAAACCAAGGTGATAGAGAACTCTGCCTTGAGGAAGAGAAACCAAATTCCCCAAAGCCAAGGAAGGAACACTTGGAGGACTTTTGCAAACTCACCCACCCACTCAAACAGCAGAATGAGGAGGCATCCATGACAATAGGTCTTACTGAACAACAGTTATTTGTATTCCACATTTCTACCAAGCACAAATCACCCGGGTACTAATGTGGTAAGGCAATAAGGAACCATTAGACTTGCAGAAAATGAACTCATGAAGTGATACATTAAATTATGTTAGGTCTACCTTACATGTAGAAGGCATGGAATATTTTCAACCCCTCTCCAACATACCATGAACCTTATCATACTGGATCTTCTATTCCTTCCTGTCCGTCCATCTTACTACTTCCTTACAAATTTAGGGCTTTATCACGCAAGACAGATAAATCATAATTATAGTGGAGTATCTTTGGCAGGGGCTTATTACCTTGATCCTCTTCCGCTGTTCTTGTGGTGGGAGACCATTTAGAAAGTGTTTCTTATACAAAGGAAGTCGTTAATGGATTAATCAGTTAATGGCCTCCTTTGCAAAAGGAACATTTTCCAAGCAATCTCCCTAGGGTAGAACAGCAGAAGAGGAACAACACTATGTGGTAAGTCCCAACCAAAAATGCTATTATCCTACTGTAATTGTGATTTACCTGCTTTGTGTGATAAAATCCTTAAACAGTATGTCTCCATGCATACGTACATTAAAATAACATTCTGTTCCCCTTGCCCACCAAATTCCAACAAGATGATGTGAAAGGAGATCAATGTGCTGCCTGCCAGATCAGAATGAAGTTCCTGGCAATATCACTGAAGGATTCAGAGATACAATACAGAAAGATGATGGGCTAAAATTTTCATTATTTCCCTTTTCAGAAAAGAAGATGACTATGTTGGATCAGACTGAAAGCCTATCAAGTCTAACATTCCCTTCACATAGTGGGCAATTAGCTGCCTACCAGAAGCTCAGGACATGGCAACAGTGGCACCTTCTACCTTACATTCCCCAGCAACTAATTCACTGCCTCTGATATGGGAAAAGATATATAGCTGTCCTAAGCAGGAGCTATTTATGGCCCAGTTCTCCATGAATTTATCCAATCTATTTTTAAAGCCTTCAAATCACATCTGGTGACAGAATTCCAGTTTAGCTGTGTCCTCTGAGAAGAAGTGCATAGTTTTATCTGTCCTGAATCTCTCACCATTTACGTCAGTGGATGAATATAGGTTATAGTATTATAAGATAATAGAAATCATCACCTTAGATACTTTCTCCATGCCATCTACTCTTACCATGCCACCCCTAAAAACAGCTTGAGATGGAACCTTTCCTCCCAGGGCAGTTTCACAGCTCATTTGATCACACTGGTTGCCCTTTTCTTCACCCTTTCCAGTTATGGATTGTCAATTTTTCCAAGTGAAGTGACCAGAGCTCTACAAAGTATTACGGATATTGTTGCTCTATAAAGTCAGTATGATATTAGCAATTTTATTTCTGGATCCCTTTGTAATTATGTGCAACATGGTATTTGTCTTTAAAACAAACAAGAAACTCCCAGGTCAGTCATTGTCAGCTCAGATCTCATCAGTGTACATGTGAAGTTGAAATTTACTTGTCCTATTATGCATCTTTTATACTTGTTTACACTGAATCTCATTTGCCACTTAACTACCCATTCGCCCAGTCTGGAGAGATCTGCTGGGAGAAATTTGCAATCCTTCTCACCTCAATTTCTCACCACTCAAAATAAGTGTCATCAGCACACTGGATACTTCACTGCTTTCCCCTAACTACATATAGTTCATTGCAAGTTAAATCAAACAAACCAGCATTCCATTACCAATCCCTAACAGACTGCTCTGCTCACCTTCCTCTATTGTGGGAAGTGATTATTCCTACTCTCTGCCTCCTCTTCTCTAAATGGTTTTGATGTATAAGAGGACTTCTCCCCTCTTGACTGCTAAGCTCGTTCATGAATCCTTGGTGTTACACCATTTATCTGATCGTATGCTTAATATAAACTTCTTCACATAAAAGTTTTCATGTTTTGTTATTTTCCCCCCAAACCTTTCTCCATTAGAAGATAAGCAAATAAAATCATTAACTCAGACTGAAACTATGAAGAATATTTGCATTAGTCATTTTTGAAATTATGCAAAGTGGCATTCCTGAGATGAATAAAGTAACATTCATGATATGGAAAAATTACACGGTATGTGGTTTTTGGATTTATTCAGAGCATCAGCCAGGATTTTAAATGCTTCCTTCTAAGACATTTTTTCTTAGCGTATTAAGGACCAGTCAATTTTCATAGATTCCTAGTCTGTAATTTCTGGACCAAAAACATAGGTGAAATCATAGTTAATCAAGATATCTGAAGAGCTAAAGCATGAAGTATGGCTCCAACAAGTGACTACTTTGAATTTTAACACCTTTCTATGCCTGCAGGCTACTTCCATTTTTAAAATGGACTACTGATTTTTCTCCCGTATTGGACAAATACTTAGGCTCAGAAATTAGGAGCTACCATCTATACAATGTGGTTACTCAAGGGCTAAAAAAAACTGGGAACTCATTATTTCCAATCTTGAAAATATTTTAGTTATTAACAAATTAATTTTATGGCCATATGCACTATTTCTTTAACCTGGTAGAACAATACACACACACACATGTTCTATTCACACACACACGCACAAAGGAACCCCCCCCCAGAGGAATCTAATTCACTGGTCCTAAATATCCCTATATATATTTTTAAAACTGTATCTCACATTACTGAATACATAATAAGGTATTCTCTTTCTGTTAAATACAAAAGAAACTATAACAAAGTTAACTGGAAACTACTTGTTAGCAATAACAAATCCACAAGCTTTAGAATGGGCTTCTATTTCATTTTCGGCACACGTTATGGATATGTAAATCCAGGTGCTATAATTTTGCAAGCAAGAAGCTTTGTATCAATTTGAGAGTCTTATTAGACTTCAGTAGAAGGGAAAATCACAAGAGAAAGCAATCAATGTGACAAACAAACTTCCAGGAGGTTATGTGCAGAGAGAAAAAAAAAATGTTTTGAACCTGGTGAAGGTTTGAACAAACAGGTGTTCATGTTAGGTCTTTTTCAAATTTGAATTCAAACATTTAAAAAACAAACCCTGAAAACCCGTAAACTGGAGCACGTGTGTGTGTGTGTGAGTGTGTAAGAGAGAGAGATAACTTCATTGCATCTGAAAGTACAGTAGCACTTTTTGAGGTAATGAAGCTAGCCAGATTTCAGAAAAGATAAAGGGTATATTGTGCAAAGAAAGACTTTAAATTTTGGGTTTTTAAAAAGATATTATCTGATATTTGGTCCTTCCCTGATTCTCATCGGTTTGCCTTCTCTCAAATGGGTGTTTTGTGATTTTGCCATGAAAGTCATTTTGTGAATGGACAAGTCCCCCATGGGGAAATTTTCCATTAATGTGTCTCCAAAAGTTTGAAGACTTTAAAAAGACTTTGAAATACATGAGCAAAACAATTGTTATCTATCATCTTGTAAGGAAAACCAATGTTGATCTGAACAAAATTAGAGATGCCCTGTTCAGAGTAGTAAAGTGGAGAACAATCCCAGCAGTGTCAGGGAGGGCTACGGGGTAATGATGATAGCAGTGACTTTTTCTTTTCAATTTTGCCTCCTATCTCCCAAAAAAGTAAGGCATTCCCAAGAACAATGCTAGATAACGGCACGGTGTTTCTGCAGCAGCACATGTGGAAAAACAGTGAGTATCCATGACAAGTAGTAGCAGAAAAAATATTTTGCTTTTTTAAAAACAAACAAGCAAGCTACCTTCTGAAATCTGCAAGAATTGAGGTTCCTTTCCTATTAAAAAACAGTCTCATATGAGAACTTTTTGGTAATGCATTATTACTTGCATAATGCAGAAGGCTGGGTTGGGGCTAATGGTTTCCTTGTTATTTGGTGAGTGAATTACTGGGGTGAAGTTTGAATTGAGACTACTCATCCTGTAATACCCCCACTACTTCAAATCTCATATAGTTACCCCACAGAATCCCATGCAAAGCTGTTTCTTTTGGAAAGACACAACTATTGTTTTAAAATCTGTCCATACACCAGATATTACTAAGTACTAAAAAAGGATCTATAGAATCTCTGGATTGACTCTCACATAATTAAGGTAAAATTAATTTATTCTGTATGTGGAAGAAATAGCCGTCCTAACTGCACTATAATTCAAATCACTTTTTTCTTTTCAGAGTAGCTTGTTAATGGAATACTTTGCTAAATACTGAACTCCCATTCTAAAAGTATTAATCTGATCTAATGGATTGACTTGGTAAAAGACCAAACGGCTCTACTGTAAGGTAACACATGTGTTCCTACATTGAGCAGACTGTGAAAGTAATTAAATAAAAATGGAGAATCTACAGTAAAAGTCCTTTCTTACAAAGGAGATCACTTCCTGTGATATGTAGATAAAGTCAGAATGAGTCTATTAGGTTCAGAATTAATTTTAGTAACATGACAGTGAATCCAAAACAAAACAAAAGTGGTATAAATATAACAGATTGAGAAAAAGCTATGTGCGGAAATACAAAGAATGAGCAGAATTAAAGCTATTGCTCTGCTTAGTGACATGGAAGGGAATATATATTTGGGCAGTCCAGTCTTAGCAAGTGGCTTACCTTAAGTGCGGTTTGAACAACCAGTGGTTCACATATCAGTAAAAACATTATCATTAAGCCTAAATACAGGGCATAGTCCACAAATATACACAAATCCTGACTATGCTCCATTGGCTTGTTTCATTAGCTCTTCTGAAATGACTGGATATTACAGCACAGATGAGATACATGATATATATGAGTATTATAGATGAAAAGGGAACTAATTATTGGTATTGAATGAACAAATGCATTCTGAGATGCGATTTTTTGTTGTTGTAATAACAGAAAAGTTATAGATATGATATATGTTGACCGTTAACACACATTATGGAGAGGGGACAGAAAAAAGGAAAAAAAGGAAACATTGTAGGGGCATAATAATTAGGAAATAATCATTCAATAGCTTCATAGCAGGCACATTGAATTAGGAAAAAGAGCAATGTGGCCAGGGAAAACAAGAAGAATGCTTATGCTTGCAGCTGGATGCAGATAACAAGAAAATCAGCTTGTAGAACTTAGAATGACAGGAAGCCAAGTAGAGCAACGGTAGATAGTAAAAGAGATAACTGAGTAGGCTCAATAGGTAGGAAAGAGAGGTAGACTTTGTGGGTTTGAGTGTCCGGAGTAGGCCAAACTAGGCCAAGGGGACGGGGAGTGACCACAAGAGATGAACTTTGGTGACCAAGAGCCTCATAAAGCTTCATTTTAATATTAAAAATCACACCCCTAGACAGGGGTCTGGTATTATAATTTGGGACTGCCTCTAGGGGCATGCGTAGTGCTTATATGTTGACATAATAATGTATTCATGACATAGTTCCTGTGGATTAGCCAATAATTAGCATTTCTTTCTTCTGTGATGGATGCTTAGCAGGGTATAAAGCTACCTGTGTGTAGCCATTTTCTTTGGAGTCGTATATTTTTAGCACCTGATGCACAGCTGCTCCCCTCTTGTACAAGGGAAAATCATTTAATAAATTCTTTGCATTTTTTTGCTGCTAAAAACCCTGGTGTAATTTTGAATTAATACAGTAACAACATGACAGTGAAAAAGAAATTCGTTAATATCACAAAGAAGTACCCTCAATAGAAGAATGGAAACTAAAAATGTCAGATCTATTGGAAATGGAGAAGTTGTCAAACTGGATGAAAAGAACATCAAACCAACAGTTCAAAAGGAGTTGGAAGCCGGTTACAGAATGGGTAAAAGGAAGGTGATTATAGTAATAGGATAGATAATAAGATAAATGTGATTTAGTAGCTGTGGATTAGGGGAAGAAACAGAAGATTTTTAAGACGGCATTAGCGAAAGTGTACTAGATAATTAACCACAGTAAATATATAAGTAGGTAAGAAATTTTTTCAGGTTTTAAGAATTTAAATGTACAATAATATAATCTAGACACACAACAATAAAAAGATAATACATAAATTGTAGGTTCGGTGGAAACATTGGAAAACAGGTTAGACTTGAAGAACGCACAGAAAAAAGGATAGTAGATAGGGGGAAGGGGAAGGGGGGTAGGAAGAGAGGAAATTGGGAGAGAAGTAATATCGAGACAAACATTAAACGGGGGGATATGGGAGGGAAAGAGACAGAGGTTTTAAAATATATATATTTGAAAAGATTTAAATGTCAATAATTGCAGTAACTATATGTAGGAATGTACACAGAAATCTGAACATTATTGATAAAGAAATTAATTGTGTAAACAATGTATTAATGAAACACATCAGATTTATGTTTGGAATTATATTTTAATAAAAATTATTTAAATATCACAGTAAAGAATACTGTGAGAGTCAATGTGGTATAGTGGCTTGAGTGCAGAATTAGGGCCCTTGAGATTAGATTTTGAAACTCTGCTTAGCCGTGAAGACCCACTGGGGAGAGTCACATTCTCTCAGCCTCAGGGGAGGGCAAAGGCAAACTCCCTGTGAACAAATCTTGCCAAGAAACCCCCATGAAAGGTTTGTCTTAGGGTTGCCATAAGTTGGAAATAACTTGAAGGGTCACAATAACAAAGAATACTGTACAAAATTGTTGCTGTTTTGGCCTTCACGTCCTTTCCAATTTATAGCGACCCTAAGGCAAACCTATAATGTGGTTCTCTTGGCAAGATTTGTTCGTGGGGGTTTGCTTTTGACTTCCTGAGACTGAGAGAGTGTGACTTGCTGAAGAGCACCAAGTGGGTTTCCCTGATTGAGGAGAGATTCAAATCCTGTTCTCCAGAGTCATAATCCACGAGTCAAACCATTACACTATGCTGGTCCTACTGTATGATTTCATACTATTCCACTGTATGAAACAGTAATCTGCAATTACCTTTCAAACCTTCTTTTCTTTTTTTGTAATAGTGGAAATATATGAAAGTGGATTATGAGTTGTTGTTTCTAGCGGGTGCTACATATAAATTAAGATATTAAGAATACAGACGAGTTGCAATTTTTGTTGCTCTGATTTTCAACATTTCAAATTTAAATTTCTGTAGAGATAAATAAAAGAAAGTCTTGCTCAAGAGGCACAGCTCTCCCATCACGTTGGTGCAGTTGAGCAAGTGGTGGAATTCAATGGCAGAGGCAAGAGAACAAGGAGAGTGTGGTTTATTAAAAACAGCTATTTGGAGTCTTGGGACAGGTTTTTGAGTCATAAGGAAAGGTGAAGGTGAGTGTACTGTCTTTCCTTTATTTGCCTAGGTTGAGCGAGTAGGACAAAAAAAGAAAGGAACTACAGATTGGCACTGATAAAAGACACAGGTTTGCTGCCCACCCCTAGAAATGAAGAGACCACACAACAGGACTTGGGAGGAACTATGGGCCATTTATTATTTATTGCCTATTTATACATGAACTTGACCTTGGACATGACCTTGAACTTGACCTTGACCTCACGGGGGGGCTGCATGATAGCAAAATACCTGGTCCTGAGGGCAAACCCCTGATCCCAAGTTGCAACCTCAGCAACTCCCTCTGGAAGACATGCCCCACAAAACCCGCCACCTGTCACAGAGCCCAGAAGTGAGGGTATAAAATATGTGGGCCTGCCCCAAGGATGCCCTTCTTCTTTCGCCCTTCACCCCCTGCCTGACAACTAGGAGAGTTCAAAACAAAGAAGAGGTTGGCTGGGGAGGTGGATCTGCTGTTTAAAGGTCCCGCCTGGCCCGCCCCCCCTCCTCAGCAGCCAGTGCAACAATGGTCGCATTGGTGATGTGGTCCCTTCTTGAAGGGGGGACAGCAAAGTCGCCTCCCCCCGAGCCACCTGGAACGCAGGTGGGGAAGAGGAAATGGATTCCTTGGTCCACTGGGGCATTTCCTTTGCATGCAAACTTCTCCAGGGAGGGTAATGTATACATGGGACACTCTGTGAAAATGCAGGCAGTACATGTTCTCTCATTCATTCCCCAACAATATCTTTTTCCTTACATTTCTTCCTTCATAGATACTTCTTGATCCAGTTCCCTTTTTTGAAATTAATTTGATCCTTCTTTTTTATATTATATGTCTTTTCTTCCTTCATCCTTTTTGTCTGCTCATATTACTAGCTTAAGTCTGCTGTTCTTTAATAAAAGTCTCCCCTTTTTTACCTTATTTTTCCCCTTTTCTTTTTAGATCTCTTGAGCACAGAATTTTCTTTCAATGTCTTCTCTTCTACCAATTTGCTTCTTGATCCCTTCTTTCCCCCTCCTTTCCTTTTTGCAATAACTTTGTCTGATCCAGCAGAACACATCAATTAGGTATGTATCCTATTTCTTCATACATCT
Source organism: Ctenosaura bakeri (assembly GCA_948474755.1). Classification (NCBI taxonomy): domain Eukaryota; kingdom Metazoa; phylum Chordata; class Lepidosauria; order Squamata; family Iguanidae; genus Ctenosaura; species Ctenosaura bakeri. The sequence continues at coordinate 211,578 of CAOLHI010001868.1, read as the reverse complement.
TCATGTGACCCTTATACTATCAATGTGCAATCACACTTCTTTTCACTCTTCCTTGGACATGCCTCTTCACACAAAGAAAAAATACATTTTTCCCTTAGATAGTAAAATAGGAACTGGTATTGAGTTTTATCTTTTATGACTATAGAACCTGTTACACACGGACAAATGCTATCTGCATATATCGGTGTGAAATTTTGATTTGATTTTGACACACAGAATTTTAGTTTGAGAAAACTGCAGAGAGTAAAACAATAGTGGGTTCTAAAAAGGGCGATTTAAAGAATATGCTTGGGCAAAAGTAATCTACATAGGTTCCAAGGTTAAAATATTGAACACAAATGTCCACACTTGAGAGAAGAACGTGCAGCAGTAGAGTTCCACACAGCTAAAGCTGGACTGAATCCAACGTCTCTCATTTTAGCAATCAAATTGACTATATGAAGTTTGGCATCAAAGTTATTGGCAATATCTGGTATACAGTAATTATAGCATACTATCCTTTCCCTATATAAACCCAGTCTCACTGTTGTTGTTGCTGTTGCGTGCCTTTAAATCATTCCAACTTATGGCGGACATAAGACCGGGTTTTCTTGGTAGGATTTGTTCAGAAGGGGTTTAGCTTTGCCTTCCTCTGAGGCTGAGAGAGTGTGACTTCCCCAAGGTTGCTCAGTGGGTCATGGTCTCCACAATCACAGCCCAACCCTCAAATAGCTACACCACACTGACTCTCAGTTCCATTAGTATTCATTCTAAAAAGCACTATACACTATTAAGGTGGTTACTTGAAATAACCACATAGCTTTAATGTGATTCACTCAACAAGAATTTTACAGTCATGCCTGTTATCCCATCTACTCACCTTGCCCAGTTATTACAACTTAAAAAGTACTACTTAACTCTCCACCCCAAGGCAAGAGGAAACAAAAACTTCGAACATAAGTGTTCATTGTCAGGCGTATGGAGGGGAAATGTATAATTACAATGGCACAGATTGCAAGAAAACTCATAAAGAACTACATAGTGAGCCATGAAATGAGTGGGTGTACTGTATTTATATTTTAAAAAATCAACAGTATTAGTTCAGACTATACTTAGCAAATAATATTTAAATTTTCAGTTGGTTTACTACAAACAAATTGTTATAAAATATGGACTGCTTCTGGGAACTACTGTCTGTACCTTGTGATATTAAAATCCACATAATTTTAGAAAGATGATGGCAACTCAGGACTCAGCATAAATTCGCAAGTTTTTTTAAAACAAAACAAACAAACAAACAAACAGGAAACAGCATTTTCTTCACCGGAAACAACATTTTGTGGCATGGTAATATTATATTTCAATGCAAAACTATTAATTCCTGCAAATAAAACATGGTTTCCATAGAAAGTGGTACAACAGGGGATTTGTTCTGTGTAAAATTAGTACATGCTTGATTTGCATAGGAAACACATTTCTTACATAGTAAACAGAATTTTCTGTGTGGAAAATAATGTTTCAACACATAAATATTATCTATTATGCAGAAAATGCTGTTCTCTGCATAGAATATGCTGTTTTCTGCACAAAATAGCCATATGCAAATATTGTGCAAAATATGTCCCAAACTGCAAAGTATTTTCTTAGTCAAGGATTCATCTTATCAGGATTTCTAAACATTTGAAAAACATTTTTTTTTACCATTTTAAAAATATTTTCAAATATTCTTTCTGTTCCTATAAGCAACTGTTTGGTGCCCAACTCTTGAGTATTCTGAACCCTCTCATTCTTTTTGTGAGACCCAGAGGCACAAATACTGTTGCTCACTGTACTTCCTCCAAATGCAAAGATCCAGGTGAAACTAAGCACAGTAGAAATGATTATGGACAATGGAGGAGCTCTTCCAATGGCACACAGCTTCAGACATCATAACAGCCTTCTCCTCCTTACAAAACAACGCAACACCAGAATTTACAATCCACATTCACCCTGGAAAATTGAGGTGGGGGGGGCAAAGCCAACAAAGAGACAGCAACAGTCTTCAACATTGTATAGAAACAGAATGTTCACCTATTGCTATCAAAGCAGCAGCTCTACAACACTTTAAAAGCCAACTGTTAAAAGAGAATTATTATAAATTGGTTTGGAGATGGTAGCTAACACCAGTAAGGTTAAATCACATAGATAAGAATTATTCATGGTTGCGTTGGAGGGGTTGTCAAGAAATTGGTACATATATTCATATGTGGTGGAATTGTGAATGTGTACAGTAATTTTGGCAAATGGTGTTTAAAGAGATAAAAGAGATAACAGAAATTGATTTAGAAATATGTCCTGGTATAGCATTGTTATCTATAAATGATAAGGTTAATTGTACCCAGGAAATGAAGGATTTAATTATAAATTTATTAACTGCAGCAAGGTTAATTATATCAAGAAAATGGAAAACTCAAGGAGAGTTTCAAATAGAGGATTGGTATAAAGAAATGTGAAAAATTGCAATTAATGATGAGTTTACATGTGGAATTAAGGCCAAAAAGGGAATAATGAAAAGGAATGATTTTGAAGCAATATGAAGATATTCGTGGAAAAGGTATTTATAAAAGAGGAAGGTGTCACACCTTCACAAGAAGAGTTACAATTTTGGAAGGTGGAATAACTTGAGATATAATTGGCTCTGGGGATGGGGCACACGCAGAGTACACTTAGTAATAGCATACTTGGTAGTAAGGTTACATTCAGTAATAGCAATAGGTTAAATTTAGTTTGAAAAGGATAGAAATAAGAATGAAATTACTAATAGTATATTTTTCAAATATTAATTATGAGAATAAATAATAACAATAGGTATAATGAGAATGAGATTCAGATACATATAACAAAAATACATAATCGGTATGATTTATAATATGTTGAATAAGTATATTATGTTAATAGACTTGGAGAGAGAAAGAAATGTAAGCATTTTTCTGTTGTAACTTTTTTTTCTTTCATTTTTATGCTTATCATTAATATGTATTTTTTTATTTTTTTCCTTTTATAATTAATAAAAAAAAAGAAGAGATAAAAGCCAACTGTAATTAATGTGGTACAACTCTTTATGTTACAAAACACTATAAACTATTGACAATGTAGGTACAAAATTTAAAATAGCTGCTCTCATCTGATTCCTAGGGTAGAAAGAACACAGAGCAACATCATCTTTACTGCTAATAAGATACTGTAATGCTGCCTCATTTGAAACAGATGGACACTTGTTACAAAGAACTGAAACCAAGAACTAACAGAGCCATTAAAGAGAGAGCCTTCATAGTGATTTCATTACGTCCATGCTCAAATTAAGAACAGGAGAGTTAATGGTATTCAGTTTGAAAACTAACTGAACTTCCTTTTGCAATAAGATATTATCATAATTTAACAAATTAAATCTATAGGAGGAAAGCTTCTCAGTAACAACAAATCTTATGACTTTTCCGCACTACAGTGTTAAACTGCTGCTATTCCACTATCAACCTCCTATGGAATTCTGGGGTTTGTAGTTTAGGGAGGGCACTTCGAATTCTCAGCCAAAGAGCTCTTTGGTCTCAGTAAACTACAAACCCCAGAATTCCACAGAGTATTAAAAGTAAAATAGCAGCAGTTTAACAGTGTAGTGTGGAAATGGTCTTAAAACCAGTATAGGACTATAAACAGCTGAGACAGTGGCCATTTCCACCCTGCACTGTCATAGTGCTCTTATTCCACTTTCAACATCCTACAGAATCCTGGGGTTTGCAGTTTAGGGAGGGGCCTTTAGAATTCTCAGCCCGAGAGCCCTTTGGCCTCAGTAAACTACAAACCTCAGAATTCCACAGGATGTTGAAAGTGGAATAATAGCAGTGTAAGAGTATAGGGTGGAAATGGCCATTAACTTACTAGATAGGCGCTTTTTTTTTTTCATTTCAATTTGTGTTGTTTCAAGAAAGCTAGCGTGTAATGTGAAGCAAGTTGTACCAGAGCCTTATTATTTCTGTTAAACCCATTTAGTTTAAAACGGTATATTTTGGACACACAGTCATATGCTGCTTACAAACTATGTAGGATAGGCTTGATATTTATTCAGTTGTAAGTATATGCTCGGTGTCTCACATTTTGTAGTACCTGTGATCTCTTCATATATGTATCCTTGTTGATTCTGGCATAGTATTGCAGCCTTCATCCCATTTGTTGAAATAGCAAAGGAGATTTTTTGTGTTTCTGACTAGAAATGCTATAGAAAAGTCTGCAGTGGTTTAGAATTACATCTTTTCTATTCAAATGAGTCTTAGAAGGACACTGTCATCCTGAGAAGTCTTGAGAGCTCAAGTGGGAAGACTTGCTGCTTGTTCCTGTTATCCGCTATCCTCTATTCTACATTGACATTCCCGGGCCAGAACATCTTGTCTCTGATAGTGAACAGAGGAGGAGGAGGAAGCTATGCAAAATATAAAGGTAGACAGAGCTTCTCAGGCACTTCTGGACAGCAGGAGATGAGTGTCTTCCTTATCAGCCACTGCAAGTGCTGAAAGGAACAGAAAACTGTGCTGGAGGTAGGTTGCTTCCCATGAAGCAGTAGTGGAGGAAAATGGCTGGCCAGCACCTTCTAGAAAGAAAAATGCCCTATAAGCACCAGCCATTTCTTTACATTTTGCTTTGTGACATGCTGTGTTTCACTGCAATTGAAGAAATTTAACTGAGGATCTGGTGGAGGCCTTGGCTCCGGTAGGAAAAGATAATAGAGAGTACCTCCCAATTCTGGAGATAGTGCCTTTCACTCGGTTACTTGATCTCTTGCAACTCCAGTGGATAACTATTTCTATCATATATTTCATCTTATCAGTTATGTGCTATACTGAAAAACTGGCTGACACTGGTGATTTCCATAGACATCAACTCAGCAGCATAGTCAATTAATATTAGTATTGTATTAATTTTGGCAAAAACATATTTAAGAGGAAAAATACTACTTAAGTACCACTCCTTCTAAATGAAATTGTCTGGCCCCACTGATTACTATCCAAAAAATAAATATTACATGAGTTTTATCATATAAACTAAACACAGTGTATTTGTGGAATTTCATAATTAACAACTTGAAGCATCAAAGTGTCCAGTTTCTCTTAACATCTGGTATCCATTTTATTTCATTATTTTTTCTCGGTGTGTTTACAACTTTTGTACAGTTTCTGGACATGGATTTAATAAGCCCAGGCAAGGCAAGCCATAAACAGAGCAATTACATTTAAATAAAAAGATGACATTTTTATGTTCCTATAGGGAAGAAAATGGATATTTTATTTCATGTAGAGAAGCCTAACATGGATGCTAACTGCATACCTCTTTATGACACACAGTTAAAGTATCAGTGCTTTTGATGCTCCCAGCAAGGAAGCTCTTTTATCATTCAGTAATGTCTTCTCTTTTATACATTGCCTTTGTGGGCCTCTGGCCTCTATTTCTTATTCTGCAGACTAAAGCAAGAAAGAGAAAGCATGACTGTCTGAGGAATAATCGTTAGTCAGAATGTAACAAGAATTTTTTTGAGAAAAATCCAGGGAAAAAAATACAGGGTTATACTAAAAATCCATTCATTGAACAAGCACTTCGTGGTCTACCTGCATTATATCTCCACAGTATGTACAAGGAATAGAGATGACGTGTTCTTCTTAGCAGTACTGTCTCACAGAGAAAGACACAGGGAAAAATTCAAATACTCTGTGCAAACACTAAACAACAATTGTTAGCCATTCAGCAGTATTCAGTTTATTTTAGGCATATCAACTGAGACAAGCAACTGGTATGCTAACCTAAAATGAGACCAACACTTCATCAGCAGGTAAATGTTTAGATTAATATGAGTACATCAGAGATAGCTTCACTTATTTCATTTCTGCTTGCAAGAACAAAGAATTTCAAGCATTTCTTCCTGCTGGGTGAAATTATGCGATTTTTTACCACTTCTTAATGCTTATTTTTCCCATTTCAGCACTGCTATGTGAAGAATACAGGCACAGAAAAAAAACCTTATGCATTAAAGGCACTGTTCCTGCACAAAAACCATTGTTTCTCACCAAAGATCTTGAAACATGAAAAAAAAATCTTATGACAGTTGAGACTTTTTTTTTTTTTCCAAAGAATGGGCTTTTGGAAGCATTTTGTCTAATCATTGAAGAAAAAGATACAAGTATCTTTTACAACTCTGTTGCATGCCAGTATCTTATTGCAGCTTACAGTTTCTTCTTAGCAAATTAGCCAAATTGCATGCTAGTAAACTAGGGTCTGATAATCATGTGTACTTCTCTAACACTATGGATTTCAGCACTAATTTCAGATATATAGATATACACACATACTTTAAAAAAACTATTAAAATTCAAAGGCACATGAACTTTTCTAACTGACTCTTTCTGATTAATAGTAGTAAACACTTACTGAAAATTTGTTGACTGATTATGAATTACCATCTACTTAGATCAGACCAAAATTGTTTTTCCCCTGTGCAAGTAAGCTCCAATACATATTTAGGTGCATGGATAAAACAGACACTTCTAGTAACATACATCCCAGTAACACATACTGGTATAGCGTTCTTTTTATTAACATTAATACCTTCTAACATTTCATAAATGAAAACAAGAGGCAGGTTTCATAACATCACTATCTTCACATTGAACCAGCCCTCACAACTCAATTCCATCTTCTATATGTTGTATCCATGTACTCTTCTTAGCCCCTCTTTACATCCATTTAAAAGCCATGAGAGAGTTTGATTATTTGGACAAATATCTACAAAGAAACCCATAACTGTCCAAATCAGTTAAGAAGAATTTAAGTCATAAATCAGCAGATGAAATTGGAGGATGTGTGCCATGGGATACCATAGTATCCATTAACTTCTAGAAACTCTGAAAGAGGGAGTTGAATCTGAAGAACTACAATACAAATCAAGGCACCTTCAAAAGGCAAAGGATTAGTAAGAGACTATCCCTGTAACAGGAACAGCTGGAACTTATGTACACTTGCCTCAATTTGATGAAACCAAATTAAAATCAGTAATAGAACATTAAATTGACATCCCTGTCCAAGACCTCTAACTGACACTGCTCTAAATAAAAGTGATGATCGATAGGGTTCTTCACCTCATACCAGGGAAGAGTTTTGTGTACATGTATCTACAAGCTTAATATGGAAGTCTGGAGAATAATAGGCCATAATTAGGAAGAAGAGAATTAAGAAGTTACAGTAAAAATAAAGATATATTTTCCAGTCAATCAATATCACATATACAAATAAGATTAAGTATGCCAGTCCTATTTACAATCAGCTCACTTTCATGCTCTTGGCACCTGCAGGCTGAGTAAGAGAAACCATTCATTCTGTATGTGACAGAGAAGAAATGCTGTTTTGGTGATGCAGTATTACTCTCAAAGTTGTTCAGCATAATGGATTACAATAACCTCACATAAAGGATTTTCAAACATAATTCAATACATCCAAGGGTAGAAGAAATTAGAAAATCCTTCTGGAGTCCTTTTGAAGATAAAGGCATTACCTAAAAGTACATGATATAACAAACCAGTAAACTACATATTGCATATTGGCCCAGGTGTGTGCTTATAATCACTCAGTACTGACAATTAATAATACATACCTCTGTATGAACTTGGTAGACAATTGCTGCATCCAGACAGTACACCATAGTTAAGCGTTATGAGAACTAATCTCTACGACAGCTGGGCTTGCACACAGCTCTTTCTGATAATGCTTAAGTATGATTAGCTAAGATTGAACTAATGCTCAACTATGGCTGAGTACTTATGTTCACACCAACTGTGACAAGAGTCACCTTCCTTGCTTTTGTCTTCTGGGGATAGCCGAACATGCTATAAATGTAAAGATTAAAAGCTGCATGGCTGAAGTGTCATTGATAATAATGTGAAGTCCCAAAAGTTTCTTAAGTGAGAACAATCTTTTGATGGTACTTTCCATGTTGCGGGTTAGCTGCTTGCCAATTTTGGATTTCCACTAGATGTCTGGCAAAGTTGAACACTGATCATTTTACTCATGCATCTAAGCAGTCTTTAATATTAAATTATTTTGAGATATTTACCTATACTTAATTGGCTGGGGTGGTTGATTGTTTATTAACATTTCCACCACTGCAAATCAACAAAGGATGCACATGCAATTACAATCAGCCCTCCACATTTGTGGGTTTCACTTTTGCAGATTTGATTATTCACAGATTATTAGCTGTCACCTCTCCTGCCTCCCTATGCCATTTTTAATAGGGACTGCAAGCCTCATGAGACTGAGAAACTACCAACAAGGCTTGTAAGTGCCTATTAAAAATGCTGTGGGGTAGCAGTGGAGGTGGCAGTGAGCCCCACCAGCCCCCCACTTCTGCCTTGTGAAGGAAGCCAGATGCCCCAAAGGAATCCATAGTGAGTTGAATATGGTGATCATACTTTTTTGTGTGTTAAATATGCTTTGGGAGGACCTGGAGTTATTCATTTTTTTTTCACTTTCATGGGAGTCCTGTGCCCCAAGCCTAGCGAATGTGAGGGATAACTGTATTATAAATTAAAACATATTTTCAGTAATTTTCATACTTTTCTGTGATCATACTTGTTGTTTCTGAAATAGGAAGTACTAAAATGAAGAGAGAGAGAGAGAGAATAAGCTTCCACATGATATATTGTATATTTTTCAATTCCCAATAAAGTTTTCTGAACGTCCATCAGGATTAAACTGTTTACTCACTTACTTCCAAATCGGGGAACGCACACTCTCCACAATTACAATTGTCCTCTACTCTCTTGGCTTTTAGGAAAAAGGTTAAGATGTATATATTCAGTTGAATGTTTTAAATTATTAGGGCAGTACAATCTACTATACTGCTGGGGAATACCAACATAGTAGCACTCCAGCATTTCAGAACATCAGCAACTTGCCAGGAGGGTGGAAGCGAGGGAGGAGTCTCCAATTCCTAGCAAGTGTTCCAGTGCCCACTTATTGCAAGAAATGTTGGCAAAATCATTTAGACCAGCTCCAGAGTGATATAAATGGTTTTTGTATTCCATTGTTTCTACCAGCTAGAGCAGATCCACTGAATTAATGGAACTGACACAAATATTGACTTTCAAATTTCCATTGATTCCATGAAGCTGCACTAGTTGGAACAAGTGATTGGATTTAGGTCAGTCTTGCACCATATTGGAGGCACAGTCAAAGACTACAACTTAGAGCCTTCCTTGCTTTGCCCATACCACTCCCTCATTCTCCACCTTTCTTCCTGCAGTGTCTCCAAGATGAAGGGTATTAATCTTTCTATGTGAGCACAGAAGGGAATTTGAAATCAGCCCTGCTCCCCTGAAACTGGAGCTCTGGTTCCAGTCTTCAAAGGAGATTTCTAACTTGTCTTAGGGCCCCTAGGAAGTTATCGTAAAGACCACAAAAATCACAGTTCTGATTATTGTTGTGGCTTCTCTTTTCTTAATAGCCTTTTCTTTTTCCTTATTTTATTTCAGATTTACTGTGCACCTCCCCTCAAATCATTTTTTAGCAAAAAGTCTGGAACAGTATATTGACAATAAAGCAAAACAAACAAGTACTTCTTCAATCATTGACACAATAGGGGATGCATCTGGACATAGTTCTATCTGTCCAAGAAAGATGATTAACTATATTGTGGCTTTTATAGTAATATTGCTTATTTTCTAGTTTTCTGGGCAAATTATTTCTTGAATTCATTCTGAAATTGCTTTAAGATCCACATTAGTTTGTTGTCATCACTGTAAACTTTTGTTGTCCAGAATAGCTAGCCCTATCTGAATTTGATTTCAAGATCTGCTTATTTACTTGAACTTATTTCAATAAATCCTCCAATATAAGCTTTAATATAAGATTTCCTCCTCTGTTTTCTACAGACCCTATCTTACAATGCTCATTTGGTTCCCAAGATATTTCATGTATCCAAGTATCAGGATCTGAATCATCCTTCTTAATATGAAATGGTAAAATATTGGATTAACTGTTATTAATTTTATATCTTGCTATTTCTTCATGACTAGGAATCAAGTCATACAGTTCATCTCCTGCTATATTTGCTACTATACCATTGTTGTACATGTCTGCTTTTATGATTATGTACATTAATCTTTATGCCACTAACTTTTTACATGTTCATGAATGGCAGAAGCTAGGGGTTGAAATGAAATGGCACATTGTAAAACTGACATAGGACAGCCTTGCCTTGTTCCTACTCAGATTAAATAGTTCATTAATCCTAAAATCAAACTCACAGATGGGTAGAGTGGAGTGAGGTCCACAGACTCCATGCAGACCTGACACACTCCTCTGACTATCCCCTTCTGGCAAAAAATTGTGAAGTGGACTGACAATTCCTGGACAAAAGGTCAAAGTCCTCCCCCCAATTCAGAAGTGGATTTATGGCCATCTCCCCTTGTTTGCTTGCTTTGCACAGTAGTTTTAGCAGTCTATGTGTCTCTAGTTTAAAAAAAAAGAGAATGCAGAATCCCACCTTCCCAGTTGTGCTCCCCACATTATATGAACTATAACCTCCACCACCTCCAGCCAGCATGGGGATGATAGGAGCTGTCACCCAACAGATCTGGGAAGCATGGAGTGAGGAAAGGCTACTCTAATTTATTCCAAAAACCCAAAGCACATATCGGCCCTTAAATCAGGCACTGTATTAGACTGGTTATCTGGCAAGAGGACTGGTAATGTCTACTCTCATACCATAAAGTCTCTTCTAGTTCCTAATGGAAATCTCAACTGGACACAGGCAAGGAAGGCTAATATAACCTCTCTTATCCAATCCAATCAGTTTAATGCAGACAGGGATGGTAACTTCATCCAGAATTAAATCTTGGGTGGCAGTTTGTTTTTAACATGGCATTCAGGAACAACACTATAAGCATATTTCTATCAGAAAAAAAATGACCAAAAACAGAGCTCATGGTCTTACAAAAGAAAGGGACCAGACAACCATCTAGTGAAATTCTGATATTTTAACCCACTATTTCATAATCTCTTCTCCTTATCCCATTCAAGGATAATTCACTTAAATTATTCAAGAGTGACAATAATACAATTATCTTGGGTCTGTTATCAGAACTTGCAGTTATTATACAGCTGCTATTTAAAATGAATAATGAAATTTAAAAATCCTCTGAGACACAACATTTCATATTTACATGACACTTCTGGACTTCAAAGAGCTTTATATAGATCATGTTATTGTACTACTCACAACAGTCATGTAAAGATAGTACAGCATTATTAACCCTAAATGGCTGATGGAGGGGTCGAGGCTGTGAGAAGGTAGTTTGTCTTTGAATGAATTTAGGGCAGGGAAGCGGGGGGATTCAGAACTTCCTCATGTTCAGTTCCATCAGTCTGCCACAATTCAATGCAGTAGTACTTAAATAAAAACTTGACTTCTTTTCTTTTTTGCTTTCTTTTTGCTTAAATGCTGAAATGTGACGGATACTGGAGATGTGAATATTTCAAAGACTGGGCTGAGATTTAGCCAATCCATCTCCCTAGGGGGAAAAAGTGGTAAGTTAACTAACATGCATTTGGGGACTAATAAATGTAGGTCAGACTAGCCTGAGAAATATGCACTGTTCAGATTAAAGGAGGAATTTAAAAATTAGGTGATAAATGAAACCTCAGTCATTTAAGCTGTGAAGCTGATGAGAACAATCTGGTTAAATTTTGAAATGACACTGGGGATCAGTTTCTCAAATTTTTATGACAACTCTATCAGGAACATTCATCTTCATTCTACAAAGCTCACCAGACAAGGAAAGGTTATTTGAAGCTTAAATCGAGAATCCAGCAGTATAAGGCTTAAACCTGGGATCAATTCTAATTGTAGACTTGCGGTACTGTGGTATAGCCAAATTTGTTCTTTTTTTTTTTTAATCTAATAGAGTTCCCTGTATTTTGCTTGTAAAGATGACAGTGAACTAACATACTGTTTAATAAAATTATTCTTATTTTGATGACTAAATGAAAGAAAGCTGATCTAAAAAAAGATACCTGGGGCGGCTAATGTACAGCACATTACCTTTAGCCCTGAAAAATTTGGAGCTGCCATTGAGGGGAAATGGTAAGTGCTCTAATGCATTGTCTTTAACTAGTCCATCTCTTGATTATCCTGACAGGATTTGAGCAAAACTAGTGCTTACTCACAGTGATTGTATCATTTGTTCTTATTGCCTCCCATTACATGATGGGATTCTATACTGTCTGAAGAAAGCTAAATGCACTTAAATGCACTGAATCCATTATCTCTTGCAGATGTTGATCTTTTTGTGACTTACTGGTTGCCCCCTCTCTTTTTTTAAGCACTGGCTGCTGCAAAACTCCACAAGTTCTATTAAAGATTGCTCTAAATTGTCATGATGATGCTTTCATTTGATGATTTCATCACTTATTGTTTTCTTTTGTTTAGCAATCCCTACTTTTATTTGTTTTCATAGTCATAGTATGTCTAGTAATTGTATTTGTAAACATGATTTTTCTTTAATTTATTTTAAGCGAGTTTGAATTTTTGAAAAGGACTGTTTCTTTTTCCATGGAGTTGTAATATCTAGTTTTAATTACGAATGCTGCTCACTACTTTATTCAAGATAGTACTGGGTCCATGTTATTAATAAGCTTGACTTTCCTTCATCCTCAGAAGACTATAGAACTCTAGCTGCTAAGAGTAAGCAGCAATCCTGTAGGTAATTTTCTCCTCAATGTTGTCTCCAAACATCGCTGCTGCATCATACCTGCTTTAATGTTCACAAACCAAGTTAATATTGTCACTAGCATTAAACGTATACAGGTACAACCCTCCACTTTTCTGGTACATGTCCACCAGTAGAACATGATAAATGAGTTCATAAAATATTGCTTTTACCAAGTCCCATCATACAATAAAGTTGCCATTCTTTGAAAATTTTATATTTGTTATTTTATGAAAGGTGATATAATTTATTAGGCATAATAAAAACACTTATTCAAGACTTTCTTTGTATATTAGAAAATCTGAGTGCACTGACCATAATACACTACATTATCTCTCTGAACAATAAATGGAAGCTTGAAAACCATAAACACGTCAATTGAATTTTGAATTTCTGCTGTCTGTGCTCTGCCCCCAACAGAAGGGAATACATTACATTACTTTGGAGGAATTATTGTTTTCTGAACATGTTATATATGCTCTTTATCCCTGTATTGTTCAGTATATCCTGACAGCATTTAAGATTCCCTGATTTGTACAAAAGTTTCTCTTCTGGTGGCTAACTTATTCAGAAAGTTTAGATTTCTGAATTAGCAGGAACTTTGTCAAACTCAGTCCCTAGATTCTGCTGTTCTATCTACAAGCTCATTACCTGCAATATTTACCTTATATGTATGAGCAAACATACACTGAATCATACTCACAGAAGATGCATTAAAATCAATTAAACCAGTCACAACTAAATGAAGTCTCACTGATTTTGCTAGGTCCACTCTAAGCATGACTGAGGCCATTTCTGCATGGTGTCACTGTCACTCAATGGGGATATGGTAGCAGAAGTCTGCAAGTCATGCTTTCACACAATGTCACTCTGGTCCCACAGTTAGTGCATCTCCACCCATCACAACTGTGGGATATTCACTCAAGGGAAAAAATCCATTAAGCACCCACAATTGCACAAAGCTCCCATCATCACCATCCATGCAGAAGGGCCGGTGTTGTGTCCCAGATAGAGCTGGCAATTAATCACAAACAGTAGCACAGTTTTTACTCACACAGCAAGAGCAGGAGAATGTCCTAAACAGAGCTTAGTTCTGAAGGAAACATATCCAAAGGGCAAGTCCAATTCATAGTCAAAACTGGTAGTTTCCAGGTAATCCAGATGCAAGAGAACAGCACACAATTTCACAACCAAAAAAACCAGTTACTGACCCTAGAAGGAAGGGCCAGCTGGAACCCTTTTATCTATTGATGCTGTTGCCACAGGTGTTCCTTCATTAGGGCTCGATTGCTACTTGAACGCAGCAAGCAGCATAGTCCCTCCTTTTGATGGCATCTCTCTTGCAGGGTAAGTGTTTCTGTTATCTCATCCTCTATTTGTTCCCCTTGCTCAGGCCCCTGTTATTGTCTGTTATCTTCTTCTTCTGGGCAAGCTTCTGAGGAAGCTCTTGCTTCTGGGGAAGTTTCTGTCTCAGATTCAGAATCCTCCTTCTCACTGTCAAGGTCTCCAAGGCAGGGCATGACAACCAGAAGCGTTGATCACGTGCTTCCTTCCCCAGTGCAGCATGGGAAAGAGGCCAGCTGCACTGTAGAAAGAAGGAAGGAAGGAAGGAAGGAAGGAAGAAGCATGTGAGGGAGCTGGCTGGGTGTGTGTGTGGGGGGGAGCATTTGGAATTGCACTCCCTTCTCAGCAAAGGCACTGCTGGGACCACAGTGGGAGGACAATGGAAGGAGGTATGGATTGTTATAATGTGCAGTGGATGCTTATGATCAGTAATGTATTACATTTACATGGAATTATGTGGATAGAGAAAGGACATTGCCTGAGTCTGGATCCAACCTAGAGTCCGTAGCAATGTCCTTTCTCTATCCACATAATTCCATGTAAATGTAATACATTACTGATCATAAGCATCCACTGCACGTTATAATAAAAGCAAAAAGATTCCAGATGCATAGGAAGGAAACAGTTGTCCCGCCATTTGTTGGCTCTGTAAAATATGTCTGATATTTAAATAGGGGTACTGCAATTATGCCTATTTTAATAGCGAATATGTTAGTGCAAGACACTATCCCACTACTTCAAGTTAAGAAAGCAACAATAAAACAATGTTAGTAAATTAATCAGGAGAATGGCAGGGAACTAACTCAGCAACACCAAAACCAACCAAAATCAAAAGGGAAAAATGCTGCACAGAGAGACTGCATACTCCCACCAGATGTTTCTGTTCTTGATCTGTTTACCTGTTTCTCCATCCCGGCACTGAAAAGAGACTCAAGACCATTCTTTTCAACAACGCCAATTTATTACCACACTAGATATGCAGTAATACAACTGAAAAGCACATCAAGGGCAAGAGCTCAAGCATCCCACACAGAAGAGTAAAAGCTGTGTACCACTTGCAACTAAAGATTGGTTTGATTTCATTTATAACTCATCTTCCACCCATGGCTGTGAAGCAAGTTTGTTTCCAACCAAGTATTATCACAGGGACCAACTAAGGTGGAAATTAAACAAGCAATTATAAACTGTGTGATTTATATAAAGGCAAACTGGATGGAGTGGCTTAAAAACTTTTGATCTAAAGAGCTTCAGCCCTGCCCTTGTAATTAGCTTTCCAGAGAACAAAGCTATCAATAGCATTTTTTTGAAATACAAGGAAATGTACTTGAAACCTCATGAAAAAGCTGAAATTACTCATTAGTAGAAAAAGAAAATGGCATCCATGAAAATATGAAAAGACAATGAACATCCCCAAGAAATATAAACACCACTAAAGCTGTCAGGTAGACTTTTAATGGGCATATAATTCATATCTAAATACCCATGAATGAAGTCAGAACAGCAGGAAACTAGATACAGGCCCCAGGCACCAATGCTGGTGTCATCCCTGCACCAAGTCAAAACATTGCTTTTTGTTAGAGTCTTTGGGGCCTAATGGATTTTACCCAATTTGCACATGTGTTATGATTTCCAGTATTTAAAATCTTTAATGTAAGACACTGTGTTTATTATTTTAACTATTTATATGTTTCTGAGAACAGTTGATAGATAATTCTTTCCTATCAAGTCTCAAGAAAGGCTACTACTAGTAGTTAGAAGCAGAATCACTATTAACAGTGGACTATATGAATAACAATATAACAAAGGGCAGAGGTGCTCACCAATGGCTGCTTTCATCCTGGAGAGAAGTGACTAGTGGGGTGTCATAGGGTTCTGTCCTGGACCCAGTGCTATTCAACATCTTCATCAATGACTTGGATGAAGGAACAGAGGGCATGCTGATCAAATTTGCAGATGACACCAAATTGGGAGGGGTTGCTAATATGCCAGAGGACAGGATCAAATTTCAAAATAACATTGACAGATTGGAGAGCTGGACCAAAGCTAACAAAATGAATTTCAACAGAGAGAAATGTAAGGTCCTACACTTACAGAGAAAAAATGGAATACACACATATAGGATGGGGGACACATATCTGGATGACAGTATGTGTGAAAGAGATCTAAGAGTCTTAGTTGACCAGAAGCTCAACATGAGTCAGCAGTATGATACGGCAGTCAAGAAAGCCAAGGCGATTCTTGGTTGCATCAATAGGAGTATGGTATCTAGATTAAGGAAGGTAATGGTACCACTCTATTCTGCTTTGATTAGACCACATCTGGAATACTGTGTCCACTTCTGGGCACCTCAATTCAAGAAGGACATCAACAAGCTGGAGTGTGTCCAGAGGAGGGCGACCAAAATGGTGAAGGATCTGGAAACCATGCCCTGTGAGGAGCAGCTTAAGGAGCTGGGTATGTTTAGTCTGCAGAGGAAAAGGTTAAGAGGGGACATAATAGCCATGTTCAAATATTTGAAGGGATGTCATCTTGAGGAGGGAGTGGGCTTGTTTTCTGCTGCTCCAGAGACTAGGACAGGGAGCAATGGATTCAAGCTGCAGGATAGGAGATTCCACCTGAACCTCAGGAAGGACTTCCTGATAGAGCTGTTTGGCAGTGGAATATGCTGCCTCAATGGAGTGTGGTGGAGTCTTCTTTTTTGGAGGTTTTTAAGCAGAGGCTGGATAGCCATTTGTCGGGAATGCTTTGATGGGTTTTCCTGCATAGCAGAGGGTTGGACTCAATGGCCCCTGTGGTATCTTCCAGCTCTATGATTCTATGAGGTCACTATAGTCATTTTCAGAATCATTTATTAATTAGATTCCTCATTAATATTTGACGGACAACCAAAGTAAGTGACATATCACTGAACGAATAATTTCATGGTTTAATATGTACAATTCCATTTAAGTTTTCCGTATATGAATTTCCAGGAACTTCCAGTTAATTAAATAACCTTATTTGCATTTTTCCATGATTCTCATAGCTGATAGGCAGGACTACCCTAATTTTTGTAGAGATCTCACACACACATACACAAACACATATACCTTTTTTTTTTTATCAAAAAATAGAATTATCAGAATATCTGTCTTACTCTATTATGGCATGACTGTCCACATCATGTTGGTAGGCTAGGAAAGTCACAACTCTATCCAACCACAGCATCCACAAGAGCTCAAAGGTCCCTCTAGTCCCACGTCTCCAATTTTATAAAAAATCTGTTGGTATAGGATTTCTGATAGTGGCTACTCAAGCTTCACTTAAAAAATTCCAAAGAAGGACAAGTGCACCCACATCCTGAGTTTGTTCCCCAAACCAATAACTTATGTTCTCATCATGTTGTTGCTGAAGTTTTGTTGACAACCGCTTTGATATACCTACCTACCTACCTACCTACCGATAGAAATATTATTTATTTTATTACCCCACCTTTTCCCCAGTGAAAATAAAAATACAGAACTACCATTAAAAGGCCCTTCTGCAACAGCCAGTTAACAGTCAACAGTCTGACCACAGCATTTTGGACCTGCTAAAGTTTCCAGTTTTCAAAGGCAGTCCAACATAATAGTGTGTTATAGTAAGGCAAATTGAGATTATGTGATTGTGTTCAAATTTAACTTCTGCAAGAAAAGGTACAACTGGTGAACTACCTTTCAATACTAGATTTCAGGCACCACTCCGAATTTAAACTGCCCCTCATGCCCTTTTACTTGTTTGCTATGCCTTCGTTATGGATGGAAAGGATATTGAAAAATATTTGAAAAATGGTTGAAATATGTTTTTTGAATGTTGAGAAATACTGATGAGAAGAATACTGGCCTAACAAGAATCTTCACAGTTCAGGACTTATGCTGCACACAATTCAAACATGCTTGTTTTATGCAGAAAACAGCATTTTTCTGCATAGGAAACTTTTTCTACATGGAAAATGTTGTTTCAGTGCAGAAATATTACCTGCAGCACATAAAATATTTTTTTGTATAAAAAAAAATATTTGGGGGGGGGTCTGCATCAAATTCACTCATTGTTGATTTGCAAAGAAAATAGCATTTTCTGTGCAGGAATTAATATCTCTGCACAGAAATGTTATTTTACACCCAGAAAGTGTTGTTTTCAGTATAAAACACCCATGTGCAAATTTTGCATAGAACAAATACCCAATTATAGCGTTTTTTCTGCAGAAAAAAAAATCTTCTGCATTGAAATTAATATTTCTATCTTAAAATATTATTTTCCATGCAAAAAATGCTGTTGCCTGTGCAGAAAATGCTATTTTCTGTGCAAAACAGCCACATGCAAATTTTGTGCAGAATAAGGCCCTTTCCACTTGACACACCCAACCTGCCCTGGGGACAGGAGAAGGACTGGACCCAGACAACGCTTATGTATGATGTTGTCATGGTCCTGTCTTTCCCCCACCCCCAGGTGGCATGACTGCACCACAAATCACTGATGGGTCTTCCCCATCAATGACTGGCAATCATGCCACCCTCCCACCATGCACCCACACTCACCTTGCTTGTGGAGGTCCTGAAACTGCAGTGGGTGAGCTTGTTGCCCCAGCGCAGCCTGGAACAGTACCCAGCTGTGTTGTGACAGGAAAAGGCATGGCCATCATGCTTCCTGGATTTTGCAGGCAGCCCGTGTGGAGGGGAGTGCTCCATCGCACTCCCCTCCCGGGAGAGCCGCTGCCGCCATCATAATGGAACACTGGGGGACACAGGTAAACTGTGGAAAGGGCCTCAGTCCCAAATGTGAATAGTGATTTGAAACTGCATGGCTTTCAAAGACTTTTTTACAGTGAGAAGAAAACTGCTGAAATTACTCACCTTTGAGAAAAAACTTAAGGAGGAGTTACATCCCAAGTCCTCCTGAAATTGTAAGGCTGAGGATGGGAAACTGAGGATGAGGAATTATTTGTCAGCTACGTTGGGGGCTCTTTTTTTTCGGCTGAAGCACAGGATAAAAATACTATAAATAAATAATGCATGAATAGCTTTCACTATGCAAACATACTCCACTGTTGAAACCTGGGCATCCAAGCACCGTATGTGTATGGGAGTAAATAAAAGCTACAAATTGGAGATTCAGGAGAGTTTGGCCTCATTCACCACAAGCTGAATCCCTGTTCCTTGATCTCCATTTTGAATTACCAGAAGCACTCCAGTTCTGTCTGGATTAAACTTCAGTTTGTTTGCTGTCATCCGATCTATGACTGACAGCAGATATCAGTTTAATACTGAAATAGCTTTGTTTGAATTGAATGGAAAGAAAAAATAAAGCTGAGTGCCATCAAAATACTAGTGTCAATAAACCCCACAAGTACAGCCTTCCCCAAAGATTTCAAGTATATATTAAACAGTATAGGAGAGAAAACTGAGTCCTGAGGGACTGAAAGGTCAAACAGGTCATGCAGAAATTTAACAGCATCCTCTTCTGAACACACTCTTTCAAAGACTAGAGTCAATGTACAACAGATCTCCCAGAGCCCATCCCAGAGAGGCAGCCCCAAAGGATACCATTGTCAATGATATCAAAAACAGATGAGAAATTCTGCAGAATCAAAAGGAACACAGTCACTTCACTGTCCACTTTCTGACATAGGTCATCCAGCAAAGTGACAAAAACTGTCTCTGTCCCATAACCAGACCAGAAGTCAGGATGAAATTGATCTAGATAATGTTTCATTTAGTATCTGGACCTGGATGAGAAAGCTATCATGAACTCTGCCACTTTGCCAAAGAAAGGGATACTGGCAACTACCTGGTAATTTTCCAAAAAAATGGTATTCAGAGAGGGTTTATATCAGGAAAGATATTATCACAGCCTCCTTTAGATGAGTTGGAACCCTCCCCTTATCCACTCTTCCAGTAACTCTCTGAGAACCAGATAGGGCACAGGACTAGTATGCATATGGTGGATCTCACCTCTCCAAGGCCTCTGTCTGTACCCTCAGGTTGCACAAATGAAATATATCCAATAACACACAACAAACAGAATCCAAAGATATATCCACTGGACCAATACAAACTGTAGCACCCAGTTCAGAGAGAATTGTCAGCAAAGTATCATACAAAGTTTTTTACAGAACACTGTTGAATGGTATGTATTCTGGTTTTGTGGGACAGTGTCTAGAAGGCCCCGATTACCTGAGATTAGTACCATAAGGCTCACAACATGGATTTGGTGTCATAACCTGTTATCCTGATATTAATCAAGCTACTGTCCACAGCACAGGAACTATGTTGAAGAATCTGATTAGCACCCGCCACCCTTCTCCTCTTGGGGCTCTTCAAACATTCGTAAAAGCATTAAAGTCACCGTAACTTCCCAATCCACATAGTTGTCTCATACAACGTTCATTCCATGCAATGAATATAATTCCCCAATCCCTTCTTCTTATCTTTTATTAGCCCACACTAGAGGCAGACCCAGTGTGCTGTACTGGTTTGAGTGTTGGACTACAACTCTGGAGACTAGATAGAGATTGAATGCCCACTTCACCATGGAAATCCAATGGGAGATCCTGGGCAAGTCACACTCTTTTACCCTCAGAGGAAGGCAACAGCAAGCCCCCTCTGAACAAATATTGTCAAGAAAAACTTGTCATAGGCTTGCCTTACGGTTGCCATAAGTTGGAAATTACTTGAAGACACATGGTGGCGGCAGCAGCAGCAGCAGCAGCAACAACAACAACAACAACAACAGAGCCAAAACACAGGGTTTCACATCCCAGATAAATTTAAGGTGCATTTAGTGATGAGAAAGCACTTTAATTTTTCATGGAAAGTAATCTGAGCTGAATATAAACAGCCCAGATATATTCAGAAGAACTGACAGAAAATGGCAAAAGAGCCCCCACCACCACACACACACACACTCTCCAGGGCTAGTAATTCAAGAATATTAATTTATATTGAAATTCGTAAATCATAATAAAGAACAACATTTAACTTCCAACTTTTCAAATGCAGACTATACATACCTATGAAAAAGAATGCAGCCTGTCTAATTGTAAACACCATTCAAATGCTTCAACTGCTTATTTTCCAGAAATACTGTCAAAACCTACAGTTAACATGTTATATTACTTTCCTTACAAAACCAAAAACCAAAAAAACAACAACAAAACTCATCAAAGGATCCTACTGTTTTTTAAAAAAATCGCTAGTGATTTTTCTCTTAGTAATGTTGTTTATTTGTCCATTTCAGCTAAGTCCATTAGTTTTGATAGCCAGTCTACATCCATTGGAATTGCTGTGTTCTTACAATTCTGTGGGTATCATAGACTTGCTGCAGTGGCCATGAATCATAATATCTTACTATACTTCTCCAATTGTTCACTCATCAGTTCCAACAAGTTTAATTCAGGTTTCTTTTTAACATTAACTTCCAAATTTTTTTGCACCATGGAATGTATTTGATTCCATATTTCTTTTTCCTTTTCACAAGTCCATCACATTTGGAAAAAGATTCCACTTTTTTGCTCCCATTTCCAGCACACATTAGACACCACTTTGTGCATTTTGGCCAATTTCTCTAGTGTCAAATACCAGCAATACATCATGTTATAAAAGCTTTCTTTGAGATCAAAAACATAGTGTAAATTTCATTCCTTTTGACTATAGTTTTGCCCACTTCACCAACTGTATATTATGCCCAACATTTTGTGTCCTTATCACCCCATCACCCTAGACCATCTCTGTTTTCAACAGAAATTTATACATTTTACCACCCAAATGCTCATCATCTGAGTACAGCTGCTTCTCAAATTCAGATTTACTCTACTCAAAATCATACATTTTTGATCTATTATTTGTCTATAAGAGAAACATTGAACACTGTAACCTTCTAACAATAACATCATTTAATTCTACATAGTTCTTGATCAAATTCCAAATGATATTGGTAAGTTGCCCATTTTCCTTTTGCTGTTATCTCCTTCCTATAAAAAGCCTCTCTCAAAGAAATTCAAAAAAATATCTTAGGGCATAATCTTGGTACATATGTGTTTCATATTCTTATCAAAATGTGGTGGTTATAAAATATGCATTCACTTTTTATTATTTTTATTTTATTATTCACCTATTATTTTTGTTTTTTCCACTGCTGTCTTTTTTCTCTCATGCTTTTCTTCTTCATTATTTCTTTTTTCTTTGTATGTATTTCTATTTTTTATTGCATCGGAATATGTTTAATAAAATTTACTTAAAAAAAAAAGAAATTGATAAATCAACTTAAGCATCTTCAAAATATGCAAACATATATAAGACAGAACGATTCAAGCTACTGCAGACTTCCAGAAGCAAAATGGAACAAGAATTCATGAACAGCTTCGGACGCATTCAGTATCAATAAAGGCCACAACATTTCTGTAAGTCTTTGTTTCCGGCTGGTGCTGACAGTTTGACAGACAGTCTGACAGAAGTAACTTCCTACCTGTCAAAAGATTAACCATCTGACACCAAGGGAACCCAGCGCAAGTTATCAGATTCCTGACACAAATATATGAGCAGGGCTTCACACTATCTTTGTCTATACCTCTCATAAAAATTTATTTGCTATTTTCTCTCAAAGAAGTGAGCATCTGAAAAAAATAAATGCTTCTCATTATATGCCTGTGCCTTATCGATTCATTGACAAAATTTATAAAACCACCTTTCACTACAGCTTCCAAGGTGATTTATAAAAACAAAACAAAATAAACAAAATAAAACTAAAGCAGCCTATTTTGAAACATAATTCATGCTAAAAAAATAAAATTAAAAAACCTAGATAAATAATTAGGCCCAAGCAAACTCATTTGGAAACAGAAATGCACAAGTGGAATTCCACCACTGAGGTGCCTTCTGGACATCATCTACCTTACCTTTAGAATGAAGAAGAATGAGGAAAGCATCCAAGGATGACTTCAACTGATATCAACTCTATCAACTCCTCTGATAGAGGAGCAGAGGTTCCTTCAGGCACATGGGCCCTAAGCCGAGCCAACTGTTGAAGATAACTCCATCTCGAGAATTCAAATTGGCTTCATCCCTTTCAAGCTTCGAATTGGCAGACAAGATTGCAATGTTTTTATGGTGTTTGCTCCCCAAAATCAGGGCTGTCAGTACTGTTTTAATTGTGTTTTTAAATTAAGTTTTAAAGCATAGTTTTAATTTATTTTTACAAGGTTTTGTATTGGTTGCACATCATCTCAGAGGTCTTGGTGAGCTGAGAAGCAACAGATATATTTTGATTAGTTAATAAAAGTGTGTCTGAAAGCCTGTACTACTGGTGCAATATTTAGTATTTAATAAAACAAATTACAGTCTTGCTAATCAGTCCCAACTAGCAGCTAAGTAGTTCTATTTGATGGTGGTTGGAATGACATTTCTGCAAAGACTACGGATATAATTCTTCACTAAGTTTATTCTTGAAAGAAGCAGTCAGTACTTTAACGATTGTCTTTTTATTGAAAGAAGGCCTTTGAAAACCACGCAGTTTTCAAACCCAATTTGTAATTTGGGACTTATTCTGCATAAAAATCACACAAGTTTGTGTTGCACAGGAAGCACTATTTTTCTGAAATATTGTTTTTTGGGCAGAAAAACTGTTCCTCTGCAGGTAATGCTGTTTTCTGTGCAAATCAACCACATGCAAATTTTGCACAAAATAAGTCCCCGATTACAGGAAACAGGTTTTATTTGAACACTGTATATATTTTCTGCACAGAAAAAAAACCCTTTCCTGTGCAAAACAACTATGCATGAATTTTTGACAAAATAAGATTATTATTTTTCCCACACAAAACAACCATGCATGAATGTTGCACAAAGTCAGTCTTGAACTGCAAAGATTCTCATCTGTGCAGGATTCTTCACATTAGAGTTTCTTAACACTTGGAAAATATGTGGGCTTTCTTGACAATTTTTCAAATATTTTTGAATATTCTCTCTGTCCCTATCAAGCACTGCCCTATGTACAATCCATAACAATAGTTGACCTTACATGTTCCCAAAGCACTGATAACCGCGGATAGGCTGTCTCTCCCAGCAAATGGTACTGATGAAGCAACAGACTTGCTTCCGCATTGAGGTCATCATGGTTTTCTTCCTTCTTCACTGATGGGAAGAAGACTAGCTTTCCTTCCACCACCTATATACGCTTACCCCTTCCATGTCATTCTTAACAGCACAAAAGCAGTTTGTGGTTGCTCCAGTTGTTGAAGAGTATTTTGTTATGGCACAGAAGTCACATATAATAGACTTTTGGAGGTCTGCACACAGATTATGGATTATGCACATTCAGTGCATAAATAATGCTTCTTTTATCTTTTGTTTCCAAAGTGTAGACATTATTTAAGTATAAATGAAATGGCTATAAATGGTTTTTTGAAATGTTAGACAACCATAGGTAGGAATCTAGTTAGCCAACTCTTGAAATATATAATAGTGCTTCAAATATTACATAGGGCACACTTAAAAACTACAGAGAATAACGAATATAACAAATATGTCAGAAAAAAAACCCTCCAAAAATAGGTTTGATATGCAGACTGTTAACAAATCTTCAGTCAACGAAGTTAATCATATTAGAGTAGAATTGCGCCTCCCTCAATTTAAAGAATGGGGACTCAAGTCCAGTAGTTTTTTTATATTTTTTATATATTTTATATATCAAGTCAACAGTTTTGTTTTGTTTTTAAATTAAGGTTTCGGTGATTATCAGGCTTGGTATTAGAAGCCCTAGAGAGATTCTTAAGAGATTCTTGGTGGCAGAAACTGAATGGGATGGTTTCTAGGGTGCCCCTACCCACTTCCTACCTATTTATAATGAAAGGACCAAAGAAAAGTGCTGCAATATTTGATTGATGCATCATCTCAGAACAATATTGCTAATATTTTCTCATATTAGTCAAATCCTATATATGTCAGTTTAATAACTGTGACAAATCTGGTCCCATCGTATTTTGAACATGTGATACAAAGAGAACTACAAATTCTTTTTCACAAGAATGACTGTATATTGTTCCTTTAGTAAATCTTCCTGGATGATGTATGTGTACCCTTAGAAAGGTCTGTTTTGTGTGAAATCAGTGAAATTTTAGTCACTTCTTAATGTAATGTGAATCATATGCCAAATTACACACAGTTATAAGATATATACACAGCTAAGTTATAAACCCCCAGTTCTGATATGGCTGAGGGGGAAACTAATTCAGGAAAAACTGGTGTACTTGCTGTTTGATCAGGGATGATATATCCATTTGGGGGTGGCCAGATTCACAATAAAGATTACAATGACATTATTATCAATGAGAGTTTAAAAATAGTGAACTAAATCTGACGAAAAGTACAGCTTGCTGCTCGAAGTAGACCTTAATTTTATGTCTATATCTATATCTAGCTATCTCTCTCTCTCTCTCTCCATATATGTGTGTGTGTATTAAAGTCTACCTTTAGCAGCAAGCTGTACCTTTCATCAGATTTATATGTATAATAAAGAAAAATAGACAATTGTTTGATTTTACTTCTTTTATTAAGTTCTCTCTCTTCAATGACATGAAGAAATATTTAAAGTTGGATTTAAAATGACTGCAAAAAGACTTAGGGCACTACAAGAAGTAGGGACACAACTCTTTCTATTATTCATTGCCACAGCCATAGGGACTGCACTGTCACTATTTGAAAGGATTACTCTAGGTCAGCTGTACAATTCATGAAGCCGTCCAGATGCTAGTGGACTGCAGTTCCCAGTGCTCCATTCCCACTGCTTATGTTGGCTTGGGCTGCCGGGAGTTACAACCTAATAACATCTGGACTGTTACATGATTCCTACCCTTGCTCTAAGCAATGTCTCAAGAGTGATGTTAGCGTTGAAGTGAAAGAGGAGTTTTCCCTTTTGATTTAAACCTCAAAGCAGACCAATACTGGGTGACAGCAATATTCTAGATACAATGGACATATTAGTTTTTTCATATGTATTGTATACAGCAACCTGGTAAATGGTAGCATTAAACTAGGGATGGGACGAATCCATTATTTTCCGAATCCAAATCTGCATCCAAATCCCTAGAAGGTTCAGGGAATTCACAAATCTCACGAATCTCAAATCTTTCAAATCTTTTTTTTAAAGGGTTTTTAAAAGCAAGGGAAAGAAAGCACCTCTACTGAAAAGTGTTTTTGAAGCAGAATTTGACATCTTTGTTTAATGAAAAACAAATTAAATAATAGTTTTCACTTTCAGGAAAACTTTCAGGATCCTGGGCAGGATTCCACTGGTGGTGGACAGGAGAAATGCGAGGAGCGTGAGATCGCACTCCCCACAACCTTCTCCTACCCGTCCCGGGCAGGATCCCGCTGGCAATTGGCAGGAGAAGAGGGGGTAGCATGAGAGCATGTTCCCCACAACCTTCTTCCACCCGCCCTGCGCAAGATCGCACTGGTGGTGGGCAGGAAAAGAGTGGGGAGCATGAGACTGTCCTCCCCACAACCTTCTCCCGCCTGCCCTGGGCAGGATTGCACTGGCAGTGGGCAGGAGAAGAGCAAGGAGCACGGGATCTATATTTTTTTGGTTGGTGGATTCGAAAGATTTGGTTCGCCTATTTTGGAGTGGGGATTCAGATCCACGAATCCTTGGCAAGGATTCAAGGATCTGAGAATTCAGCTGGCCTATCCCTACATTAAACAGTTGATTTTTTGCAATGAATTAATTTGTAAGCAATAAGGACTTCAGCTCTGTAGTCCCAAGCATACTTTAAAATATCTAATTCATCTTCATATTTCCTATACTGGACAGCCTGATGTCTCCATGAAAACCACAAGCACAGCCCCATATAGCAATTGTAACATTCAAATGGCACCTTATCTCTAATCCTACATGGTCTATTCACTATTATGTCTGGCAGCCACCAACAGATCTGTCCTCCAAGAATTTGTGTAATCTCCTTTTAATGAGTGCATAAAATCTCTTCTTATTGAGATATTAATAAATGATGACATTAACAGTTTGTTTGCCATCATTCTGTCAATTCTCTCCCATATTTTCAGTTGTAAACTCTGTTGGTGTTGCAGAGCTCAGGCGTACTGGAACTATACCTCAGGTATACCAGAAGACTAAGCTTTGAATATCATACTACATAGCATTAACACAGTTTCTTCCTAAGTGAAATACATCACTTGCTCAAAAGCAAACACAGGATACTAAGCTTTAAACATTTACAAATAAAAAAACTCCTCCAATTATTGTGTTTTATGCATTTCTATGCTTTTTCAGCTCAATCTCCATTAATGTCTATCTTCTACCAACACAGTAAATTCAGCATTAATTACATGATAGAAAAATAAAAACTCAGTATTACAAAAACAAAACAAAAAACTCAACGCTCATAATGTCAAGTTCTAAATGAAATCATATTGTCATTCCTCAATTAAGGCAATACAGTCTAATTTTTCTTGGATCCTCACAATCATAATTACTGTATGCATGGGTGACCCTTTCAATTACTTATAACTAAGTAATTACTATAGCATGTTTAGTTGTCTTCTCAGAACTAAAAATGTATGAAAATATAATGTTATATATCAATGTAAAAGATGCACATGTCAGCTAGGACACAACTAAAAGTCAATTGTCTTTAGCTCAAGGAACAAATTAGTGCCATCATATCCTATCCTGGCTTTCCCAGTAATCCCACTGGTATGTGGGAACATGAGAAATAAAAAGTAAGACCAAGCAAAAGGGCTCTAACTTCAAAGGGAACAGACGGTCAGAGCTTAGAAAACTGTATTTGTGCATGTACATCTCCCAGAACCCCTCAACCAACCCAGCCACAGTGGGATTTTTGGTTTTCCACCCAAAGCCCAATTCACAGTAGTCCAGTTCACAAAACAAACCTTGCTTATGGGCTCTGTCGTTAAGCAGTTTACCAGCAATTACAGTGCAGCCACAACAGGAGCAAGTAGATTGGGCTTTCTGACACATATTGTGGTATTTCCAAAACTGCTAAATTCTAGAATGAGTTGTAGGCAAGGACACCCTGCAGGACGGTCTAGAAAAACTGCAGGATAGGTTGTTCTTAAATACATTTGGGGGAAGAGATGAGATGTCGTGTTTGTGTTTGTGACAGAAAGAGGCTGTAATTCATAAAATCTTGCTGATATACCACAAACTGGGCAGTAATCAACTAATGGTTATTAATGTATATAGCCTCATTTTGTAGTAATGGACCCACAAGCAGTGAAAAGCAGATTAAAATACAAGTACAGAGGATTCTAATCAAATTTTGCCTCTAGTATAAATTACTAGTGTAAGCCAGCTAATGTATGGGCCAGGAATTTTTAACATTGTTCCAGGGATTGGTATCATATTTGTGCCCATTGGCTAGGGGCAAGCAGCTCCTTGTTCGTGGACTAGCACTGGTCAATGAACCACCGCTTTGAGCAGCACTGATATATAAAACCATAATATCAATAGGCTTTCAAGATTTATCCATAAGCGTGGAAAAAAAGAGGAACAACACTGTAAGTACTGCACAAAGTAACACATTCAGAACTGTGTTGTGAGCAATGGACACTATATTTTGGTTGCTCATAGGGGGAAACAGATGGAGAAAATGTTCCAGTTTGCTTTATCTCTTGCTAATGTTCTCAGTTTTTTAATGCCCTTTTTCATGTAATTTCCAGAGCAATTCAAAGCATAAACAGAACTATTTTATTCTTACCTAAAGGCTGGGTTCTTTTTATTTCCAGACAGATTGCAGCAAAAGCTCTATTGTCTATAGCATTATGAGATCTGAATGTTTACTAGCCAAATTCCTACCC
Source organism: Ctenosaura bakeri (assembly GCA_948474755.1). NCBI lineage: Eukaryota > Metazoa > Chordata > Lepidosauria > Squamata > Iguanidae > Ctenosaura > Ctenosaura bakeri. The sequence continues at coordinate 182,624 of CAOLHI010001868.1, read as the reverse complement.
ACCTTCATTCCTCTGCCTTCCTGACCCCCCACCAACACCACTAGCTAGAGAGATCCATGTGGATTGAAAATGATTTTCCAAGACGTTCTAAAGGTTGAGAAATTCGTATTTTTGTACTGAGATATCTCATTTTCCAAAAACTGTTTGGATAGGCCTTAAAAGAGTTTCTGTACTTCAGAACCACAGGAATTTGACGGAGATTTGAAAGGGCTTCCCCATCAAAATATTTCCTTCAGATATTTCTTGCACCTGAAGGAACTGGAGCTCTGCCAGCAAAAGAAATCAATTGTGTATCAAAGCTGATTCTTACACTGTATGTAATAAAATTGTTTCAATGATTGCCAGCAAAAATGCAGAAAATGGTGGGGAAATTATTTTAATGAAAAGAAATTCTGCTGCTATCACAGTTAAGTAAATGTTTCTGTTACATAAACTCTTACACTTGGAGCTGAGTCAGCTGTATAGGAATTATAACACATACTTGAAAGCAGTTGTAGGAAAGGACCTCGAACAACAGAACAAATAAATGAAATATTATTGCCAACAAAAGTATTAGTTTATGAAAAAATGCAACAACTAAGCAGATGCTATCAACCTGTTATTTATCTCAATAACATACCCATGCTATTATAAGCATACATTATGAGGTATTATAATGTAAATTTTTGGCAGCATGTGCCATTACATTTTTCATTTTGACTTAAATCAATCCATCTGCCTGTGCAAATATAAAAACATGTGCTTATAGAATAAGAGGAAGTCTTCTTTCTTACTCCCAGTTACAGACTTTCAGGAATTATTGACAATTCTCCTCAAGATATGAAGCATATAGCTGCAATCTCTCGGTAATGCTTTTTAAACTTGGACCTGCTCTACCATCTCTGCTTATCTTGGATCTGTCCAGGCAGGTAGTAGCTTAAAGAGCATGCTATTGCATTTCAACTGTGCTTAAACAACAAGGTCATGCGTTTAACATACTGGACTTTTTCTTTGGTCCTGCCTTTTTGCTTATTATACAATCCTACCTTCTAGATTGCTCTGACTGCTGGCTTGTTCCCTGACTACCTGGTCCTGCCTTCTGGTTTGTCTTCAGTCCTACTTGCTCTTTGTCTTGGACTCCTGGGTCTTGACTCACTCCAAAATGCTGCTGGTGAGCCAGACCTGACACAGCCTCCCACACTGCACTGCACAAATCCCAGTAATGCCAACTAGACAAAGGTCCTATGGGCGAATGCTTCTTGGGGATGAAAATGGTGTAAAGCTAATGCCTCCTTCTTTCAAAAAAACAAACGAACGAACGAACAGAACCAGCTATATAGTCTGGGGGTACTACTCCATTCAGATTTGTTACTTGAGGCTGGGGGCCTCACCACAGGCTACCAAGTTGGATATGGGGCTGGACTTTTTTATCCTGAATATACTGACAAGCAGGATGAGGTACTATAATATTCCATCAAGAAGAACAAAGGAACCTGTCTTCTTTTATCTTTCAAGCTTGAACTTCTGCTGCACCCATTCTGTCCCAACTCAGCTCTTGCTCCCTGGAGGACAGCGGAGGGTGAAAGCACCAGAGAGGCATGGCTCTACTCTACCCCTATCCCCCCCCATTCTAAATATGTGGAGGGCAGGAATAGTGCTAAAATTACTCTGAACATTCTATTTGTTACATTTTAAATACATTCTTTGGTTCAACTTTCTCAGATTAGAGCAGCAAGGAAGATAGCACGGGCTCTCCAGATGGCACCAGACTCTTGTCATCCCTTACTATTAACTACATTGGTTACATCTGATAAGAGTTGCATTATAACTCCTATCAGACCCAACCACCATTGTTCATGGTTCAAACCGTCATCATTACTGACACAGAAGACTTTTCTGCAGAAGGAGGAATGTAATTAAAAAATTTTAAAGTTCCCATGAGGATGTGATCTCCTTACTAACTGACAGCTTTTGGATTTGCCTCAGGGCAATGGAAAAACTCACTCTGCCTCTGACAGAAGTAAATAGATCCTCCATGCATAGATATCAGAATGCTGGTGTTTACTAAAACATCTGTATAGATTATTGCTAAATATTGCTTCAAGCGTATGTACTTTCCAGGGACTTTTAATCAAAAACAACTATGCTGAAGAAGATGGGCCGCCCCCTTTCTTTACAAGCCCCTACTCTCAGTTCATATTTCTGACCCACCATAATAGACCTCTCGCCCTCCTTTTTCCCTGCTCTTAACTATGTAGTAGAAATTCAACAGGCATAGCTTCTCCTCTTGCTGAACCTTTTTACTGGAATAATCCCATATCTACTCAATTTCTCCAGCAGCTGTTAACAGAACAGCAGCAGCAATAGCATGTGTATTTCTACACCGCTTATCAACTAAGTGCTCTCTAAGTGATTTACAATGTGTTTAGCTAATTGCCCCCAACAAGCTGGGTACTCATTTTATTGATCTGCAGAAGGATGGAAGGCTGAGTCAACCTGGAGCCCGGCAGGATTTGACTCACAATCTTGCGGCTGCAGTACCAGCATTTAACTACTGCGCCACCAAGGTTTCTGAATATTCACACTGCCTAAGCCTGACTTGAATAGGTGTCAGGGAAGAAGCAGGGCCAGCCCTCTGGCAGGTGCATAACTGCCCGTATAAAAACAGCATTTTCTTTTGAATCCTGACATACCTGGTTTGTCTTTTTCATGGCAAAAGAAAATACTCTGGGCAAAAAACTAATTTATGGTGAATGACAGCAACTGAGAATATTAACATGTGTCCTTGATTCTTTGTATTCCACAATTTAATTAAAGGTGTATATTTTCAAGACCAAACTCTCTTCTTCTGTTAGTATCCTTCAAAACGTACACAATATTCCTCTGCTTCCCCTGCTATTTCCTCTTGCCTCTCATTAGTTCCTGGCGAAGATGTACTCACAGCCATGCAAGAGGCTTAGAGATAGGATACAAATGTTATGCGTTATGGAAGATATGGCACATTTATATAGGCGAGAGAGAGACTGGATTATACTCAAAAGGCATATAGTCTACACTGGGTTTCTCTGTAATTCAGTATAAAATGTCTTTCGCAGGTTGGGTATAAAAACTAAGCGAATTTCTTTGTTTGAAAAACCAAATCAATGAGAAAATATAAATATGAAATATATAATAATAGTTATAGATGATAAAGATATAAATAAAACAATTATATCAGAAAAACTAGGATAAAAGAAAAATGAAAAATGCATTTTCTTATTGAAGCCTTTAAGTATACATACTACCACATCAACCTAGCATATAAAACAAATTTGGGGGAGGTCAGGGATCATTTTGGCCCTCTAGGCTTTAGCTCTGAGATGCTTCTGTCAGCAAAGCCAAAAGTAAGGGATTATGGGATCTTTCAAAACAGTCTGAGAACCAAACACTCCTCATCCCAGCTTAAATGCTGCTGGACAGAAATAAATAGAACAGAACCAGACAGAAATATCAGCTCTCACAGTCTTATTAGAGGACTAAAGAAAATAGCTTGGTTTTCCACTTGTATGCTTTGTTTCCTCATTTATGTCCTAAGCAGTTTTCAAACCAGAGATTGTTTTAGCAAAGAAGAACCACTTCAGCCAAACCTCATTAGTTTTCCAAAGAAGTAAGTGTTGTTATTTCAGTTTTAGATTTAGTCAGAACAAAATACTCAGATATTTAACCCCAGAGAGCCAGGGTTAAGGATAAAGAATAATTTTGGGTATACAATACTGATGGAATAAAATAATGAGATGATCTAGAAAAATGAATAGGTTAAATCAACAATGTATACGCTTGATACTTTACTAGACAGCAAAAGAAGTTACTGGTGTCAACCGTCCCATTGCTATATTATGACAACAAGGAAAAACAAACATGCTAACAAAAAAGGGAGTTTATCTTCACAAAGTGAGAAATAAAAACATAAGCATAGAAACATTTAAACAGAAGCACCATGACAGTTGGATGGTGGAGCAGCACACTGGTGGAGCAGTAAATCCACTCTGAGGCCATTTCCACACTACACTGTTAAAGTACTACCATTCCACTTTCAACATCCTATGGAATCCTGGGGTTTGCAGTTCAGGGAGGGGCCTTTAGAATTCTCAGCCAGACAGTTCTTTGGCTTCAGTAAACTACAAATCCCAGAATTCCACAGGATGTTGAAAGTGGAGTAATAGTGCTGTAACAGTGTAGTGCAGAAATGGCCGTAGTCTGAACTTTAAAAGCGGTACCCAAGGTGCTGAACTCTTTCCCAAATATAGGTTCAGAATTGAGATATGCTACACATATTCTTTGGGTTATTCCCAAAGGTAATGTTGTCTGGACTTTCAGAGCTCATAATAGGGCCTTCTTGGTGGAAAATTACTTCCCCCACCTTTGAAGAACCCCCACCCCCACCCCCACTTTTACCAGAAAAGACTTTTTCAGGAGTGGCTTCCTCCCAGCCTTTTGACCAACAGTTGGATTTATCCAAGGATGGGTGAAGAGTTATGCCTACTGAATCTGGCATTTGATTTATTTTGTGTATTCCTACCAGATTTTTATTGATGAGGTACTATATCTTGTCTCTATTCTAGGATCATCTTAGCATGAAGGGTAGAGACAGAAAGACTGCACATGTTCCAGCCAGCTTTTCTCAACTTGATGCCTTTCAACAAACACAAGTTTAAGGATGTACTGACTAGCTGACGAAGCCCTCCCTGAACCTGAAAGAAGGAATATAATGCCGCAGAAGGAGAAGAAATGATAGGATTTACTTTACCACATTCATAAATCATATGCTGATTTTTGTAATTCCCTCCTACTCTCATATATATTTTATATTACATATTCATGAGCCACTGAAGAACATTCAATTAATTTTACATGGAAAATGAAATTATAAAATAAATCCTGTAGCTCCAGAAGCAGTCAGAAGCAACAGTGAGTTAATTAGAAATAAGGTAATTCTTATATATGAAAACAAACTACTTTACTACTTTTTGTTTTAAAAACAACTGAAGCTCAGTACCAAATAACAAGAAACACAGGAAACTCAAAATCCATTGTCCTCCATTTTCTCACTTTATTTTAAGGACTGGAGGCTTTAACAGGACAATAGTGCCAGAGGAGGAGCAATTAGCACTCCTTCTTCCAATTATTATTCATCTCATAACAGACAAAATACAGGAAAGTGTTATTTCTTTCCCACTCTGAGGAACAGTTTAAATCGGGAAATTAACCTGGAGCAAGACAGTTAAAACTTCTTTTGTGCCAACATCAACATTCTAATCAAAACTAGTGGTTGCTTTAAGCTACACAGATTTATTAAATCATAAGCATTTGAAATAAATAACATTAAAAAATGATGATGTCAGATGTTCCAGTCACGGACGTGCCATGTCCTATACAGGCTGGACCTCACACAATACTGTAAAACTTCTCCTGTCCTTTAGGGTACTTGCACCTCCACTTTTATCAGCATAAAAACTTTTTACAGTGGAAACATTTCAACCTATTCTTAAAGCCTGATTCACTGATTATAGACTAATTCCTGCCTGTGATGACTATAATTACCACAGTGATGTTTCTTCACTAAATTATTTTTAAATTAAGAAAGAATTATTCTAGGCAATAATCATCTCATTATTATTTGAGCACAGAAGCAGTATAGCAGTTAACTATCATGGCAGTATTAAAATGCCAAAGTTTTCAACTTTCCTTTTAAGAACTGTATATACCAAAATGTTAATGTGATTCCTTCTATTAATTTTAGTTTAAAGAAACATCTTGGTTTGGAAGTTAAAAAAAAAACCTTAACTTCTCAGAATGGACTAATCTACCGGTAATTTTTAGATGAACAGTTTGCAAATGTTACTTGTCAGTTACAATGAAAGAATGTTCACCTCTCAGATGATTACCAAAACTGCAGTACCAACTAAAAAGTACACCTTTTTTTACTTCCAATCCAAGATGTTTCTTATATAAGTATCCAGCATTTTCTCTCTTCTGCTTTAGAACTCACAAAGATGTCTGCCAGATCACCATCGTGTCATGAAGTTAATGTTAACGACCACTGCACATCCACCCCACACCAATATAAGAAGCCCTATCTTTGCCAGAAATTGTGTACTCTATTATACAGTACAGTGTGAGACACATCCCAAACTATCCACCAAACAGAAAAGAGTAAGAATGTTTTTTCTGTTTAATTTTAATTTGCACCCAAAGCTCAAGAGGAGAACCTTCCCAACTGCCATCTCTTCTTCTCCAGTTCCTGTAACTGGCAAAGTATTCCATTTTCGAAAATGTTCAGCGAATTAACATCAAGATCTGCTCAAGTTACCCACCCCAATTTAATCTCTATTTATCTTTTTTCCTCCGGTCCATTTATGGGTAGTCTCTCAGAGAGAGCTTGGTACAGATGACCATTATTTTACTATCTGAGGAGATGAAAAAGAATGTGAGAAAAGATGAATTAAAAGACAGAAATCAGAGCTTGGAGAAGTTACTTTCTCAATGACAACTCCTAGAGCTGTAATGGCAATATTCTCACAGGGCCGGGGGTGGAGAGGTTACAATCTAGACAGTAACTTTCCCAAACCTGTACCTGAGACTTGTGCTCTACTACCATAGAGGAATACTCATATGAAAATTTTAACAATTAACACTTGCACATGCAAAGCAACTACAGAATTGCAAACTGCTTCCCCCGTTTGACAAAGTTGTGTGTTTTTTTCTATGATGTAAAATATTGTACGTGATGGGAGTTGTAGGTCTGACTATAATACAAATTTTGAAATAATTTTCTTTCTAATTTTTTTATCCTGAAAAACAATCTTCATTCACGTGAGGTTTACCATAAAAATATCATTAATAACATAGCTTCAGTGTATATATTATCTTGATATTTATGCAACTTTAACACCAAAGCCTATCCAAATCTTCTTGAACTCCATTTGTATATTATGAGTATAATGGCAATGCAGTTTACAACATGAGGGAATTCCTTTCTCTAATGGTAAAATAGGAAAGGAAGTATAAAACAGAGAACTCTACTGACACAATTCATTGTGAAACATTTTTACTCCTGGGAACATACTAGATGCAGTCTAGGTTTTGAAATGCTAGAATACCTAAATCATATTGTCTCAGGGAACAAAAGTCCAGATAATTTTCAGACTATGTCCTTGAAGTTGTTTCCAGCTTTGAAGTAATCCTTCAAGGTTTCTAGGCTTTGTGGAAATATCCAATGAACAAATGTACCCATCATTTTCTTTCATTTGGCCCTACTACCTTTCATGATCCTGCAGGTATTCACATAGTCATTTAAAGTCATATATTTCTCCTGGTTACATATTCTTTTTTCCCTTTATTTCTTCACTTATTTTGTTCTCAAACACAAGAACTCCCCCTCAAAAAAAGTTTTCTCCCTGTTGGGACAGATGAACAATTTTACACTTTATTTCAGTGATTATTCACACTTTAGGAGTATTTTGCAAAAATTGTGCAGACATTCTTGCACAAAAGCATTGGAACAGTTCCACAAAAATTGTTTTTGTTTGTTTTTTATTACTGCTGTTGCCAGAAAAAAGGAAAGTCTTTTTCCTCTCACACAGCAGCAAAAATCTTGTGGCAGTTGACAATGGCCTTTTCCGCACGGGGCTTTTAAAACGGTGCAGAGCATCCTCCAGGGAGGACGACTGCACCTGGGAGCAGACTGGGTCCGGACTACTTTGTGCAGTTCTGGACCTGAGCCCGCTCCAGAATGACCCAAAGTGGTTGTTCAGCGTGCTTTTGAAAGACCGCTTAAAACAGGTCTTTCAAAAGCATGGAGCGCACCACTCCATGCGTGTGCTCCAGTGCAGATTTGCAGGCTCGCACCAGTGCGAGCCTGCAGATCTGCCAGGAGCGGGCTTTAGGCTGGTGAGCTTCACTGATTGGTGGAGAGCCTCCACCAACTGGAAGCCACCATTTTCATCCCCGGAGCAGTGCAGAGCGGCAGCCATGGACTACTCCAGACCAGCCTGGACCCGCAGGTGGAGCACACAGGTCCGGTGAGTCCCTGCACAGGACGATTCCCTCACCCCGTGTGGAAAAGGCCAATGTTTTAGTGAGTGTCTCAACATGTCACAATGCAGTTTCTCATCAAGAACAGGATATTTGCAAACGTTCTTCACATTCCTGCTATCTCTTCACGTCACAGCAACAGTGGCAGTGGCTGGCGGAGGCCAAGCAGACGCGGGGTGAGCAGTTGGGGTTGGATGGCGTTTATTAGTGGGAGCAAAGTAAACAAGGGGTTACAGCACCCCCACAGTCACCAAGGGTGCGAAAGAAAGTCCCCATGAGCACCAAACAGAGTCCTAAAGTAAATACAGGGTTACGTCACCCAACTCAAAGCAAGGAGCTCGGCCACCAGGAAGGCTGGGCAGGACCGCAGACACGGAAGATCGATGGTTGTTGCTCCGTGGTCCTTCTCCCCAGCATCCGCCTTAAGTAGACCCTAGCCCAGCTGAAGCTGGTTGGGAGTCCTTGGGGCCGGGCTCAAAGCTGGGAGCCCTCAGCCATCAGCCGCTTCTCCAGCAGTCGCCGGGACCGGCAAACGGCCTCTTCTCCTGCCGCCTCTGTTGGAACGTGGGAGGGGGGCCAGCGGCAGCCTCTGGGCTGGAGTCAGGGACTGCCGCAAACTCCGGACCGGAGTCAGGGGCCACCACCTCCGACGAGCTCGTGGGCGCCTCAGCCACCGGTGCGGGCTCTGGGATGGCTCCGGGGGTGCCAATAGGCCTGTCCTTCGCCCCTGCCGGGGCCCCCTCACCCTCCCAGGGATCCTCTAGCAGGGAGTCCCAGTCTACCGCGTCAGAGTCCTCGTCTGCATTAGCGGCGAGCTCGGCCGGGCTCATGACAAACAGTAACAAAACACAGGCAAGACTGTAACAAAGACTCTGGAATTCTTTCTTGTCTTTTATTTACATAAACAATATTGAGAAGGCACATATATACAAGATACCTAAAACTCAACACTAGAAACCAGCTGGAAGCATGACTTACCACATTAGGCTATTACTTAACAAAACCTGATAATTAATAACCATCCCACTTGCTATTGTGTCTCCCTTGAAGCTGTACGGAACAGATTATATTGTTGCACTTAGGAGTGATGAAATTCTACATCTTATCTTGGAAACATCCAAAAATCAGTTGCAGAACACTGTAGTTTTCCTGGGCACTTTATGTCAGACCTCTGAGCAGCAGTCCTTGCACAAAAGCATTCAAAGATAAATTGAAAAAAAAGCAGCTGATCAATCAGAGCAGTGGATAAAACAGAGACAAAGATTTCCTGGCACACTAAAGATATTAAAACACTAGTTGACACCCCTATCATTAAGTAGGGATCTTATGTCTGTTTTATTGCAACCCTTTAGTGGCCCTGTACCTATACCAATGCACCAGAACAAGCACTTTCCACCACTGTCCATATGTTTATCAGTTTATGTTTATGAACTGCTCATCTTGGTTTGTATGTAAAACCTGTGTCCCACTTTCACCCCTCTAACTATGTTTGATGACAATAAAGACAGAGCTTGTCACCCTCATCACCATATCCACGTGTGGTGCATTTCTGCTACAATTCACACACCCCTTCTCCTCCAGTCATCCCCATTGTTGTATTCATCTGTCTAGACATATACAGTATTACACACCATATTATAGGATTCCAGGTTTTTTTCAGCTGAAACAATATATTTAACAATACAGCAACAGAACATACAGTGCAAGCATTAAAAATGTGTAGAATAGAATGACACTTACAGAGTTCTCCAAACACCACACAGACCATCTGAAAATGGTTTGTAATAAGTAGGCGACTACCTAACAGCACCCAAACGTACTAAAAGTACAACATTTAAGAGAGGCAAGCTTGAAAGTTTCTGGCTGACCAGGTAGAAACCATGGAAGGCAGTGGATCCTATAAAAATCTCCAAAACTTACCAGAGAGGCTTGTTTTAAATATGAAAAATGACAGGACAGATTTGCCCCATATAAATTGTCCTAGATGGCAATTTAAGGTATTGTTACCTGGAAAGAAGTCCCATTGGACTCTACAGGGCATATTTTTGAGTTCACATGCATAGGATTATACAGTTCAAGAATTATAAACTGTTTTTTTCTTGAAATGAAAACTTGCATAAATAAGTCATTGTATGTAATTGCTTTTCCAATTAATCTTCCAACTTGTGTTTTTGTTTTGACTTCAGTCATATTTGCCAAATTCAGAGCAAATGCCTTCAAAATATTTTAATGAGTGCAGCCAGAAGACAAGATTGATTGGTCTTTTGAGAGGTTATATTGTTATTTTATCTTTGTAGGGATTATGATTAATGGTTCAAATTAAGCTTCAAAATAGCTGTTCCCTTTTTAAACAGAAAAAATTATCATAAAGTAGTTTGTTCGAGTATAAGGCTCTGCACTTAGGTATGTTAGTGCAACCCTAGCACAGGTACTTTCTCTACTGATAGTCTACTGTGATTTGGGTAATAAAATGAGCATCCAACTACGGCTAAATTATCTGTGACATTAAAAAGCAGCAAGATGCTGAAGATACAAAATATTTTTTTAACTCAGCACACATCATTAAGTCAAATAGCAACATTCTTCCACCCTTAGTACATCATATTGGAAATCTGCTCCTGGCAGTATCTTCCTTTTCTTAGTTTTAGAGCACAGAATTGCCAAATCCTTGCCAAGACAGACAAAAAGATAGGATGAAAATTCCAGCTGAACAACAGAGAACTGAAATGAGAACCTCACTGCCTGAGTTGCAACAAAAGCCACTCAGAAGGAACTATTCAAGGTGCTGAACCCTATTGCCAAAATACGTTCAGCACTTTAGCTAGCTCCTTGAAAACCCAAACTAAGAGTTGGAATAGATGCACTCTCCCACCAACATGGGAGCTCCCCCTCAATTGCCACTAACTTACGACTGATGTTCATTCAATTCCGTCCAGGTGAGTTTGAATCAATCCTTGAAATCGGACATAAACTCACTCGCTGCCCCTTCAAAACACAAACACACATTGACTACAGTTTCACTCTCTCTTTTCCCTTCCTCTCGCCTTTATCTCACTCACACGGGTTACAAAAACTGGGAAATTGACAGGGAAAGGGTGACCATCACCTGAGTTTTGTGGAGATTCCTTGCAAACTTGAGGTCTGGAACATTTCTTTGGAAGGAATATTCACAATACCCAAATAGATCTACTAGAAGAATACTGATGTTCAACCAAACTATCCTTCAGTAGAACTCTATCAGCTCAGAAATTCCTACCTTGGTAGTGCTGCCTAGTTGGATTTTGGGGGTCGCATAGGGATAACAGAGCTCCATTGCCATAGTTGCATTTCCTGTTGCAGGATCTTGGCTAGTTTCTTTTCTTATTTTTTAACGGTATTATCAAAACAGTGGTACTGTTTAAAAATGTCTGTCATCATTTGAACAATTCTTAAGTCTCAGAAGTCAATATTCTGACAGTTTGACCATTTCTAATTTACGAAAAACTTAATTTTTCATCTGAAGTAACTTGCTGACCTAAGAGCAACACTCATCAGATTTCTAGAATCAATGTTATTATTGAATCTCCTTCATTCTTAGCAGCATAATGCATCCAAGGAAGCAGGGTGTAGTCTTATGCTGAAATAAATTTGTTAGTTTTAATAAAAATTTAAAATAAAGCTTATGCTGAGATAAATTAGCCTTTGAGACCCACAATGCTTCTTTTTATTCTGAAACAAATTAAAATGGCAGGATACTCCATTTTGAGGTAAGAATGAAGTAGTTTTTCCACCATTTTTAAAGCAGCTACTGTTTTCTTTCTCTGTATAATCATGTTAAATCCACTGTCTGTCTTATTCTTTCTGATTTACTTTCTGTCTGGAAAAGAAATATTTATTTAGAGCTGGAGCTGCAAACTTTTTTGTAAGAAAGACATTCATCCCAGTCTGTATTCCACTGAAAGCAACAAGCTTTGATATCTGGATGAGGATGCTACTGAAATCATTGAATAGCTTTTTTACTTTGAGGTACATCCAATTTATAACTACAGCTCCTAAAACAAGGATAGTTGAGACATTCCATGGTCCTTCAAGTGGATAACCAAGACATGCAGTGTAACATTAGAAAACTCCATAGAAATAAAATAACAGTTTTATCACATAATTATTTGAAACGTTTATATAGTGTCATAACTAAAATAGCAAAAACTTGATGTGTAAATTAGCCCACAGTGAAAAGGCTGCAGCAGCTTTCGTAAACTGAATGAGATACACTTAATCCTGAAACTATTTCAACTAATTAGTTAACTGAAAGGCCCGTCGACGAGTAAAAAAAGTCTGTTTCCTCTGTTTCCTTGGGAAGTCTTAGTAAAGTTTTCTTGCTGGTTAGCCTCTTACAGAGAGGAACAGGAAGCTCATATTACTTTAAGATGATGATGATGATGATGATGATGATGATGATGATGATGATGATGATGTGATTAACACTGATTACAGTTTAACACTGATACACACACACACACACACACTGATATATGTACAAAAAAAGGATCTAATGATTAATATAAAACAATCAGTGCTCCATTCACAAGCAACAAATTAAGTCAATTTTTATTTAAAACCCCTTTCCTTTGACACAGAGAAGTGTACTAACTGCATCTTTCATAATTTTGTACCCCTTCCTTTCTTCGTTTCTATTGGTTTGTTCCACTTCCTTAGCCAATCACCTTCATTTGACTGACCCATACAACCCATTCCTCTTTCTAATATAAAATCAAGCATTATATATTTTGAAATAGAATGTTGCCATCTTTCCACCTTTCATTTTTGTTCATCTTTCCAACTATATGCAATAACTGCCTGAGCTACCCTCAACATTTGTTCCACAAAGTACTCCTCATTTCTATCAAGTCCCAAATCCTTTGTATTCAGAGTCAGGCATTTTTCTTTAATTCCATTTCCCCCTATTATTCCATTTATCTCATAAACTATTTCCTACCCAAATCTCTGCATTTTCCAACACTCCCACCACATATGTGTGTGTATGTATGTATATATATACATATATGCCTTTACTTCCACTTCCACATCCATGCCAATAATTAGATGACTTTTTTTTAATTATATATAACTCCTGCTGTGTTCTGTACCATTTCCCAATTAATTTTAACTATTGCTCCCTCATTTTAGTATTTTTAATCCTGAGGACTTCATTTTTGACTCCTGAATTTGTTTACTATTTATTTTTATTTATTTACTATTTATCTCTTTCCTGTAATTCTAATAAACCCTCTTCTGATTTAAACTGGCTTTCAGTTATTGTCAAACTGTCTGCCTAAACATATATGTAGATTTATCTACCATATTTTTTGGCGAGATTTAGAAGGAACTTACAGATAAGGAAACGTATGTTAACTTGAGTTTCAGCAAAGAGGGGAGGGTATAAAAGGGGTGGGGGGATTATCATTAGGAATTATTATTGTATTGTCTCTTTTATGGGTAGGCTTAAGTATATATGGTTTGGGGTTAGTGGGTTAGTTTGTTATGTATGGTTATATGTATGTATATTATTATTTGTTTTTGTTTAAGTGTCTGTTTATGCTAAAAATTAAAATTAAAATATTTTAAAAATAAAAAAAAAACTGGCTTTCCAATAAAATTTTTAAAATCCTCCTGTTACCCCCCTGGCATACCGTATCCTGGGGACTATAAATTTGATATTAAATATGCCCGCCAAGCCAGAGAGGTTGCCCGAATGGGTGCATAGACAAGGAGGTCAAACAACCGAAAATCCAAAATCCAAAAATCCAAAAAAATGTATTACAGCAAACAGCCAGCAAATTTGAGCAGAATTAAAACAATGTAATTGGAACAATAATTAATTTTGTTAAAATCTCCTACAGACATCAGACATAAAATATAGCGAGATAACCTTAACATTTCAACTTAAAATGAAATTGGAAATATAATTTCTAAATTCATAACATTTAAAATTTTATATGTGCATGTGTATATATGTGTTTATGCTTGTATACATTTATTTTAAGATCGAAAATAGGTGAGGCCAGGAAAAATCCCCAGTCACGTTCCCCTAGGGGACCTCAGGCTAAACACGTCCACACGAACAAAAGGTTTTCAGCCAACCTGACTGGATTATTGGGTTTTGCCCAGGCTGAACAACTCCGATGTTAGTAAACCCTGCACTGTATCTGCATAAGCCAATCACGCAAACTACCATATCACTATTGTGCCGCATTTCTCCCTTTGTTTTGACCATTGTTCTTCCCGGGAGAGGGCCTGTCCTGGAGTTACATTCTGTCCTATAAGTAGTCCCAGTTTTTGAGGATCTCTTCAGAACCCCCCCCCCACTAGCAGACTGGCACCCTGTTAGAAGAGTGATCCCCTCAGCTGCCTCTCTCCTTGCTGAGCTCCGTTCTTCTCACTGCTTCCTGGAATGAAGACTTCAGGATAGGTGCAGTATCACTGCCTTTACCCCCTCTTTGCTGAATCCCCTATCAATTTTCACCTCTTTCCTTTCTCAATAGGCCTTGTGTGCGTGAATGAGTGTGTTGGTGTGTGAGAACATATTTTTATTAATAAAAACCATTTATTAGTATACTTGTCTGGCTTTTCACTTGGTTTGACCCCATAAAAATTGGGTAAAAGATTCTGCTGGGTTACCCTGCCCCTCATTTGGCTACAGGCAGTGCTCCGCTAATTTCCCCAATCTTTGCATTTTTGGAGTGAATCAAGGTGTTCCCCCAAGGGACCCCCAGAGGTCAGGGTAACATTCCCTCCTCCATTCCTTTTCCCCCTCCAATCTTTCTTCTCATTAAATCTTCTAGGGGATATTGAGTTTCTCCTTGCACCCTTAATTCTAGCAACCTCTTATAAATCCCAGCTATTTGAAGCCAAAACTGTTTCCTAATTGTATCAAATAACTTTTCAATCTTGAATGGTTTCTCTGAGTTGTCATATAACTGCCCTATAACTTGGTAACTTCTATCCTTTGATTTTTTAAATAACTTAATACTTAATCCCCGATCTCCTTCCCCATTCAAATATTATATTGGATACCATTTATGATTTTGCACACACAATTTCTTCTTCCATTTCTTCTATACCACCCAAGTAGACCTCAACAGTCCCTCTACTATACTATTAAACTTTCCTCCTAATTTCCTTTCTAACAATGACCTAAATTCAATATCATTTAATATCATTTAAACATTTCTGTATTCTTACTTATCTTTTATACTCCAATTCAAAATCTAATAATCTCTTCAACTGAAAAGCCTCATAACAAATTTCTAAACTGGGGAACCCCTATCTCCCTTTTCCTTGATGTGTATATTATATACTATTTTGCTACTTATTGATTTTTTTTTCTTTCTTGATACCCATTCCTTAACTTTCCTATCCCACTTCCTTAACACTTTAACAGGAATAATCTCTGGAATTGTTTGAATAAATATAACAATCATGGGATAAAAGCATTTTCAAAGCTCTAATATTTGTCAACATGTTCCATTGACTTTTATTCCATTTCCTGACCAAATTATTATTTTTTCCATCCTTGATTATAATCATCCTGAATTATATTATCCACATTTTTCGTTACATTTACTCCACGATATCTAATTTTTAACTTCTAGCCTTAAACAACAACTCTTTTGTATATCTTTTATGTCTTGCCATTTGGTATTAATAAACATTGCTTCAGATTTTTCCATATTTATCTTAAGTCCTGAATACTTCTCAAAAATTTTAATCACTTCATCTAGTTCTTTTAACATCTGTTGCAGTTGTTTTGTCACTATTATTGCATCATCTGCATAGAGTTTAATTTTAATTTCCTCCTTTCCAATTTGATGCCCAGTCATATCGATATTACTTCTTATATCATTAACCAAGTTTATATTACTGTAAGTGTGAAAAAATGGAGCAAATTTTGAACAAGTCTACAGAGCGGACGTAATAGTTAGTGAAGGTTCTGGTCACTTGGGTATTCATATTTCCAAAAGGTGACATTCTTTCAAGGCACATGTCTAATATGAAAGTAACTGGATTTAATTTGCATTCACAATACAGCTAAGTATCGCAAAGGTTGGCAAAACAGTTCTTCTTCTCAGGGGATAATATGAAAGCACACATATAAGTTTATTCAAACCCTTCTTTCATGTCTTTCATGTTCTTCTGAACTTCTAAAGAAATCTCAGACATGAAACAGAAGAACCTCATTAACATGCATGTCTCAGAAATTTTCTGCACTGGGACACAAAGTGATACAGCAGGATTCCGCTCAGCAAACTGCTGAAGTGGAAAAATAAAGAAGACATGGCCTTTTTCTCCTTCACCCCTCTGACTTAAGGCTGTGGTTATGGTACATCATGAGAATTAGATCTATAATAAAAATGCTGCCATCTTGGTTTGTTCTCTCTTTTCTGTTCTTTATAGTAAAAATATTTGGAGAACTCTACCATGAAAGGGAAGTAGAATTTTTATGCAAAATGTTTTATTCAGTAAACTCTGTATTTATATGGCTTGAAATCTTAGCCTTAAGCCAACACAAAATCAAAAGAAGAAAAGGTGACCTGGAGCAGATAACACAGCAAATATTAGCCTATTTTATTTCTACCAATGAAGGTTTCTGCGGAGTTTAAATGTTTGTAGAATATTCTTACCCCAATAAGAAATACCACTTCTACTTTGAGGCCCACTCCTACGAATTCTCTCTGTGCATCAAGAATGTTAGAAGTTCAACTCAAGGTGATAAACTTTGTTCCATGCTGTTATTTGCAGCAATTCCTGTCCATTTCACGTGCCTTTCTCTCTAATTCTGTAAACCCTTCATGATTATTGAACTCTGCTTGCTTCCTGGAATGCTAGAAACGAGTCTAACCAAAAATGTATCGTGTCCTTATGCGATGAAAACAAATAACTTGGCTGGTTGGTTTTCTGGTTTGTTTATCTGTTGTGTTTGCAGTCTGACCACTTCAAAATCCCAGTCTAGCTGCTGCTTCCTTTTCCCTAACAGGATAAAATCTCTGAGGAGAGCTTTGTCAGCTATTCCATCTACCTCCTCCAAAAAGCAAACTTTTGTGGTGAAAGGTAGGAGCACAATTGGTAGAGATAAACAGAAATGGGTCTTTGTGCAATACTGTAGCTCTCCATTTGAGGCACGTGTCATATTTCAAGCTCCCCACAAACAGATTCCCATATAGACTGACAACAGTGTTTTCTATTTGAAACCAGCAATAGAGTGGGTCATTTAGAAAAGTAGGAGACAGGCTTAATTAATATATGGGCTTCTTGGAATCCATTCCTGACAGCAAGGACTGAAAAGATGTTAATTCCATTACTGTGTTTCTAAAACATCATATTCTTCAAAACAAAAAAAGTCCCAATTCTAATTTAAGCATAATATACAAAAATCTTATGTAAAAGAAAAAAGGATGTGAGGTGATCTAAGATAATGAATTGCCAAGGACTGAATCATACAAAGAAACAATTTGAGGATGAACTTGTCTCATTCACATGCCATTTTCTTCAAGTTCTACTGAAAGTACAGACCACCTTGGGGACAATAACCCTCAACAGTGTTCAAAAGGACTACATGAAAAAAGAAAAAAGAAAAAAGGAGAAAGCATGAGGGAGGGGGAGGAAAACAACTGTCTTGCAACCTACCTTGTTCACAAAAGTTTTAGGAAGCAGGTATTCATTAGAGTTTATCTTACAATCAGTAAGGATGAATTTAATTTTATTCATTCATCATTACACACTTTTACTAAACACTGAAATCTACTTTGTACTCACTGGTTGGAAGCAATATGCAAAAGACAAAGAGAACACAGGAGCTAACACAGAGAATGGTGTCCAGCTGAGGGCACAGATGTACAGGTAGTACAGCTAACAATGCATCAGAAAGAGACAAAAGTTAACAGCTGTGAGACAGGCTGCTGGTATCTCTAAGAAAATAAGTTTGGAGGATGATTTTTCAGAGTCTAATTAACATTAAAAAGGACTCTAAAATATATTTAGCACACCTGTTAATAATGTACTCTTGCACTATTTAATCTGCAGTTCCAGTGTTTGCTGTCTTGTGTAGGAATTTACATTCCTGAAAATCTTGTATTTCATCTGGAGTAATAAATCTAAGCTAGTGCATATGTTTGTAAAAATGACATTTGACAATATGCATGCAGAGTTTTAAAATTCTTCTCAAACAAAATTTCTCTGCTCTGCACGGTTTTCCACTTTGCTATTCTATACTTACATTTATACCATAATACTACTCCTTTCTACTAAACTGAATTTGTGTCCTAAATACTTGCACACACGCGTATATGGGAAAAAAGTAAAAATCCTGTCGACCATTAGAAAACAGTCAGTGAGGTTATTAGAATGATTTTCAATAGCTTATACCCACCATCTTTTTTTGGTATTGGGGTGGTGGGGACAACTTCAGATAAGATTGCCAGATTCTTGGTGTGGCAGTAAAATATAATAAGATTAATAATAAGTTTGAAGGCCATGATTTGGGCTAACTGAGGTTTAAGAATAATGTTGGAATGACAAATGATAGCAATACACATTGTCCCCTCTAGATGCTGATGCATACAGAAAGGAGTGCTGAAGAGATGGAAAAGAAAAACAGTAATCAGCAGTAACCCATGTTACTGACTGGATGTTTTATTTTGTGTATATTTTCACAGAGTCATAGAATCATAGAACTGGAAAGGGCCTCACGGGCCATTTAATCCAACACCTTGCCCAAGGTAGGATCTCCACCTAAAGCAACCCCAGAAGGTAGCTGCCTCACCTCTTTCTGAAGATGTCCAGAGAAGGAGAACCCCACCAGCTCTCTATGCAAATGATTCATCTGTCAGATCACTTTTAAAAGAAGTTCTTCCTAATGTGCAGTTGAAATCTACCCTCCTGTAACGTAAAACCCTTAGACCTGTTTCTGCCCTCTGGGGCAGCAGAGAACAGGCCTGACCTCTCCACTCTGTAACAGCCCTTGAGATATTCAAAGAGTGCAATCATGTCAACCGTCAGTCTTCTCTTCACCAAGCTGAGCATGCCTAACTCCTTCAACCTTTCCTCATATGTTTTCTTCTTTGTACCTCTTATCATCCTTTTTACCCTTCTCTGAACCTGCTCCAATTTGCTTATATTCTTCTTTAAAAGAAGCACCCAGAACTGGACATGGAACTCCAGATGAGGCTTGACCAGTTCAGAATATAGTGGGACTATTATCTCCTAGATTTGGAAACTATGCTTCTATTCATGCAGGCTAGTATTTGCCTTCTTTGCTGCAGCAGCATAGTCATGTTCAACTTATGACCAACAATAATCACAATACTCTTTTTGTATATAGTACTGCTGTGCATTTGGTTTTTGTGGCCCAAATGTAGAATTTTGCATTTGTCTCCATTGAATTTCATTTAATTTATTTCTGTCTGGTTTATCTAGGTCCTTCTGAATTCTTTTCCCATCTTTCAATGTGTCAGCCAGTCTTCCTAATTTTGCATCCTCTACTGAGCAGCTGCTCCATTGCTTCCTTGGTTGTTCTCTTGCCTCAAATTCCTGCATGGTGGCGGGTTGGACTCAATAGCCCTTGTGGTCTCTTCCAGCTCTATAGTGCTAAATGTATCTGGGGGAAAAAAACTCTTTTTGTTGTTCCTTGCTTGGCTAGCTAGTCTGAGCTTGTTATGAGCTTTAGCACCATCTGTGCAACCAGTCATTCACTTTTAATATCTTCCTGTTTTACCCTTCACTGAGAGAGCAGACAAGCATACAAACCTTTGGGTTTCCTGCCCAAAGGTTCATAGCCAAGAGTAGGGATAGAAATTCTCAATTTTTCCACTTCCTAAAAGATGTCAAAGAAAAGGCATACGTGATTCTTCCCAGAGTGCTGAAACATTAGTGATTTTTTTTTCTTGCAAAGAATGGAAAACTCTCAACAACATGTAAAAACTGCACATTTTCAAGCAACTCTCAGTTTTACTCAGAACTGCACAACTTTCTGAAGAACAACCACACAGTTGTAGGTCTGCCTCTGGCTATGGCTGTTTCATTTTGCACAATTATTTGAGGAAGAGGGACAAGACAGCACAGGAGTGGATAAAGAAAGACAGCACAGTACTGAATATTACCATCAATCCACTTTCACCCTGTAGTCTAAGGCCCTTTCCACAGCACTCTCCCATCCCACCATGGGAATGGGAGACAGACAGGACCATGACAATGTTTCTGCATGACATTGCTGTGGCCCTGTCCTTCTTCTATCCCCAGGTGGCCCGGTTACAGATTAAACCATTGACAGGTTTTCCCCATCAATGACCTGTGATCACGCCACCATCTTGCACTTATCTGTCCTGTGAAAGGTCAGGAAGCATGGCAGCAGCATTTCCTGCCCCAGGACAGCCTCGGGAAGTACCGAGCTGTGCCATGGAAGGAAACCATCATGCTCTATTCTGCAGAGAGCCGGTCTTGTGTGGAGGGGAGTGCTGCCATCATGCTCCCTTCCTGGCAGAGCTGCTATCAGGAGTACCACCAAACACCACCACAAGAAGGTAAGCTGCGGAAAGGGCCTAAGAAACCCCCAAACAATGGACTGTCTGGGCTCTGAGTCTGGGCTCCCGTTCTTTCATGACTTGCCCGCCTGCTCTGATTCCCCAGTTCCTTCTCAAACCTGCTAATTCCCTTCATCCATACCAAGGCTGCCCCACTCCTGCAGCCCCCTCCTGCGGTCACTACTCTATCTCAGGTACCAATGCAGAATCAGAGTAGGCAGAGAGGTTAAAAAAAAGGTGGGGAGCACAGAGTCAGACAGTTAAGGACTCTTAAATAAAAACAGCCAGATGAGAAAGAGCAGTGGGGCAGGCAAGAGAAACAGCCCTGGTGGGGATGAATTGAATTTGCAGGGAAGTGAGAAGGAATCTGGGAATTGGAATAGGAAAGCAGACCAAGAAAGAAGAGGAACACAGACTCAGAGTCCAGAGAGTTCAGGGAGAGGGCAAAAAAACCCCAGAAATGGTGGTGGAAGAGAGGATGGGTGACAGAGTTTTGGAGAAACATAATGCAAAGTATAGCAAGCCCACTCAACAGTAAAGGTACACGCAGAACAGGACAAAATCAGTCACCCCTAATTATTTGTAATCAAAACTAGCTCCAGACAATCTTTGATAATGAGATATACAGAAAAATGAAAACTTATATTAAAATACCAAAAAAAGTTGAGTCAAAGAAAAACTCAAGAAAAAGTATTTTGAAATTACGGTATTTGTTACAGCCATGCAAACTGGAGCTTCAGCCCATTAAATGGAGAACTTAATAGACCTGGCTAAAGTACAGAGGTATTATGAAATGTTCACACACTTTCTCAGAAGTTTCTCAGAAGTTATTAAACTTTTAGGAACATCTGTCCATAAATGTATATTGGGCAAATACAATTTAAATCAGTGTACATATATTAATGGGGTAGCTGTGAAAGAGTGAATGGTGCAGAGCAGACTACTTATATTCCCAGTCAACCAGAAACAGTCACAGAGCAAATATGTGAGTAATGTAGGAGTTTTTCTGTGTAGCTATAAAAATACAGGTACATTCATTTACCCCACATGCAAAATTAAGAACATCAGCATGTTCCATCCTCTCATATGTACTGTTACATAGTTTTGTTCTATGTATCTAAAGCTTCCCACTTTATGAAACTTTTCAGTTGGAAAAAGCTACATTTTGATTTCAGAAAGCCTTTCCATTATTAAAATCGATTTAAATTATTTTGATTTTAACTATGAATTCACAGTTAAAACACATTCTTAAGGAATGGTAGCCGGAAAGGGGTAAATTTTTAATGTTCTACTCCTGAGTTTTGTCAGTTTTATGTCAGGGGCGGGGGGGGGGACAACCATCCAGTGAACATGAAGAGAATAAGAAATTAGGTGTCTCTGAGGCTGCATTCCTATGTTCCCTGGGAAACAGTGCAAGAGACTACAAGAGAAGAATATAAATATTTGTTTAATTTGTACTCACACACCAGAATGAGAAATAATCAACATTTCCTTCCCTGTTTAGAGATGCAGTACACAGAGGTTTGTTTGTGCATTTTTCTATTTATTTATTTGCCTTTTCAGACTTTGAGGTGGAAAAGGTCAAAATTTATTTTATTTTTTTACACAAAAACTGTCGTAAAAATTTTAACTCAAAAGTCCCCAAATTAGAAATATCTCACAGTAGTTGATAATTTTTGAGAGGGTGTCTCAATGCGTCTATAAGTGCACACTTTCTTATTGATAATGAGAACATTTGCAAATAGCTCTTTATATTGCAACTTTATATTGCAATTCTTTATACTGCAGACCTACCCAGCAAAGTGAGGAGAGAAAACAAGATGGCTGAGATTGAGTTCTACCCTTGGAGGCCCTTTCTAAACAATGAGGAACCTTTCTGATGCCATAAATATCCTGTTGCTGGAGCTCCATCACTCATAAGGGTAAAAGGCAATGTTACTGGAAAACTGGTGGAAGCTATGATTCCACTGGATTTAAACTCTCCTGGTTTCATACCCCTGGAATGAGGATAAACTAGTTCAGCCTTATAGTAGATTAACAAGGGAGGAAAATTCCTAATAAAGGATAAACTGGCAATACACATCTGTCTTGCTTGACTACTTTAATTATGAAATTTGGTTGTTTCAACTTGATAAAAAATACACTCCCAGTAGAACTCTACTACAACACACATTTTACTTGAGTTGGACACGAACCAGTTAAGTTCAAGGTATCATCTCTCTAGCATAGTGTGTAATGACAAAAAGCTGTTTTAAGTCACGGAGAAGACTACTTGCATAGTACTTATAGGTGGACTGCTGTGAAACCTGCCTTTGAAATATTTGTACTGAATGTGGGCAATCTCAACTCCATTTTTTCTGACAGTTCAAGTGCTACAAATGTCTATTGGTACAACATCTTCTGTTCCAGTCACTGTATTTTCGATTCACTAATATGTTTATATTAGTGGATCTACTGAAATAGTTGTATTAGTGAAACTACTAATATATTTATGTTAGTGAATTTGAAATACAGTCATGGCAACCCTATTAGCTCTTTAGCTCCTATAACTGCTCCCAGCAGCTTTCAAGCTCATTTCCAGTGGAGAGAGTGGAACGTGAGCTGGGTCTGAGAAGACATCCTTGACTGGGTGTTTTTACAAGTTTGTGGGGGGTGTTTGTGTGTTTGCTTGTTTGTTTGTCTGTTTGTTCTGGCCATGTGCTATCCCTGAGCACAAGGTCTGACTGACTTACTGACCTGCTGGGGGAGGGGCTAGCAGCCATTAGCTCTTTATAACTGCTCCCAGTTCTACTGTACAAGTTTACTAAGAGTTCATTGCTTCTTCAGTCTGGCTATAGAAATTTAGCAAGAATCCATTGCTTCTTTGGTTGAAGCCCTTCTGAGACACTCTGCCTGACCACAAGGTCCAGGTAGGGAGGGCAGCTTGTGGGAGTATCTAGAATTGCAGCCTCAGTCCTGAAAGTTTGACAATTAAAGCTTGGCAAACAGGGGTGTTCATGTGGGTTTTTACCAGGGGAGTTTGAAGACAAAGCCCAGTTTTACTTTTTCTAAGTTGACTGTCTAGATTATCAAGTATGGGTTGTGAGGGAGCTGCTGCAGTCATCTGCAACAGCTGTCACATGTTTCTTTTCTTGCTGCAAGATGTTGTTGGGTACATCTGCAGCAAGTGCAAGCTCTTGGAGGGGAAGGTTTGGCAGCTGGAGGCCCATGTTTCTAATCTTTGGATTATTAGGGAGGATGAGGAGTCCTTAGATAGGGCGGAGAGGACCTTCTTGAAGACAGAATACATGGAGGAGCTCACAGATGAGTAAGTCGGTTCACAAAACCAGGAGACAGATGCTTGGAGGAACGTGATATGTAGGAGTAGAAGGGCCAGAAACCAAACTGAGAGTTTCAAGCTACAGAATCACTTCCAAGTTCTTGACCTTATTAATGAGGAAGTAGAACAGCAGGAAAAGGTAATGGAACAGCAGGAGGAGGTAACAGAACATCACCAAGAGGAAATCAAACATCAGCAACAGGAAGCTGAACAGAAGCAGGATGAAATCCAGCAGCAGCAAGACCAACAGTCGCAGCCTGAAGAGAATGTCCAGGTGACCCTGGAAGAATCTGCTCATCAAGTAAGCTTGGACAAGACTCAGAGGAGAGGATATGTGCTTAAGTAGTCACAACTGTTGTTAAGTGTTAACAAGGAATATAACCCTTGAGTCTATATAATTAGAGAAGCCTCTTTAGAGTTATGTAGTTATATTCTGTCAGAGATAACTAGGTAAGTCCAAGTGTTAAGATGAAATGTCCTGATGAACATCTCAATGGCTATATAATGTTATAAACTAATATAAGGTGCCTTATGTGCAATATAACAGAACTGAATGGAATCATGCTTTACACATAATGCCAGGGTATGCAACAAAACTGAAATGCCTAGGCATAGCTATAACTGTGCCTCTTCCTGAGGGGAATGCTAGCGTATTAGGCGCACTGGCATATAATACACACCCCATTTTCAGACCTTATTTTTTAGGGGGGGGGAAATTCCCAGCTGAGGCAAAATGCATAGGAAGTGGGGGAGTGAAAGGAGGGGTGGCACAAAGATTCCCCCTTTCCCTCTTTTCCTTTTGAGGATTTCTCTCGGGCAAATCCCATTCTCTCAGTTTCAGGGGCAAGCCATGATTACCCCCCCCCATAAATCTTGCAAAGAAAACTCTGCCATGAACCAGAGCTGAGCTGCAGGCACTTAAGAACAGCAACTGGAAAGGGGGAGTAAAGACAGGAGCCACTGAGCCCTGTGCAGAAGTGGGGTGGGGGGTTAGCGAAAAGAGGGGGCTCAAAGCATCTGGAGGCTGCTCCTCTTCCTTCTAGCCCTCCCTCTTCTTGCTTCATTTTCTTCCTCTATCCCCCTAGCAAAGTGGTGGAGGTTGAGGCAGAAAACAGGTGCAACATCCACCATACTGCAAGGAGGAAAAGGAGCAAGCAGGTCCTCCAGAAGAAATCAAACCTCCCCTTCAGGCTGGAGAGTGAAGAAAGCAAGCCTCCATCCCACTTCTTCCCCTCCAGCAATATAAGTCAACAGGATTTTGCAGGTACCTCACTTCACTCATCCCACCCGCCATCTCCCCCTCTTTGCTCCCAAGCTCTGTTCGAATGCCTTCGCTGAGCAGGAGCCAACCAACTGTAGGATGGGGGAAGCTGGGACAATGCCCTGTGCCACAACCTAGGCAATTCCTTACTCCCCCCATCCCACAGGTGGTTGGCTCCAGGGCAAAGACCCTGCCGGGAGGGGTGAATGGACGGAAGGAAGGAGCAGCTACAGCAAGATGGGCTCTTCTTCTCTTAAAGGGGCTTGGGTTTTTCGACTTTCAAGCTCCACTCTAAGTCAATTCTTTGCAGCAGTTTTCAAAGTAGCTGTGGGAGTCTGTTGTACTATAAAAAGGAGGTGAATGGGGGGGGGAATGGAAGAAATCTAGTAATACCTTTAAGACTGATTTATTTTAGTACTATATGAGCTTTTCTGGAAATGAATCCACTTCTTCAGATAAAATGAAAGAGTGATATACAATCAGTTTATTAAGTGCATTTAGAAAGTTCCAGGAGTGGGATAGAATGCAATAAGATCCATAAAGATGCAAATCCTGACCCTTCCCCTCAGTTTTCTGTATGAGCACTCCTTTCACCTCCCCCCTCTCCTATTTATTTAGGTCTGGCAGGAGTTACCATACTTACTGGTGTATAAGGTGCACCCCATTTTCAGAAGGCATTTTCAGGAAAACAAGTGTGTCTTATGTGCCGGCAATTACGGTACATATAAATCTACACATACTTAAAATAACTTGCCTGAAAAGAGCACCAGAAGAGCCTGCTTATTCCCATGTAAATATCCTGAAACGCCCATGTTTGAAAGTGTTTACATGGGGTGTTGCTGCTAACTTGGCCCATCTGGTTTAACCACTGTGATGGGCTGGGAACTTTGGTGACCAGGAGTTGATAAAAGTAATCCCAAACAGAAACCAGAATTAGCTGACAGGTGGCAAGGGTCCTCAATCTAAGAGACAGGAGCAGGGAGTGACATGCATTTCAAGAGGGATTTCTAATATCCAAGGTGCCTGTTTATAAATTTCCATGCCTTTAGTCACAAGACAAAGATGGGCTTTCATAGGATTTCTCACTATCCTTCTGCTTTAACTGTATACATTAATCTTAAATTACTGCACATCATGCTATTGGGCCCTAGGGCAGGTTAAATCCCTTTTCAGTCCTGTTACTTATTAAAAGAAAATGATAGACCACTTTCTTCAAAATACTGCCACTAAGTACATTTTTCCTTGCTGTCAATTGACCTTTTTGTACAACCAAAAGAATGCATATCTCCATGAAAAAAACCAAACTCCATGCTATGTACCCATCCTTCCAGTACTCAAGGGTTTCTATGAGAGTAAACTATAACTGCTGTGAACACTGGACAAAGTAGAAATAGCAAACTGTCGAGCAGCACAACCTATACATTATAATTTAAAAAAAAAATCTAAGAAAATATATCTAAAGAACAGACAGACATTATGTCACATGTGCCATTCAAACAAAGGATCTATGGACCCCCAGGGGGCTGTGATGTCCTCACAGGGAGTCTACAAAGGCTTGAAGAAAGGTTATGAGCTTTTACAGTTAAAATACAAAGACAGAAAGGAAGAAAGACAAATTTGTACAGAATCATTCCAATAAAAATATCATAATAGGATTGTGTGCATTTACTTATTTCTCCCTTCTCTCCAAATTGGAAGACCCTTGATGAGCAACTTTAAATAAATATTTGATGCACTTTTGGGTTTTAAATCTTGAGGTAAGTCTTGGTTGTCCACACCAACAAAAGATATTTAAAGGGGGTCCATTGTAAAGAAAAGGTTAAGAACCACTGCTGTAAGTAATAAAGCAGACTAGTGTTAATAAATGCAAAATGAAAACCAAGAATTTTAAAAGTTTATTAGTGGCCAAGAAGTGTGAGAATGGAGACACTACTTCAAAGCACAGCATGCTGGACTGAGTCAGAATTCAGTTTCCAGCTGCTAACCTCCCAGAAATCTTGACAGCTTTTAGTGGCTGCTAGGTAATTTTTCAATGAGCATAATAAGCCAGAAGAAAAAAACTCTTGCTTTTTTTTTAAAAAAAATAATAAATCTATTTTTGCCTTCCATGCCGCTTCAGCCCCGTGTGGTCTCTTGTTTTATAGTCTACACTGAACTGGGAAGGCCTAGGGGCTTCTGTTCTCGCTGACGCTGTTACTGTTAAATTGGCTGCATGCCAGCAGTGAGCTAGTAGTATGAAAATCCACCATCTCTTGTCAATCATGGACTCACTGTGCTGATCCAACAATGCCTGGGAATAGATGAACACACCTCAAAGAGCAAAAGCTGAGCCAGCTGCAGAATTCAAACAGAAAACAAACAGTCCTTTGAAGTTGTCCTTCAGGTAACTCACAGATAAGACCAGTAAGTTTGACTTCTCAAAATGACTTCCAAAACACTTGAGAATAGAGAAAATCTATTTCCCTCTAGAGCTGAGGAAAAGATGCACAGAAGAATTTCTTAGCCCCGCCCTCCATGTACGCCAAAACCTACATACGTGCAACTTATAGAAATTAGGAAAGAAAAACAGAGTGAAACGCCTTGTGCATTCACATCTTTAGATTTGAGGGATATGAAAACATCCTTACGAGTTTTCTCAGTCTCTCTATTTTGCACAAGGTATTTCCTGATGACATCTTTCTCATATCTTCTTTTTCTCACTCAAATATTCTTCTGCAAACTGATATCTTCATTTCTGAACCTCACTATAGCATTTTTCTCATCTATATCACATGGACCTGAGATTGTCCGTTAGGACTACTTTAGTCCTAAGACTCAAATTTTAAGGGGTCAGTCTCAGGGTTTCAGAACATCAGTTGTTTGATGGCACAGAGGTAAGAATATATAAGAGCTGTATGCCTTTAATATTTTTTTTAAAAAATATTTTTATTAACATACAAAGTTTAATAACGCAAAACTACCCTATGGTAGGCAGGGTTCAAAATTCTATGGAATAACCTCAATCTATTATGCCAAGAACCCACAGTTCCGTTGTTACAGGTCGCCATGCCTGGTGATGCCTATTCAATCTGGCCCCAAAGGGAGATGTTACACCCATACTCAAATGTGTATCTTCAGTACCGTGTTGACATCTTTGACAAGTTAGACCTTGAACAATCTGCAGAGTAGTATCCTTCAACATGGTGCTTAGATCCAGGAACATCATTATCGCACCCTTGATTGTCAAACCCTATGCTTGGTTTGATCAGGTTGATGTTTCTTGTATTGTGGCTCCTTGGATCTTGTTGAAAGAAACTTCCTCGAAGTTTGAGCTTGAGATGTAGACTGTCTTTGATGCTGTGTTTGAGTTGGACTAGTCGGTCTCCTTGAGAACGCCTGATACTCTCTATATCGGTACCTGGATGGATAATATGAAGCTGGAAATCTATATTTCCTTGCAGTGCTCCTCAGCTTTTGAGCATGCTCCAGTTTGTCATCTGTGCTAGTATGTTGGTTTCTTCAAAACCAACAGCATCAAAAGGTAAGTCATCAATCATATTTTTAGCTTGCTGAGACAACCCAGACGATCTCAGCCATGCATGTCTATGCAAAGCTATAGCTCCTGCCAGTGCTTTACCACTGCAGTCAGTTATGTGTTTCGCCATTGTAAATTGTTGAGAGGAAAGCTGATAAGCCTCACCATACAGCACTGATGCAGTTTTCCTTTCGTCATCAGGTAACATGTCAATGAAAGTCTTAAGTCTGGACCACAAGAATTGTTGATACGCTCCCATAAATGCGGCATAATTGGAAATTCTAAACCCCAATGCAGCATTAGAGTACACTTTCCTTCCCCAGGTATCCAACTTCTTCCCCTCTCTATCGGCAGGAGTAATGTGTAGTCTCTGTGACTGCCTCAACTGTGCAGCATCAATCACAATAGAATATGGCTTGGGGTTCTGAGCCAACCAGTCTTTTTCATCTTCAATAACACAAAAAAGAGATTCTAGTTTTTTGGAAGTTGACGGTACTGAGGAAGGAGTCGTCCAATGACCTCTTGACAGTCTGCAACAAATACAGTAAAGGAGCTATCATTGAAGTTGCAGGCACCCTATCTTGAAGCTCCTGAAAAATAGGGTCTTTCAAGTCCTTTTTCTCAATATTAGTTGTGAGATTAAGAGAATGAGACATCCTCAAAAGAAGATCTGAAAAAGATCTAACATCATCCATTGGAGAAATCCTCTCAGCATTCAACACCAGCGTAGAACAATGTTTGTTAACATCTACGGAACAATTAGATACCGATGAACTCCACACCAAAATAGATCTCTCTAACTGAGAAGGCACAGATCTTTCCTTCAATCTTTCTCAGGGCTCAACAACAGCCTCCTTATGGGCAGTGTCATGTCCACTCTCTTGTTCTCGTGGAGGTGCTACCTTCTCCACCTCCACTACTGAAACCCTTCGATGTTGAGGCGATACAGAGCGATATGTCGACCTATAGTACTCAGAACGACAGTACCGAGCCTGAGAATCAGCACGGCATCTATAATGTCTATAATCATCATACTCCTCAGGATAAAGTGAAATATCCTTTGAATCAACAGAAACCTCATCTAGATAACATTATGGTATCTAGGAGGAGCTGCATGTCTGTAAAGATGATATCTCACAGGTGATCTACTTCTCAAGATGGACCTGGAGGTGAAGGAGGTGTTCTCCTATGGCGTCTAGGAGTCATAACCTCATGCTGCAGACTTTTCTGCACCGATAACGATCACCCCACATCTCGAGGTTGATCTTGAGTTTGAGGCTGTGGTCCTGCATTCATCAACGGAGAAGAATCAACAATTTTTTATACCCCGGAGGATGGGGGGGGGTTGAATGGTCAAAACACCTACTTTTGGATTGCTAGAAGGTTCCGTATGCTGTTCTGCGCAGGCACAAAACCCAACTGTGTGAGTGACAGAGACCACGAAGAAGAATCATTATTTAATAATCAAGTAGCTCTATAGTTCTTTGGTTCAGTTATGTCTTGATCTTCTTTTGGCATGCACAATATGTTTGCAAAACCCCAACTTTCAAGAATTTTATTTATAAGTGTCAAGTTCTAGTTCCTGAAATAGGATATAGAGTTTATCTTCAAAACATTTATAACATATTGCTGATAATCTATCCAGTCCTGGAGCTTTTATAAGTTTAAATTTCTTCAGTACTGTGTTATTTCTATTGGAGTTATTCTGGCAATTAAAATTTGCCTTTATGCATCCAAACTAACTGCTCATTCTCGTAAATTCCTGGATTCTTCAAGCCTCTCATTTACACCTTTTCAATTTTTTAAATAAATGTGTGTAATATTTGTTTAAAAAAAAAGCTTCTCAAGAGCTGATGTTAATTTTTTTCCCTCTCAGATTTTTTTAATGTCACCATCTTCTTTCTTTTCTTAATTTGTACAACAACTATTTGCCAGATTTACTTGCCAATACAAGATAATTTTCTTTGGTTTATTTCAACCTTTTTTCTATATTGTAAGTGATATTGCTCAATGCTTGTTTTTGTAAAAATTTTATCCCTTTAAGAAGAGTAATATTAATTGGATTTCCTTTATATTCTTCTTCCCTCTTCTTAGTTTCATCTAAAATAATCTGATTTTTTTGTCTTTTCTGATATTTTCTCATCCTTTTATTTTGCTCAATATTTTGTTGAATAAAAAAACCTCTCATAACATCTTTACTTGCATCCCAGATCACTGAAAGGTCAGCACCTTTGTTCAGATTATCTTCAAAACTGTATGCCTTTAATTAGCAGTCTGTTACAAGCCATTTACTGATGGGCTCAGCCTAGACAAATGACATTTCTAGAAATGTTTAAGCTATGAAAAATTTTCTAAAAATGGGCTGGGAGAGAGGGGAATGAAATGCATTGGAGATAATAGTAGGTTTTGGGTCCATTTATTTTAATATATTGTGAAATGCATAATTCTAACTGACTTGCTTATATTCAAATAAAAGATACACTATTAGAAATGGAACTGCAACTGCGTTGCCGCACAACAGATTGAGCAACATGAACCCCTTAGTGAGGGGGGGAGATAAATGTAAGTTAATGAATGATCCATCATAAAAGCGAAAATTGATATAAAGAAATACTTATAAGATTTTGGTTTAATAATTAAAAAAAACATACAAAAGTTTAATAGTGTTGATATGTACAATATAGGGAAGATATAGAGGTACTGTGAATAAATAGAAAGTTCAATTTTGAATAAACCGACAAGGATAAGTAGGAAGTGTTGTAAATAAGATAGAAGAAGATTGAAAATGTTTGAATGATTGTATGTATGATAAAGCTGGAAAGTTTGAATGTATAACTTAGAAGAAGATGTATAATTTACATCTGTTAATTCTGGTAAGTAATGTAAGAATTTATAGATAATTTATACTGTATTAATAGTTTTGTTGTTATATTTCAATATATTTTAAAAATAAAAAAAAAAGGGGGAAAGAAATGGAACTGCAAGAGGCTGCACTTTAAATACTGTAATCCTATGCAAGACAACTCTGATATAAGTCCAACAGAGCTGAATTGGGCTTATGCCAAAATAAACTCTATGTATATCCCTGTTGATACTGACTGGAAATCTGAGACGAGTGAAGAAAAAGAGAACCCCAAGTTTATTTTTGGCAAAGCTAGTCTCACTATTTTATAGGACTGATATACTAAGCATACTTTTACTTTCTCCCAGGTGCCAGAAATGGTCTCATTCCTCTGAGTTCTGTAACATTCGAAAGGCTTTTTCAAAGCTGAAGTCTGAAGACTATTATTGATTTGATAACGGAGATAAAAGCTGAGACGGCTGTTATGACCCTATACCACCTTTAAATCTTGGATCTAGGAGTTACAGTTGTACAATTGGCTTTAACAACATTATGAAGGCACTACTTTAAAACTTCAAGCATGATGCCAAGAGAGAAAACCCATGAGGTTCTCAATCCCTGACCTCTGACATATTCAATTTTTCCACTAGAAACTGGCAGGGCGATTCTGATCCCATCCTCATATTTTTTTCTGAACTATCCCATCTCTAGCTCAACTGTTTACAACTGGGTTCTTCTCTTTTTCATTCAACAAGGTTCTCTAGCTAACCTATAAGAGTGTAGTGCGGAAATGGCCTGAGACTTGGAAACTCTGCGACATTCCCAGGTCCATCTCAGAACATTAATGAGAACTGCATCTTGCATAACAAACTTTGAAATACTGGAGACCTGACAACCTTTCCTTCTGAAACAGAAGTAGAAACACTTCCACTTAGGTACCCTGGGGGACATGACATGGAAGAGAAAATTCTCCAATTTCCACAAGAGCTTCTATCATCACTAAAACCATTTCTGCTTTTAAGCCTGGCTTTCTAAATCAGAATAGTAAAGAAAGGATTGACTTTTTTATTTTTGTATAAATATTTTTATTAAAACCAAAAAATTCAATAAAATATTAGGAACAAAATAACTACAAATTTAAATACATGTTACATTACTTTGCATAAATACTAACAATTTAAAAGCTACTCATTATTATCAGAATAATAAACATAGTTCCCTTTTTCCCCTTTCCCTAACCAACTTCCTTCTCTAAAGGTTACCGGTGCTTCTCTATTTCTACTTAGGCTTCCAATACCTATATAACAATATCTCTCTATTGCTACTTTTTGGTGATTATTCCAGTATATTCCAATATTCTAATACATTTTCTTTTATACAGAAAATTATATCATATAAAAGAAAAACGTATAGCTTAAACTCTTTTAACAACATTTTCCCCCCAAACCAAAATGATTCTTAATCCTTCTAAAATATTTTATATGTTTAAATATCAATTCAACACTCCTCCTATAGCCAGTTCCCCCTCCGTGCCTTTCCCATGGGGGGGCAGGGGGCTACCATCTTTCAGATGTCTCAGAATTGTTTCTCCTTTTCATCTGATAACACCAATGTTAATCCATCCAATTTAGCTATATCATATAATTTCAACAACCACTCCTCTACTCTTGGCATGGTAGGACATTTCCAATACTGAGCTATTGTTAAGTGTGTTACAGTTATCATATATATTAAAATTTTCTTTTAATACTTCTTTATTCGTTGTGTTTGTCGTATCTCTTCTATCATATTAAGTAGGTAGATTTGAAGACTTGTTGATCTGTAGCATCTCCACAATCTTGTCATGTACTTGTTTGCAGAATTGTTTTACATGTTTACATCTCCACCACATACCCTTTCTCATTACATTTCCAGCAGGTAAGTTTTTTATTATTGGTCATTTTAGCTATTTCGGTTGGTGAGAGATACCATCTATGCAACATTTTGTAATAGTCTTCTCTTAAGCTTATTGGTTTTATATTTTTCAAAGTGATATTCCACAATCTCTCCCAGTTTTCAAGGAGTATTGAAGGTCCTATATTTTGTACCCACTTAACCATACTCTCTTTTACCACTTCTTGTTACTGTTCCAATTTTAGTAGAGGTTTGTAGATCTTCCCAATATTAACCAGGAGTAATTTATCAAAATAATTTTCTTTTATTTCCATATCCGTCAGCCTTTTATCAATCTTATATCTCTCTACTAACTGTCTTTGCAATAGCCAACGAGAAGGAAGTCCACTTTCTATTAATTCTTTGAATTTAAGATTGACTTTGTCACTTTTTATGTTCAATAAATCTTTATATGTTATCCATTTATTCAATTTAGGCATCTCCCATTTGTAGAAGGCCTCATGAACAGATATCCAAAGTGGAGTCTTAGGATAAAGAATTGTCTTTATGTTTTTTCCCCATATTTTTAGTAATGAGCTGCTGGGGCTTTCAATGTGAGTGCAGAAAAGGTTTTTCTAAGTGGACGGCAGGAAGGAGGTGAGGTGATCTTGAGTGCAGCTGCAAAGAATGTTTTGGCTAGCCAGCCTTACCTCGTCACTAAGCTCCAACATGAGAGGGTTGCATGCTGTAAATGTAATTGGGTCACCCCATAGGGTCTGGAGTGTGTTCAAGCCCTTAAAAGGGCTTAGATACGGCACTACAATTCACCATTTAGGTCAATTCTGTTGGGAGTAGCAACCTTTGCATGCCTAATGAACTGGCTAGTTTTGTTTGCATGTCTATGGTAAGCATAGAGAGATAGCCTAGAGAGGAAACTTCCTGTTTGTTGGTTAACACCTCTTCCCCCAGCATGTACACATTTCTTTGCTTTTAAAAAGTTCTCTTGCCATGTGCTCTCTCTCTCTCTTTTGTCTTCGCCTTTTGACCTGAAAGCATGCTCTGAGATTTCCTAACAGGGATCATTAGCAGCAAGCATGTGAGTGCTTATTTTCCTTCCTACCTTCTTCAAGAATTGAACCTGTGTAAACCATGCACAAGATTTTGTGAGTAAACTCTTTTATATTTTTAACCAAACTGTTTTGTGTTTATTTTGAGCTAGATTAAGTGTGTTTGGGGTGGAGTTAAAGAAGTGGGACTGGTGATCTGTTCAACTTCCGTGTTTTGTGCAATTACTCTGCTTATTGAGAGTCTCATTACCAAAGGCTCTCAATATATCCCCAATAAATTCCTGGTGGTCATGCTGCTCTGAGGGCTAATTTATAGAATGTATCCAGACATGCTGCCAGTCTGTTTTTTCCATGCTGATTTATGTTCCTGTCTTGCTTATTGCTCCTTGGTATGTTGCCAACAGCCCTTTTATCTCAGTGTGCTTTGCTCAATAAATAGCCCTGAGTCTTATCTTTTGAGCCTATGGAACCTTTTTAGCCTGCCTGGAGCTGCTTGGTTGCAACTGGATGTCACTGCACTGTCAGCACTCTGCACGTGCTCTGAGGAGCTACCTTGTGCTACCCCTACATGAACATCTTATAAAATGGTTACTGAATTCTTTATTGATTCTACCTTTATCATATAAAATATATGTGTGCCAACCAAAGGGTAAGTCTGCTCCTTCTAACTGTAATAACCTTGAGTTCCTTCGGGTAATCCATTCTGTGATCCAACTCAGACAGCTTGCATACGAGTAAAGTTTTAAATCCAGTAAACTCAGGCTACCTCTTTCTCTTAGAATTTTAGAACTTTATATTTTATTCTTTTTTTTTCTTATTCCATATGAATTTCTATATATCTTTATCCCACTCTTTATCCCACTCTTTTGAAAAAGAAAGATCATCTTTGGAAAAACATTCATTTTTATTGTAGCAATTCTTCCTAGTAAAGTTTTGTCCATCTTTGAAGGTCATTCTTACTTCCTTGCCAATTTTTTTTTTTAATTTTTATAGAATAAATCTGTATTCTTTTTTGTGAAAAAGATGTCAAGATACTTAACTTTTCCTGTAGTTATGTAATTTGTCTAAGTAGATATTTGTTCTTCTCCTAGTTTCGATATGCTCTTAGTGATCAATTTCATTTTTTCCTGGTTTACCTTGAAACCTAAAATTTCTCCAAAATCTTTTAATATTTGTAGTAATCTTATGATGCTTTGAGTTGGATTCTCTAACAGGATCACTAGGTCATCTGCAATGGTCTTTATTTCATATGTCTTATTTTTAAATTGTATTTCTCTTATTTGCAGATCTTGGTGTATTTTCTTAATACCTCTATTATTATCAAAAATAACAAGGGTGGTAAGAGGCATCCTTGTCTTGTCCCTTTTTCATTTTTTTTCTTTTCTGTTTTCTTGCCATCAATGACTATTTGTGTTTGTTGATTTGTATATATCACTTTCACCCATTTTATGAAAAGGTTTCCAAGACTCATCTTAGAAAGCACTTCTATCATAAATGACCATTTGACATAGTCAAAGGCTTTTTCTACATCTAAGAATATCATGGTGAGTTTCTTTTCCATATATTTTGTGAGAATATTCAATACTATTTAGAACTGTTCTGATATTATTTTTTAAAGATCTTTTCAGAAGGAATCCATCTGCTCTTAGTGACTCCGATCCTGACATATTATTTTTAAACTATCAGCTAATATAGAAGCAAATATTTATAATCCACGTTCAATAAAGAAATTGGTCTATAATTTTTTGGCTTCAGTAAATCTTTTTCTTCCTTAGGTATTAATGTGATGTTAGCTTTACCCCATGATAGTGGTTTGCTTACTGTTTCCAAACCATTAATAGTTTCCTGTACTGGAATAACGAGAAGCTCTTGAAAGGTTTTATAATACAAAAGGGGTGAATCCATCTGGGCCTGGAGCTTTAACCATTTTCATTCTTTTGATAGCATTCATTATTTCCACCCTGGTGACTGATTTGTTTAAATCATTTCTCTGTTGTTCTGTAATTTTTGGTATGCCCACTGTTTCCAAATAATTGTTTAATTTCATACTGCTTCTGAATTTATC
Source organism: Ctenosaura bakeri (assembly GCA_948474755.1). NCBI lineage: Eukaryota > Metazoa > Chordata > Lepidosauria > Squamata > Iguanidae > Ctenosaura > Ctenosaura bakeri. Next base: position 146,078 of record CAOLHI010001868.1, on the reverse strand, counting down.
TTGGAATAATTTCATGACATAATACATAAATGTTTTCTTTATTTTGCTGCCTATGAATTATTTTTCTGTCTCTGACTTCTTAAAGGTTTGACTATACCAGTGATGCAGTGACTTCCAGTCAGGCCTTCCTTGCTCTTCTTTATCCAGACCTGCTTTTCTTGGCTTCTGCTTCTCTCATTTAGTGACAAGTTCCATATGTCCCAAAACAAAATTGCCATTTTTAGACCAGTCTTACAATAGCAATAGCATGTGTATTTCTATATCACTTATCAGCTAAGTGCTCTCTAAGCGGTTTACAATGTGTGTTCAGCTAATTGTCCCCAACAAGCTGGGTACTCATTTTACCACCCTGCAGAAGGATGGAAGGCTGAATCAACCTGGAACCCGGCAGGATCGAACTCACAACATTGTGGCTGCAGTACCAACATTTAACCACTGCACCACTCAGGGCTCTCTTTGTATGCCTGCATGTAGACTTTACTACCTTATTGATTTCTATCTTATTGATTTAAGCAACAACAGTGTTGCAGTGATAGCAATAGCATGTGCATTTCTATACCGCTTATCAGCTAAGTGCTCTCTAAGCCATTTACAATTTGTTTAGCTAATTGCCCCCAACAAGTTGGGTATTCATTTTACTTACCTGTGGAAAGATGGAAGGCTGACTCAATCTGAAGCCCAGCAGGACTGAACTCACAACTTGTGGCTGCAGTACCAGCAGTATCAGCAGTTTCTAGTGCTTCAGGCTTCAGGCCACCATGCCTATACATGCCACAACAGACCTCACTGCATATATACCCAAACTGCATATATACCCAAACTGATGTTTGTCTGATCAAAAAGTACATTCCATTATTTTCACTGAGTAGTTTGTTGTTCTCTGCTGTCAAGTCACCTTCCACTTATGGCAATTCTATAGATGAGAAACTGCCAAGTCTCCCTGCCATCAACAACACTACTCAAGTCTTCCAGACTCAGGGCTACAACTTCCTTGATCAAGTCTATCCACTTGTAATTCGGTCTTCCTCTTCTCTTACTGCCTTCCCCCTAACCACGCATTATTGTCTTTTCCAATGAGTCACTCCTTCTCATGATACATTCAAAGTACAACAGAATCAGTTTAGTTATCTTAGCTTCTAGGGAAGGTTCAGGCTTGATTTGCTCTAGAACCCATTCATTTGTCTTAACAACCTTCAGTATCTGCAGAACATTTCAGATGAGCTGATTTTCCTCCTATCAACTTTTTTCATTGTCCAGCTTTCACAACCATACACAGGAATTAAAAATAAGATGGTATGGACAATCCTAATTTTAGTATTCAGTTATATATCTTGACACTTCAGGATTGTGTCTTCACAGCTTCCCTTCACAGGTGCTCTTCTAGGTCTCATTCTTCTTCTGATTTCTTGACTGCAGTCTCCAATCTGATCAATAACTGAGCCAAGGTATGGAAAACCTTTAACTAATTCAGTGTTTTCATCACATAATTTAAAGTGATGTAAATAATCTGTGGTAATTTTTGTTTTCTTAATGTTCAACTGTAAATCTGCCTTTATACTTTCTTCCATGACTTTCTTCAGTAATTGTTCCAAGTCTTAGATATTTTCTGCTTAGTAGTATGGGGTCAGAGTCAGCCTGATGTAGTGGTTTGAGCGATTCCCTGCTTGGCCATGGAAATCCACTGGATGACCTTGAGCATGTCACATACTTTCAGCCCCAGAAAACTCTGTGATAGGTTCACCTTAGGGTCACCATAAGTCAGAAATAACTTGAAGGCACACCACAACCACAACCACAACCACAACATGGTGTCAGCTGCATATCTTAAATGGTTGATGTTGTTTCTTCCTATTTTGATGCTTCCTTCTCCAAGTCTAATCCTCCTTTAGATATGATATGTTCATGGTACAAGTTAAATAGACCGCAGCCTTGCCTAACCCTCTTGTCAATTTGAAACCATCCATTTCTCTGCATTCTATTCTGATGATAGCGCCTTGTCTTGGGCATGTTACGCAAATGTTGTGGCACATCCATTTCTTCAAGAGCAAGTGAGACTAACTTTTGTGTAAATAAAATTTCAGTTTCAGCCTAAATGCCTAAACATACTTCCTAAGGATCAAACCTCCCTGACCATGTCTAGGCTTGGTCTGTTATTCATCTGTAGCACAGTGATAGCTTGAAATCTATTTATTTCAATTTGATGGAAATGTCATTGTTGGTTACTAGCAAACAATTCTACATTAAAGGCTACCAAGTGAATGTCTATATATGGGGAGCCTGTCTTAGAGAGAAATTTAGTCATTCAGTGAAAACAAACAGCCATATGAGAAGCACATCAAGAGAACCAGGGCTAGCCAATTTAAACTGCTCCATGTGATGTTAATATGGCAAATGCCATACTATAATTTGTAGACGCTTTGTGTATGAAATCACCAGTGTTTTATGTAAAATACTGCCCTCAAATGTGAATAAAATGGCAAACCCTGACAAACCTTAAGAAATGGAGCACACATTTTATAAAGGAATATAGATTGGCTTACAACAGCTTTGTTGTTTCTAGTGCTTCAGGCTTCAAGCTACAACAGAACAAAATATATTTCTTCAACCATGAGAGTTTTTTATTTTTAAGTAAAACCTGAAAGGCTGCACAGCAATGTTCCTCAGAGGCTGCATATGTGCATCGGGCTATAGTCATTGTATCCACTTTACACCATCAATTTTTATCTTGCCTCTCTATAGTAAAAAAAATTAGTTTCCACAACAATCACTGTCCTGGAAAGAATATTTAAAATAAAATGAGCACCAAGCAGAACTTCTAAACAAAGTTTCAGCCACCCAGCACAGCTGAATTAATACAATTCATTTCTTTGGCATTTCTTTTAGCAAATATCAATACAGAGCAGTCAAAATGTTATACTCCAATGAGTCAGACATCTGGCAGTCTTTTGCATCCTTATCCAGTCTCTTAACTTGACATATCATTAATAATGATTAATTTTGTTGCTAGAAGATGTATGAAAACTATTCGGTGCCTAACAATGAAGTATAATCAGGGAGTCTTTCACTTTTGCCCTTTTGCAAAATGGTATTTGATGACGATCATTTGCAAGAATTTGAACTACTCATGCCCTCAAGTTCAGAATATGCAATGATAGTTGTCAAGGTTGCTTTGAGGCAGGACTGTATTTTAATTACTTAACTTTTCGTGTTCTGGATAATACCATGGTTGAACAAACATAAAAACAAAACAGACAGATAAATGGTACTAACATGATAATATTTCAATAAACATAATTGGTATTACTTATTTGGAATTCTTACTCTAAATTATATTTGCACCTTATATTGGCACTGGTTACAAAACATACTATTTAAGTAACGGGCAGAATGATAGCAAATTAGCTTTTTTTAAAATATTGTTTTCACATTATCTCACTGTTAAGTACAGTTCCTTAAGTTATTAATAAAGTTATTTAGACTTCAAAAGTGAAAATATGAGGAGGTTCAGGGATCACAATCCTCTGTTTTTGGCAGCTTAGTCTACATTAGCATGTAGAATGGTGCAAAGCAAACTCTGGATAGCCAAATGGGAGAACCTTTGTAAGAAACAGCCATTGCTATGAAAGCAGCTGCACTATAAACACACCAGCAAGAAAACTTTTCTAGGAAGACAATATCAGTGCTTGCAACATACAAAATGAAAGAACTAGCTATAGCTTCCCAGGATAGTTTATCAATCCAGGTATCCTGGAAACTGCCAATGGGTCAAGTACTTTGTGCTAGCAGACTTTGTATACAGCTACAAAATGGGGGCATCCACACTCTAAGCTCACTTCATGAAGAAAAGACCTGACACTTTGCTACTGAACTGATCCTTTGTAGAATTCCTCCCCCCCCCCAAAATTGCAGGTGTCTGTGTATACACTGAGCACCTTTCCTTCTTACTCATTCCTTTACATTCTTTGAAAACTGACTTTGGTCTGGATTGTCAGAAGGTTTGCCAGAATAATGAACAGAAGAAGAAATCCAGAGTAACGAGGTCTGCACACAGCACAGGGGTGGGCAAAGTGCAGCCCCTAAGACTTTTTTTTTTAAGCTCAAAACACGGAGAAAATGCCCTCCATGCCCCCTAGAGGCATTTGGGACTCCCCCCCTATATATATATGTGTGTGTGCATGCATGCGTGTGTGTTTATGTAATTCTTTATTTAATTATGGGAGCAGATGAGGGCCCTGCAAGATCTCCTGGGAGCCTAATGCAGCCCCCTAGCCTTCTACAGCTGCCCACCTCTGACATAGCAGAACAAGAGCATACCCATGGTACCCTTGGAATCCCTTCGCATGTCTATGCACTTTCTGTATGACTTTCAGTACTGTGCTTACAGTTAGCTTAATATAATTCAGCACAATCATGTTGGGGAAAAACAAAGAGGAGATTATAAGAATAACCTATATAAATCAAATGAAGTTTGCATTTCTCTGTTAGATACCACATCATGCAATAATGGCTGGACAATTTCCACCCAATGTGGAAAGTATGCCTATTTCCACACCAGATGTCATTAGCACGTTATATCATTACAACGGCGTCATGGCAGGTTGTGCGATGCTGTTGGGTTAGGAGGGCTCCTTTTCACACCCTTCCACCTTAAGCTGTTGGATACTGGTATTGCCACAGGTTCTCCTTCTGCACTACAGCCTCCTTGGCCACTCCCATTCTCCATCTTCACCCTGCCATGCCACCCCAATTGGGTGATTTTTTCTTTTTCTTTGGAAGCTGTACTAGCACAGCAATGTTGTAATGGTAGAACACTTAAAAAGGTATTTTAATTTTTTAAAAAAAAATAACAAAAAAGGAGAATTTCAAAATCAGCATGGAGAGAGGATAGATTCCAAACTTGTGACATCACGGGTGCTGTGGAGGGAGGGACAAGCTGAACATACCCACAGCCTGCCCACTGCTGGATCCGTGATAACAGGAAGCTGTATCAAGTGCTATAATGCTACTGCACTATGATGGTTGATGGGATTGAAGTGCTATAGGAGGTGCTTAATGGACTTTTTCTAGAAATATTAGGGCAGTTTGGCAATGCTTGGGGGCAGGATAGCAGGTCAACAGCAATGACATTGTGAAGTACAGCTCCTGGACAGGTGACGACCCACGTTATAGCAACATTGTGCGGAAATGGCCTATGTTTGACATGCTTTAAACTTAAATTATAAAGTATATATGATAGTTACTTTTGGTGGTGGAGGGCATTTCAATTATTTTTTTCATTCATACAGAGTTATTGTGATACATTATTTGAAAGGTTTTGACAAGTTCAAAAAACTTTTTTTTTTGGAAGTTTAGCCTTACTGTATAAAAATCCAAAACACACATTGTGACGATACCTTTACTAGATCAACCAAAAGGGGCAAAATATATTAGGCAAGCTTCTGAAGTTCACTAGGCCCTTCATCAGATACATATTTGCGATTTTGTTGTATTTGGCTTCATGGCAACATAGCTATCCACACACACGTGCGCGCACACACACACACAATTACGTTTCTGTTTGGCTGTTTGCTACTATTTATCACATACAAATGACTAGACGGGTTTTCATCAGATTTGGAGAAGGTGTTTGGGATGGTATGATTAACAGTATATTCACTTTGTGGGACCCTAGGAGGGGCATCCCAATTCTTTCTTCATTAATACAGAGTGGTGTGTGTAGCAGTAGGTCAGGAGAGGCAAGCTCACTCAATGACAACTGAGCCTGATACACAATGTGAGGAATGCTTCAGCACCAAAGAGATAGCCAATCGTTTTCCGGAGCAGTTGAAACAGAAGAATCGTTAATGATGGTTAATTATTCTCCCAAGCAATGCTAGATACTACATCTAGTTTAGAAAAATTTGTAGTCTCAAAATTAATAGTAATCAAATACATCTTACAGAGAGTGACATTTGATGATTATCTGCTTCCAGCCTGTCATTCATTAATGAAGCACAAAAACAAACAAAAGAAACAAGATCAGTTAGGAGGGTTACAAAGCATATTACAAGATTATAGAACAATTGAAATTAAATTAATTTGCAATGCTATTCCCGCTTTAAGGAAACAAGCCTTTCAACAGTAAGAAAGCACCTCATTACATTTTGTGATGAAGCACTGCTCCTGCTTGGTTGTTCAGTATTTAATCCAGTATTCATTTTCCAGCCACAGCTCATAAGATAGTTTCCTCCAGAAAAACAAAGAATGAACAAGTAATGTTGGGAGATTTCAAGACTGCTTGAAGTATAGACACTTCCATACTTTTGCAATATTAATTAGTACCATATTTCAAGCTTTTAATCTTCATATTTTACACAGAACTGTTAATACAACAAGACAAATAAGACAAGAATTCAGTGGTTTTTTGTAAACCTTCTGCTGAAGATTAATAATAATTTTTATTTTTCCATCAGTTTGTAACAATCAGGAGCTGCTGTGCCATTTATTCTCATAATGAGAAATAAATGTCAGCTTCTACTGGCTCTTAAAAAGGTATTGTCTTCTTTAACTGCCTTTAAATATGAGTCACTCTGATGACATCCATAACTTTCTCAAATTACTATTAAAAAGTACCCCCAGTGTCAGACCCGATCTATCTTTTTCTCCAAAAGCTGTCTTTCCTCTTAGGTTAATTGACAGTAAACAGGCCTGCCTGTCTATCCATCTTTGTCTAACTTTTTTACGGCTGGATAAATCCAATCACTATTAAATCTGACTAAAGACAATGATATTATTAATGAGAGCATCTACATGATGTAAGGCTTTTTTTTTTAACAGGCATGAAGTGAGTTCCAATTAAAATTATCATTGTTATAGTTAAAATGGCTTCAGGAAAGTAAGATTACAGGAGAGTATGTTGAATTCTCATATTTGTTTTAATTCTCAATCCATCCAGATTGTGTCTTAAATGCAAATATAATCTGGTTTTTTTTTTTTATTATCATCTGAAATGAGGTAGATATTTTCAGTTATGTTTGCATTAAGCATCATGTTACTATACATCAAAAAACTGGTTATGGATATGTGGAACTAATTTCTTTTCTCCAAAATACGAGCAGGTCCAGGAATATTCTGGGCATAATGCAGCCTCAGATGGTTCTTAGCTTTGTAGCACATCTAGTCAAATGCCCACCACAATTTAAAAAATGAAAGATAACTTAAAAGAGACCTCTTCCTATCTAATAAGCTTACGGGCAAAGAGCAGCAGATGAATCAGGGAAACAGGGAGCTGTGGGACAGACAGAAGAAAGCAGGGCAATTTGTGGAAGAGAGGGGGAGAGAGACAAAAAGCAATTGAGTGGTCAGGGTAGTGCTGAGAGTGTAGTCAGGGTAATCTATACCTCTCCCCCATCCTTGAACGGCAGCTTACTTAGGATCCCTCAAAACCAGTAACAGCAATGAATACCTGTAGTGTGATCAGTGTCTCTCTAACTGATTCCAGTACTGGGAATCACAATCTTGGTGAAACACTTAACAAGGATTGCGATAATCTATCAGTCAATCAATCAATCAATTTTTATTTCTTACTCGCCTCTTCTCAAGGCTCAAGGTAGAATACAACATGAAATACAATTAAAAACACACAGTAGGTTAAAATACACTAAAAACACATAGAACTATTTAAAATACAAATATACCATAATTAAAATAATTAAAAATAGACAGAGTAGGCCTGCCAGAAAAGAAAAGTCGTATTTTTAAAAATTCAGATAGCGTATTTGTGTTGCCAAATCTCTTCTGGCAGGTCATTCCACAGTCTAGGGTGGCCAATCCCTGGGTGACCATCACCAATCTAGTCTTGGCCAGTTTAAGTAAATGGCCCCCAGAGGATCTGAATATATGAGGCAGACTGTATGGGAGGAGCTAATCCTGCAGGCAACTTGGACCCAAAATGTAATAACCAACACTTTGTACTTTGCATGGAAACTGGCAGCCAGCTGAGTGATTTTAATATCAGTGTGATATGCTCATTCCTCGCTGTACCAGTAACCAATCTGGCCAGCATATTTTGGACTAGTTGGAATTTCCAAACTTGGTACAAAGGTAGCCCAATGTACAGCGCACTGCAGAAGTCCAATCTTGACGTGCACTACCATTTTTAGGTCATCCAATTCTAAGAAGGCATATCAGCCAAAGCTGATAATAAGGATTCCTGACCATTGCATCTATCTGAGCTGACATTTGGAGGGACAGATCTAGGAGCACTCCCAAGCTGTGAACACAGTCTTTCAGGGGGAGTGTGACCTCATCCAGAGATGGTTGACATACCTCCAACCCTAGATTAGGACCCTTAGTAGTAATCACTTATATTGACCAAATTAATGCCATTTAATTGACTAAAAAAGGCTAGCAACATTAACCAAGCAGATTTTTTTTAAAAAGTGCATTTTTTAATGCAAACCCACTTAAACATTGCAAATAGGCAACAACGTCTTTAAAAAGGCCATCACACAGAGAATACCTCTTTTAAGAGGATGCTAAGCATAACATGTGAATATCTAATAACAAATGAAGTTTGCACAGTACAGTTTGTACAGTACTGTTTTTACTTGGATGCAAATGTATTTAACGGTAACTGATTATTATGTTTCAAAGCCAATCTCTCTCACATTCTCTATATGATCTGTACAGCTCCAATGAATAGTTAATCCTACCCAAATATAGCCCTAACCCCTTTACAGTTGGCCACTACATCCATGTGGTACTGGTTCCAGGAACCTCTTCTGATACCAAAAAATGTGCATGCAGAGGCAAAGGAGCATGAAGATTGTGGCATCCCTGGCAGCTGGGGCCATTTTTAATAGGGACTTAGTATATAAGCCTTGCTTCACATTTACAGTCATTCTGCAATTCTCTCAAGGCCTGCAGAGAAACTGCAAAGCCTTGTGAGGTGAGGCTTATACAGTAAGCCCCTATTAAAAATGGTACCAGTTGCCACCTTCTGCCTTGCAAACGAATTCTGCCACCCAAGGGTAAAAGCAGACAGCTAACGTGCCCCCACCATGAATTCAAGTGCTCAGTATTGTATACATTTGAATCTGTAGTGGTTTGAATTTGGAGATCATGAGCCTATGGCTGCAGTGGGCCCACTGTACTTCTATTCCCTTTCTGTTGATAAATCATTTTCAGTCTTATACTTGATCAGACTCACTGACACACCACAGTCTGTTCTCCCTAGGGGTTGTGTGCAAATATGGGGATAGGACAGAACAAGAATGATAGAAAAGGGAAGGAAAGCAAAGGAAAGGAAAGAAAGCTGAGGGTAGACCTGTTAAGATAACACAGACGGACCCAGTTTAAGGTAGTGTCCAAAACCTCCCAATAAATGGGGCTGCTCCCCTAGTCCTCAATATATGACTTTGGGGCAGCCATTACCTCTGAAAACAGAAACTGGAAACTTAATTTTAAATATAATTATTATTATAGTCCTTTAGAATTATAATTGGTTTAAATTAACACTTTGCCTTCCCATTTCAAGGACCACACAGAATCACAGAACCACAGAGTTAGAAGGGACTGCAAGAGCCACCTAGTCCAACCCCCCCCGTCAGGCAGGAATGCACAGCTAAAGCAATCCTGATAGATGGCCATTCAATCTCTATTTACAGATCTCCAATGAAGGAGAATCCAAAAGCCTACAAAGGAGCCCATCCCACGGTAGAACAACTCTTACCATCAGGAAGTTCTTCCTAATGTTAGGCAGAATCCCTTTTCTTGCTACCTGAATATATTGATTTGTGTCTTAGTCTCTGAAGCAGCTGAAACAACCTCTGAAGCAGCTGAGGGATCATGACAGGAAACGGGGACATTACCAGATATTTTGCAGTAATGGTACATAGTGTGACAGCAGCAGACAGAGACACAACAGCAGCAGAGCTGCAGTGACACAGTTTAATGCATGCATCCCAGATGGGCAGCAACGTGTTGCCATGCTGGGATGGCAATATCACGCAGTAGGGGCCTCAAAGTTATCTATCATGTCTCTTCTCTGGCTCCCAAAATATTTCCTCATAAGGCTTGGTTTCCATCTAGGTCATTCTCTTCTGGGCATGTTTTAGCTTGTCAATAGCATTTGAAACTGTGGACACCATATTCTAGGTGTGATCTGACCAAAGCAGAGTAGAATGCTACTACTTCTTCCCTCAGTCTGGACACTACATTCTTGTCAATGCAGCACAGATGTGCATCAGCTGTCAGCCATTCTATTATTCATGTATTTCTTTTTTTCATTCTTAAATGTATCCTTGAAATTCACTTTGTTGGCTTTGACCCAACTCCAATTTGTAAAGGTCATTTTGAATGTTGATTCTTTCCTCTGGGGTATTAGCTAGCTTTCCTAATATAGTGTGATCTGAAAATATGAGTGTGCCCTCTATTCCTGTATGCAAGTCATTTATAAAGATACTGGACAACCCTGCCTCCAACCAGGTCAGTTACTTACTTCCTCTCTGCACCCTTTGACCATGGGCTGAGGTTGAGCACGTAGCCTCAAATGCACAAAAACACAAAGGCATAAGCCAAACTTTTAGGCCCTTCTCACACCTTACCTCGTTGCGGCAGTGGGGAGCAGTCCTCGCACGAGCAGCCACTCGCACGAGCTGCTCACGACAGCCCTTCTTGCCTCCCGCATCGGCTTCCTCTAGCGTGGCTGTCACATGAGCGCCCCGCTCCTTCCTTCCTTCCGCAGCGCAGTCTGGGAGCTGTAGGCTGCGCTGGGGGAAGGAAGCTCGACCGCCCCTGCTTGCCGAAGTACCGCATGCAGGCGCCGTGAGCATTGCGCGAGCGCACAGTATTTTTGGCTTACAGCTGAAAATAAGAAAATGCGCGCTCACCCCGCTTCAGCCTCGTGAGCATTGCGCGAGTGGGAGTGCATCATACGGAACGACGCTCCCACTCATGCAATGCTCAAGGGGCACTCGCACAAAAAAAAAAAAAAAAAGCATGCGAAAAGGGCCTTAGTTTCTTTAAAAAAAATTAAGAATCCTGCAAGCCACTGTGGTACAAAGCATATTCTCTTCCTGTACATCACATTATTGCCTCAACATCCATAATACAGCATGAAATAACACCACAAGGCACAGCATGGTCAGAACTTGAACCATATGACATTCCTCCCACATCATTTAGTGAAGCTGCACGACATCACTATAAAAGTAACTTTCAGGGTTACAGTAACAACCGAAATGGAGACAATTTCTTTTTTATCAAGTGACTACCATAACCTAAAATGGAGATAAATCTTATAAATTGTAACTTCCACTTCTTTAGGCTCCTGTTTTAGTGAATTGGTGTTAGTGTCTTTATCTATGTTTGGCATTTGTGTGAATGTTTGGCCAGTTTGGAGCAAACATAAGTCATGTGGCTCCTCTCTTCTTCCTGTATTGTTTGCATTATGTTGTTAATCTGGTCAGACCGCACTTTTATATGTGTAGCTGGTAGTATGGTTAGCCAGCTCAGAGGCAGGACCAAAAGGTATCAGAACAGAACCTCCTCCTTTATCCCTGATGAACTCAGACAAGCGGCCTTAATCCAATTGCTAGCCCCAACTAGAAGAGACCCATTGAATCAAGGGGGTTTGTATAAATGTCAGCCTATCATTTAGCTATTGCTTAATAGGGAATAGCAGTTGAAATTAGGCTAGTGAGCGCCTCCCTGACACCTCCAGTAACCATTTCTGACTCGATGCCCAACTGTCCATTTGCTTGTTTTTCCTCCCCTCCAGATCTCCTCCCTTACTCGCTCTTGTCTTCATTTTAAGTGTTTGAACCAGCCACTACAAATAATTACCATGCACTTTTGGAACATCTATACAGCTAACATGCAAGAATAATACAGGAACCAGCAGGAATGAGGAATTTCTCTTCTTGTCCCATAAGCCACATGGAGTATACTAAATATTTCTAGAAAGAGAAGATTCTGCCACGGTGATATGTGCCCAAGCTATCTCTTGTTTTAAGTACTATAACATGGTCTACACAAGGCTGCCCCTACTACACATTCAGAAACATTAGCTGTTTCAAAGTCCTGCTTAATTCTGGAGCATATGTTTCCTTTACTGTTCTAATTTTACTAGCTACTGATCAATTTCAGGACTCAATTTAAACTGCTGAACATTACCTTTACTGCTCAAATTAGTTCAGGGTCAGAAAACTTAAGTAAAAGAAGGAACCTCCAGACTGCACACTGGATATGACCTGGGTGTGCATGTGTCCATATACTCTCTCTAATTAGTAATCAGAGAGAAACAAGCTGTGCTTTACAGGCAGAGAATCTACTGAATGAAGACTTACTCGTAAGTTTACAACTGTGTTTTGGTTGTCAGCTGGACAAAAAAGTAGTATTTCTTCATGCTTTGCCATTATGACATATGTGCTTTGGCAGAAAAAGAGGAGATACAACTCTGTGATTGTGCCTGGGTTGCAGAACTCTGATGTGAAAGCTGTCTTTTGCATTGTCTCTAAGCCACCTTTAAAAAGACATATTAAAATCTAATTGATTCTGGCTGTTCCAGCTTGTTTTAGCTGTTATACACATACACACTTAGCCAACTTGTATAGCCTCAGATGGGAAGATATGGTACAAATTTATACAGGCGGACAGACAGCCAGAAACTTGGGAATATTTACATTATTTTACCATGCTCTTGCCTTTCTCTACTGTGGTCATTCAGCACTCGTTTCTAATATTGGTTGTGATCAAGCAAATCATACAGATAGTTTTATATATTTAAGATTGATCTGGACTTGCATTTTAAAAAGACAACCATTCCCACCCAAATCACATAGTAAACCTTTTTTGGAAACTAATGCAAGTTTTTCTAAAGTACTTTGTGATATGGCAAAAGGGTTTCCTCTTTAAAGAAAAAAGTATATGCAAATTCTGAGGCCCATCCTAAGTGGCTTATTAGATCCCAGCCTTAAGACTTTAAAAATAACTTTGAAAGTTAGCACGGAAATACCGTGAGATTTCTTTTTATGCCTACTATTCTGTTTGATCATTTGTATTTTATTTCCAGCTTTTACTTACATAATAAAATTTCTATTCATGTCAGTTTTGTGGTCAGTCATTCTGTATTTGCAGCCTTTAAAATTGAATAAAAGAAAAATGGATGTGGAGCATTACCAAACGTATGGATTTTATTGTACATAGGCTGTACTCCATGAACAGTGGATAAGAAAAGTATCTCTTTTCAAAAATAGCACTGAAACAATTGAACTGTCCAAACAGAACAGTTAATAAACATTAGCCCAGACCTACATTTTGATGGTTTATATTAAATTTTGTGTTAAAATGAGCATTATATTTATATACAAAATCTATCCAATTGATAATAATGGCAGACTCTGTTAAAGGAGGAAAAGGAAATAAAATCTGAAGCTTTTTTAAGCCACTTGTATGCTATTTTTATGTATTAAGTATGACACTCATTTTAAAACATTTTATTTTACAAAGCACACACATTTATGTTTTAAAATATATTTCTCAGACCAATATGACCTCGGTCTTCCAGATCATCTCCATGATTTAAAGGGTAAAAATTAATGTTGCTTTAAAATATATATAAAATATATCCTATTCAAAAATCCCTGAGCTAAGATATATCATTTTGCTAACAGATTTCATGGTATGCATAATTGCCTAAGCTACTTGAACAAATTCTTATGTTCAAGCCCTGATGCTACATTAGAAATTTCAGAAAGAACTATATCTGTGCCAAACATGGTGCCAGGGAAGAATTACTGTTGTAAAATGCCCACCCAGAAAACTGTTGTGATCATTGCCTCCCCTGATAGAAGTTGATAGTCAAACTTCATTTGCAACCATGCTTCTTGTATGAGGGCAATCAGAGGTTTAACATGGCCTTCAAAAGCTACAGTTCAGGACCTGGCAGAATGAAAAAGGTCCATCACCTTGGCTGAAAAACAAACTGATACAGCTGTCATGATTCAGGCAGAAGGTACTAAAGCTGTGAGAAAGCCAGAGAAACCTCAAGATGAGTGAAGAGGGGAAAAGAAGAAAAGGGAACCTAAAATTCTAGCAGAAAAAACTGGGTATCAGTCGAAATTTCCCAGGTTTCCCAGTGGCTGCCACAAGCATAACAAAAATATGCAAGTTAACAGACTTGACACAATTAATACAAGATGTGGCCCCCCAGATAGTATCTAACTGCAACTTCTGCATGTTGTTAGACTGCAACTCCCAGCAGCCGTAGCCAGTATATCCACTGGTGAGAGATGATCTATTTCACACCCATTCCTTATGTGGAGTATATCCATCAGGCAGAGAAACCATTTTGTCATAAAGCCCTTGACAGGGCAGAGGGAAGAGAGTGAGCAGGAAGGAATCTGAAACAGCTGGGAAGTGCAGTGGAGGGAAACGTCTTAGCTGCTGTAAAGATAACAGAATCCAAAACTGAAATCCCAGGGGATCCGCTTCCTCCATTTCAGTTGCCATGGACAATTCTGGCTTTGGTATGCAATTATACTTTTTTTATATCAGAGAATCTTTTCTAGTTCTTTCGTAGCTACCCTTCTAAGTCCTAATCTCCCTTCTGGTTTCTTGACTACAGTCTCCATCTTGAGGGAAATCTTTAACTATTTCAATGTCTTCATTGTCTATGTCAAAGTGAAGTAAATAATCTGAGGTCATTATGTTTGTTTTCTTAATGTTCAACTATAAACATGCCTTTGCACTTTCTTCCTTGACTTTCTTCAGTAATTGTTCCAAGTTTTTGCTGTTTTCTCCTAGGAATATGATGTCATCTGCATAACTTTCTCCCTGTAATATGATGTCATCTGCATGTTGTCGATGTTCCTTCCTCCAGCTCTCACAGCTTCTAATCTAGCTTTTGGTATGATACTTTTAGTATATCAATTAAACCATGATAAAATGTAGGTTTGCCTTGCACCCTCACCAACTGGAAACCATTCTGCTTCTCCATATTCTGTCCTCACTGTGGCCTCTTGTCCTGAGTACAGGTCATGTATCAGGACAATCAAATATTTCTTTTAAGAGAGATCCATAGGTTTTCATGATCTACAGAATCAAAGGTTTTACTATAATCTAAAAAGCACAGGTGCTATAATCTATAAAGCACTTTTTCTGAAATTCTTTGATATGTCCTACTATCCAACACATGTTTGCAAATGATCCCTAGCGCCTCTTCCTCTTCTGAACCAGCTCGGAAATATGACATTTCTCACTCCACATATGGTAAAAGTCTTTGTTGTAAAAATTTAATCATCCCCTTGCTTGCATGGGAGATTAACACAATGGGTCCATGGTTACCGCAACAGAATCGTTCAGTTTCTTCCTGTTCCATATGTAGCTGCTGCATAAATAACTTGGATTGTGGTTATACCGATGGGTTTCCCCAAAGTTCTATTGATATTATTTGGTCAGACTTTGCATTATATGCCCTGATTGTTTTTGCTGTATCTCTCCTCACTACTAGTGCCACCCCATTTTTTTTTTAGATTTTCATTTCCTGAGTGAAACACTGTATAATTATATGACTGAAAATGTCCCTATCTGTTTATCCCAAGTATTGCAACATTTATATGTTGCATTTCATGTCTTACAATGTCTAGTATCTTAATGTTTCTTACATTCTATGTTTCTATAATACGTATTACACAGCTTTGGACTTTTCTTTCTCTACAAAGTACATCAATATCAGTGTGTCCTTTTCGCTTGAGTTCAACTGCATTATTAGCCACAGCACTATTTCTTCTTGTCCTCTGTTCTTCCTCGGGACCTAACTGAGTACCTTCTGACCTGGGAGTGTCATTTTCTGACATTATTTCTTGTTTTATTTTAGATGTCTTATGATAAGGTTTCCACCATAAGAGCCATTCAGAAGTTTATCAGTACCTCCTTCTGCACAGTACTAAAAAGAATTAGCTGTGGTGCCACTGCCCTTGTCTCTGAGAGATTCTCCAACATTGACACCTACCACTACTGCTGTTGCCCGATAGCTGTTTAGCACATTTAGTCTGGGCTCCTTAGCAAACGCCTGCCTGACATTGGAGACCCTGCCAACAGCACTCCTACCAACACAGACTCTTGTTTCATAGGAGCATGCAAACTCACCATCACAGGAAGGTAATGCCACTTGCTTACTTAGATAGAAATCTTACATCTACATAACCAGATTTAAGAATGGGCCATTGCATGATTTCTTGTTTGGGAACATTTAATACGCAAAGCAAAGCTTACTCTCTTTTCAAAAAATTAATCTACCTTACGCGTACTTTACATTTCCCAACTATCCACCTTTATTTTTTGTTCTCATGCCTTTATAGATTATTCATTACTCAAATCATGCTAGGTACTTTGCCTACAAATGCCATAGTTTGCCTTCCAACACCTTAGGTACTTTACCTACAAGCTTCCCCATTCTAGTAACTGCACACCATTAAAAGTAATGCAAGTTTCACTAAATTAATTACAGTAAATTCATAAAATCAATCACACATTAATAAAACATATTCTGGATGTGATTACCTGCCTGGTGACATTTGCACAAGCATTTAGAATGAATTTGCAAAAATAGTCCATTTTCATCTTGTTAGGTAACATTTTCACTGTCATGGAGGACAGTAATAGTTCACATTGCAATGGCACTGCTGGCACTTGAGCTGAGGATTTATGGAATTATATGTATGCAAATATGAACATTTACATGTTAATTTATAGAACTGTCAAGAGAAAAAGGTTTAACTCTCGTGGAAGTTTATGCCTTTCCTACCTGAGATTCAACATGAATTAGCAGATGAATATATCACCAAAAGAAAAACCAATATGGTCTTAAAATGTAAATATAAATGACTCTTTTAATTGTGCCAAGTTCAATAAAATCCCACATTTTTGCAAAGGTAATATCAACAAACTTCAAAAGCTCCACAGTATGTAGATTTCTGGTTTTTTATTTTTTTTACATTACAATTTTCCATAATTCCTCAACATTGCCTGTACTGATTATAGTTAATAGGAGTCATAAGCAAACAACATCTGCAGGATAGAAATTTCCCATTTTTACAATTAAAGACACGGATTAAAGAATCATGAAATTAATTTTACAAACCCTAGTGGAATTCAGATTCTCCCAACCATAAGGCGCTCTTGACTTATTCCTTACAACCTCTGGCCTTTAAAACTGCGGGATGTTTCAAAAACAGTTTGAATACAGCATAGTAGAAAATCCAAATGCTTATAATATTTTTCAACTTAGTTACCAGTATTTTCACGTGCCATGATTCCACAGATGCCTTGTGAACTTGAGAGCTTTTTAGATGCAGTATTTAATATGTCTACACTGAATACAAATTGCTAGTTTGTACTCTGGTACAGTTATCCACATGTGTACATCCAGAAGTTTTTGGACTTCTATTGTTGTTCCAGTTTTCATTAACAGTAGAAATACAGCATTGTGTAAACTGATTTTTTTGAAAGTAATTAGTTATAAAAGCATTGCTGCTGTCCTATAGAAAGATAAATCCAAGCATGTTCTATGGGGTTTACATAAGATTGCCCTCTTTGTGGAAGCTGTTAGTTCCATCTAAACAAATACAAGTAGATTAGTTATGGGGAGTATAGTAGGTCCCACCTGTGGGGGATACATTCTGGGACTTACCATAGATAGTGAAAAACATGGATAACATGGATGTTATTGCTTTCAATCAGATGAATGATGTAGCTATTGAGGTGAGTATGCAGCTTGGAGACAGGGCTTTGAAAGTACTTGACAGAACATGACAAAACTTTAGCAACTAAGAGAAAGAAGACTTTGTACCCATTATTTGCAATCCAAAGCCACTATATAATTGTGAAAAATAGAAAATAATAACAACAATGTGTTGTCCAAAAACAAAATGTTTTCATATGTGTAAGGTCAACAGTAGTCAAATGCTAGCACCTCAAGCCCATAGTGTTAGGTTAGTATTGACCTTCTGATGATACATCAGAAGAAAGATCATCATCAGAAGAAGGATTGTCAGAACGTGATCCTGGATTATAATGCCAGGACAATATTGACAGCTGGATCTCAATCTTATGAGCAGACAATGTTGATGACTGGGGATCCTCTGAGGGTTTGTTTGATAGAATCTTTTGCAAAAACATAATGAGAAGTTGTTGTCTCCTTCTTTTTAACTCATCAAAGTGTTGTGGCAGAGGTACTAATCCTTTGATGATCTTACGGGTAACTTTAATGCTGTGTTACATGTAAGGATCATAAACCATAATTTTGTCCTTTAACATCCATGCAATCTGAAAAACTTCAGCAAATTTCTCTAAGGTCCATATAGCTGGTTCTACTTAATTTCTTTTTCATCATCCTCTTCCTCTGAAGATATCTTAAGTTCCTCCAGTTCCTCATTTGAGAACACCTCTTCATGATTATTGATAAGCTCTTCTACTTTCTGATTCAGCAGATCTGCAAATCTTCTGCCAAGTTGCATTGTTGTGTGGATGATAAGCCTAACTTCTCCACTGATTCCTGGAACAGCCTGAAAATCATCCACAGCCTCACTCCACAAGTTTTTCCAGCAGTTTCATGTTTTAATTCATTCATTGCAGTTTTGATTAAGGTTATGGCATCAGCAATAATGAAGGATTTACAGCACTGCATTATGTCTGCATCAGGGTCTGCCTGAACCGCTGCCAGAATGTGGTCAAATAGCAGGCAGGCCTATATGGCCCTGTCAAAATGAATGATGCCCTGGTTGGGGGACAGAATCAATGAAGTTGTATTGGAAGGCAAGAAGACAACATTGACATTTTCATTTTCATAGCAAACACATTCAGGAAGGCCTGGTATGTTGTCTGCTATTAACAGGACTTCAAATTCCAACCCTCCTTGCTGCATTTTTTTAACTTCTCGGATGAAGCACTGGTGGAACCATTCTCTAAACAAGGTGGAAGTCACCCACACTTACTTATTGTGCTGCCAAAACATGGGTAGATAGTTCCTTTTTGTTTTTAAGAGTGCATGGGTTCTTGGATTTGTGCACCCAGCTTTATTATATGCCCTGCAGAGTTGCCAGAGTTAATCTGACCTTCCATTCTCTGGAGCTGCCTTTGCAGTTTATGAATCTAGGTTCTAGTGGGCACTTTTTCCCAGAAGAGCAGTTGAATACATGCTTTGGAGTATGTAGCTTTTCCTCTGAACCAATTTCTTAAACTGCTCTGGAAATGTGCAGAGGCAGACTCACAACTCAGTTTTATGTTTATAAGTCCAAGCCTATTCCTAAATCTGTACTACCATCCCCTACTTGCACTAAAGAACTTGGTGACACTCTTCTGAGGGATGCCCCATTGTTATCTTTGTGTAACCACAAGGCTCTGTAGTGCAAGACACTGACATTAGTGAGAATTCGTTTTCTCTTCATGTCTTCCAGCTACAAATTTAATGCCATCTCCATTTTAATTAAGCATCTATCGCACACTGTGAAGGTAACTTTTGAAGTTTCAGGTACAACAGAAAACTAGCACTGATTTTTTTTTCATTCTTGAAAATTTCATGAATGAAAGATTTATTCATACCATGCATATTAGTGCACTTTTTTTTGGCCAATTCTTCTTCTTCTTGTTTTTTCATATTCTTTGCTAAAATTTCTGTCTTTTCTTTACTGATTTTAATGCCAGATATCTCCCCAAATTCTTTTAAGTGTTTCTATTAATTTTCCAAGGCCTTGTAAAGGGTCTTTTAAAAATAAGACCAAGTCATCAGCAACTGCTTTCAACTTATACTTATTTGTGCCCCTTTTATTTCACAGTCACTGGGAATACTTCTGTTTAATATCTCTAAAATCATTGTAAATAAAAGAGGTGAGAGAGAGGATCCTTGTCTGGTACCCTTTTTTTTAATCTTGAAAGCTTTTGTTTACCAATATCGAGGCTTCTTGGTCTTTATAAACTGCATCTATCCATGAGAAAAATCTTTGACCCAGATCCGTTCTTTGCAGTAACTCTTTTAAGAATGACCATTTCACTGTATTGAAGGCTTTCTCAGCATTGACAAAAAAAAAAAATAGTGCAATTTTTTTTCATTGTATCTTTCATAATGTTCTATAATGTTGAGCATGGTCCTAGTGTTAGTTTTGAGAAATCTTCTAGGCAAAAAGCTATTTTGGTCTTTAGAGGACTTTTTTTAATCTTTCAGCCAATATGGTAGTACATATTTTATAATCAATGTTCAACAATGAAATTGGCCTGTAATTTTGAGGGCCCAATGGATCTTTTCCTTCCTTTGGTTTTATATCAAATAACTCTTTACAATATTTGTTGAAAACCAATTTTATTGAATCTTGATCTGTAATTACTCTGTTTCCTCTTTTAATTCCCAAGAAAAATTTCTTTTCTTTTTCTTTTCTTAACTTAGCTTGCAAACCAGACATTTGCCAGGCTTCTTAGCATGTTCAAAATGTCTTTGGTGTATTAGTTTTATCTTCTTTACTTCTGTTGAATTTTTTTCTGTTAATTGACTATGAAGAATCTTAATTTCATTTAATATCTCTTTGTTTGTAGGGTTAGTTCTCAATTCTCTTTTTTGATCATTTCATCAAGAATTTTTTGAGTTCCTTCTATTCTTCTTTATTTCTGAGTCCCACTTGATAAAATGGCCTCTTAAAACCTTACTGGCATCCCAGACTGTTTCCATTGATTTTTCTCCCATAGTATTCTCTTTCAAATATAACCATCTTTTAACTTAATGTTTTATTAATGTTATTGATTTATTTTCTCCTAATTTCTCCACTTTTCCTTTGGTCTGTCTTATTTCAAGGACAAGGAGAGGACAAGATTAGAGTAAATTCTGAAGTTTCCCTTCCACACAGTGAGACCGAAGTAGCCTTGTGTCTCCCAAAGTGCTATTTCAGGTCTTACTGCTATATAGATATTTCACTTTTCCTCTGATGAACACTGTATCTTCAAACTCATTCACATATCATATTATACTTTCCTTCTTAACCTGCAGTTCAATTCTACAATACATGTGATTATTCTGTATAGCTTTACACATGATCTGTGCACTGGATTTAAAAGAATTCTTCTGAGTACAAATCAGCAACGAACATAGATACGGTCAGCCCTCCATATCCACAGATTCTGTACACATGGATTCAACCAACCACAGCTTGAAAACAGGATGGACAGAAGTCCTGGATCAACTTGATAGGGGAAGAGAGACTTGTGATAGATGCCTGGAGGATTGTGTAGGCTTGTCAACAACCAGGGACATACAGCAATGTTGAATGCGTTGGTGACAAAGTGGTGAACAGTGAACTTGATAATATTCTGAGCAACTATGATCCTGGTAGAAATTCTCATAGTGATGATGGGATAGGCAATGGCTTTACAATGAGCAACAGTCAAATTCATAGTCTCTAAGAAATTCTTCAGACCAGGGAGAGTCTCTGCTCTGATACTATGGAGAACCCAGTCTGTACTGTCATGGAGTCTATGGCTGTACGCCCCTAAATCAGAGCCCTTTCTGTTAGAAGTTGAGTGATACTAATGCCAGTATACATGTCTGCATCTATGAGGGTCCCTCAAACCCAATGTGGAAGCAGTGGAGGGACAAGTGGAATCCAAAAAGGAAGACTACAAATGCCGATGAAGTTCCATCTGTCATGGAGATGGTGGAAGAGGAGCTTCTTCTATGACCTGGACCACAGAATTGGAGATTTATGGGTCTCTGAACAGACTGGTAACCTGGGAGATAAATGAGGCACATGGGATAGCAAATCATCAATTTCACCCTCAGGCATCATGGCCACATGAGTGATCTCCAGAAACTATTCAGGATGAAGTTGGGGATCTGAGATCAACAGACGAGGTGCCAAGGATTCTGTCAACTGCAAAACAAAGGCCTTGGTTTTGACCACAAGCAAAGGTTGGTCAGGACAAGGAAGGCCTTTTAGCTTTCTTCTTCTGATGGTGCCAATTGGGACAGTGCAATGAAAAGGCTTCCAATTCAAGAGAACACCCCAGTATTGATGGGACCCTGGTAAAGGAAGGATCTTGTTTTGAAGACCTGTCTGCACTGACTGCAGAGTTGGGTGTAGGTTGTTTAGCCCCATCTTTTGGAGATGATTCCTGGAGAGGGCATTTATCAGCCATTCAGTCTAAAGAATCAGTAGCTGTCAGCACCAAGGAAGGGCAGGACCAAAGACCTGCTCGAGGTGGATGGAGCTGCAGTAACATTTAAGGCCTGCTTGTGTAACAGTGCCTTCAACCTTCATTACCAGTTCTTCTGGACTTGTAGAGTCACCACCTTGCAGTTCATGGAATATTATGAACCTCACTGAGAAACAAAAAATAAGAGTGCCCACCTATGCTGGGAATATTGGTGCTGCAAGAGGAGTACTTTTTAAAGGATCTCATGGGGATGGTTACTGAAGTTAGAAGGGATGACCGAGAGAGAAGTCAAAACTGTCCAAGACTGAGCACTGAATTCATGAGGGTTTACAAAGCTGAAGACAGATCAAACTAGCCATAAATGCTGAGAGAAGCCAAATCAAAAGCTGAAGATCAAAAAAGAATAAGTGATACAGCTCACATTGTTCTTCTGATACTGTTGCTAAGGCGAACAAAGAGGAAATGGGTTTGAGCGGGAATCAGCTAGTCACACAGAGCCAGAGAAGGAGGCGCTATGGCCAAACACTTGCATAACAGTTCTAGAAGGTTCCAAATGATGCACTGCACAGGCACAGTAAACCCATTTCTGTGAGTTCACAGAGACAACAAAGAAGAATCAAATTTTTGATTTTGCCATTTTATATAAGGGATGTCATTTTACTATACCATTGTATATAATGGAACTTAAGCATCCACAAATTGTGGTATCCATGAGGGAATACCAAGGGCCCACTGTATAATGATTCTCAAAAACATTTAAACATGCTTATATGTAGTATGAATGTACAGCAGAGCTTTCCAAACTTTTCATGTTGGTGACACACTTTTTAGACATGCATCATTTTGTGACACAGTAATTCGGTAAGTAATTCAGTAAGTGGAGGCAGCCCCTCCACCTGAGCCTGGCCCACTGCTGCCCTCCTGGAGGCCTTCCTTGGCCTGGGGCAGCAGCAGTGGGAGAGGCAGCCCCTCCACCCAGGCCTGGCCTGCCACCACCTCCACCCTCACTGGGATCTTCCTCGGCCTGGGGTAGCAGCGGCAGGAGAGGCAGCCTCTCCACCCATTACATTTGCATGACACACCTGTACACTGCAGCTGATACACTAACATGCCGCGACGCATAGTTTGGAAAGCTCTGATGTACAGTGTAACAAGAACTGCCCTATGATCACACATACGTTTTACAGAGCTATTGTCTCACTCTGTGTAGGAACTTCTACAGCTTTAACCTTCAGAATATAAAATATGAGGAAACAGATGACGCTAAGCACATATACTTGAAAGTGAATCCTGTTTAAAAAATAAATTTCCAGTCACATTTCCATTAAATGAGTTGATATTGATGTTTAAATTGCTAAGCATTGTTAAATTGTAGTATTGCTAAATTGTTAAGTATTATGGTGTGTGAACTTATCATTTATTTCATTTCATTTATATCTTCCCATTCTCCCAATATGGAACCCAAAGTGACTTCTACAGTTAAAACAAGGAATAATATACAGTTGGAAAAAAAATTAAAAAACAATCATGTTAAAAACTTTTAATATACATGCAGTTAAAATTCTCACCTGCTCCAGAAAAGAGAGTGGTGGGAGTCAACCTAGCCTTACCAAGGAGGGAACTCCTAAACTTGCCATAAGCTGCCATGTCCACCAAACATTCCTGTGATGGTGGTAAGACCAAGAGAAAACCCTTCCTCAAGGATCTTAAAACTTGGGCAGGCTTATACAGCACAATCCATTTATTTCTTCTCTAAAGTTCCACTGAGTTCAGGTGAAGGTGACATGAAACATGGATGCCTTTATCAGTATATAATCTGTAGTATACATTGAGAGAAAGGATGTAACTGTTTTAGAATAATTAAAATAATAATTAATAATTGCAGGCTCTGACTTCTGCACTGACACAGCTCCATGCATTGAGAGCAATCAAGTCTTGCTACTTTGTCTGTGCTGATGTGAAATGGAATAGGAAGTCTGTGTGACTCTTCTAGTCAATCATTCTCTCCTTTGGTTTTCCTCAAGCTTTTACTTTAGACCTGGGAAGAAGCAATTGCTGAACTGTGTGAGGTAAGAGATGGGTATTGTATACAAAATGGCTTGTATGCGCATATTATATATTATATAGAACGGCTTGTAAAGTTGTCCCTCCACACTTGCAAGTTTGACCTTCACAAATGAGATTGTTCATGGATTATTTGTTACTTCCTCTGCTTCCCTTGAACACTCACATGCACAGGTGGGCAGGGGGAGCAGAAAGAGGGAAGGCAAGCACTGCAGTCCCTTGGGTGGGGACAAGGGAATGGGATTGGGGGAGAAGGAAGAGGGAAGGTACACATGTACATTCCCCTCCCCACTCACGCAAGCAAGGGGGGCATATCTGTGTTTTTTCCACTTTTGCGAGAGTCTTGTGCCCCTAACCCTCACAGAAGTGGAAGGTCATCTGCATATGCATTGTTGCTGTTGTTGTTGTTTTGTGCCTTCAAGTCATTTCCAACGTACATTGACCCTAAGGCAAACCTATTACAGGGTTTTCTGGTGTTGAGAGTGTATGATGTGCCCAAGGTTGCCCAGCAGGTTTCCATGGCCAAGTGGGGAATCAAACCCTGGTCTCCAGGGTCATAGTCCAATGCTCCAACCATTACACCCCACTGGCTCTCATGTATGCATTAGGGCTAGTCAAATAGGTAAAATGAGAGACAAAAGACATGTCTGTATGTTGAAGGATTGTGTCCTAAATGTGACTAAGTTTTTACTTCTGCTTATGATTCATCTATTAGTGATAAATTGGTCTACCTTGCCACAACCCTGCAGATGTGTATTCACATGGTATAACTTTTTCCAGGTTATATGAAAATATTCCCCCTCACTACAATTATTAAGTGATTAAATAGGCATTTCACTATATATATATATATATAGAGAGAGAGAGAGAGAGAGAGAGAGCGCCATATAATTACCCACATTTCATTTCTTTATAAGCACACCCAATCTCAAAGTTCATTCTCAAAGTTACTATTCTGGAGTTAAATCAGTATAACAAGTCATTTTTGCAGTGGCACCAGAATTATAGAATAACCTCATCAAAAGATACAGACACGGACTCTTTGACCATGTTTCAGGAGGATTAGTACAAAAAAAAAAATCTGTTTACATGACTGGCTAATACAATATAGTAGAAAATATAACATAACATAACATAACATAACGTAACAACATAACATAATATACAGTAGTCATTCCAGTGTCCAGCCCTTCTCTAGGAAACAGACAAAAATCATGTAAATACAATCAACTCTGTGCAGCCTCATCATCCAAAGACAGAATCTCTGTTCTTGATGTTAATTGGTTTTGTAGAGAGCTGATTAATGGTCTGTATTTTATCTGTCATCACACTATACACAAGACAAGAATTTTCAAATTTCAACAAACAAAAGTTCCCTAATGTAATAATGTACTTGTTACTGTCACAAAAACTATCCCTCTTCCCTAAGTCTGCATTTTCTTCTATTGATAATTACTCAGATGTTACGCAGGAATAATTAAATATTCTAATTGATTTTCAGTCAAAGGATAAAGCAGATGTTCTGCTTTGAGTTGGGGTCATTGTCCTTTTGTCAAAAATTAGTGTGAAAAAAGCAATTTGTTCATAATTATCATTTTAAAAGCTATGAAATGTGATGTTGTGCCTGCGCCTACTCAGCACACTAGTGAACACATTTTATACATTCTCTTTTTACTCAATAAGCCTTGAACCATAATCAGACATGCTCACTGCTCCTTACATATCCCATAATGCCATCAACCTAACAATAACAGGATTAAAAGCTTTAAACAAATACAGATTTTAGCAATATGTCTAACCCTGGTCTGTTATAATGTATGACCAAACAAACTGTCAGCAAACAACTTCACAGGCTATTATGTTAGACCATCAGGCAACATCTATAAAATATGTTGCACGCTGATAGCACTAAATAAACATTTTAATTTCAATTCTGAATAAACTTTTATTTATTTATAACACTGATGCATTTCAATTCCTGTGGATTTAAATTTTCAGTAGTCGCAACATTTTTTGGGAAAGAGAACATCTAGGGATCCTAAGACAATTCCTTCATAGAACTGCCAAGACATTTACAGCACCAAGGGCAGATTATGTCCTAAGTATTAGAACCTAACACATAATGGACAAGTGTGACCCACAACAAATTAGCAATGTGATTGTGCCTATTCAAGATATCAGCCAGGCAATCATGCTTTTTTCCAGGATCTGTATGTTCCTCATCTCCTGGTATTCCACCTATGTGAAAGTACCAGTCAGCATTTCATGCCAGGCCAGCATAGCCAGTCCTCGTTGCACTGCTGTTGCTTCTTTTTCCCCTCCTTTCTTCTCTTAGGATCTGTACTTCTGAAAACCTTGGATTTCCCCCATACCTGCTGAGAACTCTTCTGTTCATGAATGGTGCAATTTTGGCTATATAATGATCTACTATCCTCCCAAAAACAAACACCTCTTTGCAATTAATATGTATGATTAGATCCAACGTTCTGTTCTATGAATGAAAGGAGTTTACACTCAGAGAAGTAGTTTTCCACAAATGGAAGAATTACGGTATCTGTATCCACGCAAATGAATCTATTTGACCACAATATAAACATACTATGTTTGTTAAATCCTATCCTCCCTGAAGTTCTCCCCAGTAAATATCCCCCTTCCTATTCTACCTTATTTTCATAAGAGACACATATTAATTTATCCAAAGCAGATCTTGGGAGTAACACATGGCATATCCAAACATTTTGGGGAACGAGGGTATAATAACATTTCTTTTGCAAACGAAAAGGGCTACCCCTCTAAAGTTCTCTTAAAATTAATATGGATCTCAAAGACTACTACACCCTCCCTATCCCCTGCAATTAATATGGCTCACAAAAACCAAATTGAGACATAAAAAATAAAAATAAAAACATTACTCTGAATATAGGTATCAAGCTGTTAAGAGCGAATTATCCTATTTGCCAGCATATAAGATGCACTTTTTCCCCTCTGAAAAATAACTTTTGAAAATTGGGTGCATCTTATATGCTGGTGTGTCTTATATGCTGGCATTTTGCCCTGGTGCCAAGAACTCCTGCTGATGCAAAATGGAAGGGAAGGGGGAGTGCCAGCCCTCCTTTCACCCCCTAGAGCTACTCCACCCGTTCTTATGCATTTTGTCTATGCATAGGAAAGGGATGGAGAGGTCTACAGAAGCTTCGTGCAAGTGCTGCTTTTGCCCCCTAGACCTCCCCCTCTCTTTCCTATGCATTTTGCCTGTGCATCGGAAAAGGAGAGGAAGGTTTAGGGAAGCCTTGCAGAGCCCTCCTTTCACCCCCTAGAGCTCTTCCATCCTTTCCTATGCATTTTGCCAGTGTATAGGAAAGGGAGAGGGAGGTCCAGGGGATGAAAAGAGTGCTGGCTCAAGGCTTCCCTAGAAGTCCCCTCTCTTTCCTATGCATTTTGCCTTGGTGAGAAGAACTCTTGCCAAGGCAAAACGGAAGGAAGGGGCAGATAGGGGAAGCCCTGCTGGCATATAGGATGTTGTATTAGTACTAAAATAAATTTTTCCCAAAAAATAACCTTTGAAAATAGGGGGCATCTTATACACCAGTGCATCTTATACGCCAGCAAATATGTACTTTAAGGTTTGATTTGACATCCATGGCCAATTGTTCAGCCCTATTAAAGTTGTTTGCCAAGGCTGTATCATTGCTGCAATACTTTTCAGTCTATATATAAATGATACAGCTGAACTTTTATGAGAATTACATTTTTTCCCTATAAGATTGGTTCAAAAAGCTATTTCAATACTATTTTATGTAGATGATCAAATACTACAGTCATATACTCAAACAAGCCTTTGAAGTTTAGTGAAACACTTCGTTGGTCAGTAATCAAAATTTCCTCATTGCAAATTATGAGAGAACCAAAACTGTGCTTAGCAGAAGGGTCAACTGCATGGAAGGTCAATAGACAGGAAAATATTGGAATAAGTGTCAAGTTTTAATTATTTAGGATAATTCTTCACTTTTGCTTATTTTAAACAAAACATGGGAAAAGCTATTTTGGTATTCTCAAATTCTACAGAACTAGAGAAGGTCCCTCATTCCCTCAATTTTGAAAATGCTCAGAATGAAACTTTCCAACAGATTACTATACAGAACTGCAGTTCATAGGCGTCGTAAGTGGCAATCAATAGAAGTTGTTCAAAATAAATGTGCCCAATTATTGCTCACTGCTCCTTCTTCTACGTCATACCTACATCCATAATTAGTTTTGAAATATTGTTACCATTAATAATCTTCAGTGCATAGAGCAATAATTAATGACTGGTTAAAATTTAACTTTGTATCCCTTTAGGCTTTTTGAATATTAACATATGACAAGATGACAGTCAGTTTATGGAAGAGCTGCATGTTAAATTTAGTTGATAAGCTTGGGTAATCATAATAGAATGTAAAAAAAATCACTTCTAAATGTTGTCATACTCTCCATTAAACAAAGACTGTAGGATCCGATTGATCTGACTGTTTAAACAGATTATTACATACCATGAAATAGTTTTCCCTAAAGACTGTACTGCGCTTTACTCTGACCCTCCCATGCTAGCTTGGGACCAAGATATCTGAAAAGACTGCCTAGTTCCATATGTGCTTGCTTGAAATCTAAGATAAGTGGAGACCCAGTTATGTGTCCCATCATCCTGTGAGGTAAGGCTGTTGGGTACATGTCACAGGGCTTTCTCTGTAGCAGACCCTCATCTACAGAACTTTCCAAGGAAGGTGAAGTTAGTTCAATCCTTCCTGAGTTTCAGGAGTAGTGAAGACTGTACTGCCTTTGGTTCTTAAAATTAGGCTTGTCTAATTTTAGAACTACTTTCAAAGAGGAATTTGGACTGTTATTAATTGGTTTTCAGTTGTTTATTTAATGATATAAAGGTGTTTTTTATCAGTTGTGCATTGCTTCAAGGGCTCTGGCAAGTTGGAAAGTGATAAATAAATACCTTGAATGAATGAATGATGAATGAATGAATGAATGAATGAACATACATATCACCCCTTTCAGGAAGTCTCCAGCTTTGTACTTGGCAGTTTGCTCAAGTCTGGACCCATTTTGAAAATGCAGCAAATGTAGTCAGTGTTCTATCTTTTGTTGGAGTTAAAAGGGAGTTTTGCTCCTTCTTTGTCAGGTGCAACCTCTTTTGAATTGCACCATTCTAATTACATAGCATTTTCCTGTCCTACCGAAACCATCCTCTCTTTCCATTTTAAATATAATTTAAAAATCCTATAAAGGTTTTACATTATTTTGACAAGACATAAGATTAACTAGAGTTGTTTATTCTTGTAGTGTATTAAAACTGTATTAACAAAAACATCAATGTAAACATTTTTGCTGGATACACAGAAGAATGTCATATTAATTTACCAATTCTTGCTGTGAAAAAGTCTTCAAAAACTATGCAGTTTTAGAAACCTATTCACAATCCCGAGCTTACTGTACACAAAATTTGCATGAGTATTTTGCACAGAAAACTGCATTTTCTGCAGGAAACGGCTATTGTTGTGCAGAAAATACTTTATTCTGTACAGAAAACGCAGTCTGCACAAAAATACCACATGAAAATTTTGCATATACAGTATAAATCCTTCTTGTCAGTCCAAAATTCTTATTAGGCTTCTTTACTCTTAAAAATTAAGTTTTTCAACCATTTTCCAATAAACAAATGAATGAATAAATAAATATTATTTCCATCCTTAACCTAGAGAAGCCACCATTCTTTGTTCATATCTGAGTTTCATTTCTTTGAAAGTACAGCTGCTTATTTCATTTGTTACTTCTGCATTCTTTATTCATTTATTTGACTCCTAGAGATTAACAGAGAGGTGTTTTTGCACCAATTGCCAACAACAACTACTACTATTACTACTACTGTTACTACTTACCTTCTGATAGGACTGCCATGTGAAAATAAGGGTCAAATGTCCTCTAACAGTTTTGTAGGAGCAGGGATTCCAGAAGATTACTGAAAATCCCTCTTTTATACAACTATTAAAGGTACAGGGGCCCTCTCCAGTTTTCAGTCTGGCAGCTACAGTAGACAGTTCTGGTTATTCTACCACCAATACTCATCTATCTTGAGTCAGCCTCTAATTTCTGATGTTGATCTTGTATACATACGGAAAATATTCAGGACAGTTCCAAAGGGGTGAAATTCAAGAAATAGGCATTTTGTTTTGAACACTGATTCAATACCCTACAAAATACCTACCTACAAAACTCTAACCAACATGTCAATTTCTTGATGCATTAGACTACAATTTTGTTCCCTAGATAGGAACTGGACATTGAGGGTTTGTAGTCCAAGGCATCTGAACAGAAAGTGACAAGAGTAACAATGGCTTGTTTGTTGATGGTGTAATATTACAAATGGTCACAAGAGAGAACTGGAGAGTGTTTTCTTTTTTCTTTTTTCTTTTAATGTTATTTTTATTAGGAAGTCAAGCAAATACATTTTCTATGCCATATCAACTTCACACAACATAGTAAGTAGTGAGCAATGGCATAAAATAACAAATGGATTAGTATATCCATCTGATACATGTCACATAGTTTTAATAACCAGTCTTCCAAGAAAGTTTCTCCATCTTTCTATTTTTTTAACATAAATTATTCTGGCAGCTGTCCCTATATATAATGACACTCTTCCATATTCTTTTTGTTCCTTTGTTTCTAAACCTTTAAATATATTTAAGAAATACAACTCTGGGGTCATTGAAATGTTTATTCCTAGTATCCTTGTTTCTTTCCAGAAACCTTTGCTTTTGTGCATTTCCACCACATGTGGAAATGCGTCCCCTTCCCCGCCCACACATTTCCAACATTTTTAACATTTTTATAAATGTTTGCTAACTCTTGTGTGGTAAGATGCCACCTGTAGAACATTTTGTAATAATTTTCTTTAAGGGCAGAACAAAATTTAGATTCTTAATCCAAGATGTCTCCCAGTCTCCCAGGTGTATTATATGACCAAGTTCTGGGCACATCTATTCATATTCTCTTTAATGACATCTTGTTCCAAATTTAACTTTAATAGTAGTTTGTATAGATTTGATCAAGAATATAAATTAAGAGCTATCGTCAATGATTTAGTAATACTATTAGAAGACACAAAGAAAAGCATGAAAAAATTAATGGAAATTCTACAAGTGTATGGAGAGCTTGCAGGCTTCAAAATAAAGACAGAAAACAGTTATGATTACCAAAAAATGCATGAAAAAGAAAAATTGGAATTAATTCAACAAATGAAATTCAGAGTAAAAAAGAAAACTATATATCTAGGAATAACAATCACAAAGAATAGCTTAGAATTATTTGATAATAACTATAAACCAATATGAAACAGTATAAAAGCAGATTTTAAAAAATGGATGAAATTAAACCTTTCTCCAATGAGAAAAATAGCAACTATTAAAATGAATGTTCTTCCTAAACTGATATTTCTTTACCAGAATTTAGCAGTTATAACAAATGATGGACCATTTAAACAATGGTATAAATAAACTTATCTGTCAAGGAAAAAAAACAGGATTGAATGGAGTTCACTTCAAGATATCGAAGAAAGAAAGGTTAGATTTACCAAACCTGAAAATTTACCACCATGACAGTGCTATTTCTTGGATCTCAGACTGAATTACATTACATAACAACAGATTATTACATCTTGAAGGATATAACTTGACATATAATTGGCATGGATACATTTGGAACAATAAATCCAGTACAAATATAGAATTTAATGGACACATTATAAGAAAACCCCTACTTAGAATTTGGAAACTTTATAAAAGGAAATTAATTCAAAAATCCCACTATGACTGTCGTCTCATGAGGCCTTTCATAAACATGAAAAATTGCTCAGGGACCAATAGCTAACTTATAAGGATATTCTTAAGAAACATAGAAATGGAGATAAGATGAAGTCAACAGAAGAACTACTACATAAAGGTGTAACATGTCACTGGCTTCTGCACAGACAATTGAGAGAAAGACTGAAAATAGATACTAAAATGGAAGGAACAGAAGAAGAATTAAAAGAATTTGATGCCATAATTTTGGGGGGAAAAGACCATATAATAATAAATTTATACAAAGCACGCTTATATTTTTCTAACATGCTGGCAACAAGGGTTAATCCATTAATTAACATATAACATGAGTGGATTTTTCAAGCAGAATAACAGCAATGATAACCAGGTTCTGTTACCTTAGAAACAATGAGTAATGCAAATTCTTTTTAACATTTCAAACTCTGGAATTATCACTGCATTCAATAAAGTAGTGAAATAGGAATACTACTTTCAAAAACACAAAAGTTTGAACATCTAATATTAAAAGTGATACAATACCAGATATGTACAGCAACATTAACTGAAACACTAGTTTCTAATACAGTTAGGTAACCAGAAGCAGTTTAAAAGATGTCATATTAAACCTCCTCATATGAATAGTATATTAGCACTTCCTAGTATAAATACTAACTTTAGGAACAGTCTTATTATACAGCCAACCAGTGATGTAGACTGGAGTTGATTGACTTGAACTTGAGTCAGACTCAAGTCATGTCAAGGACTTGACTTGGACTTGATAAATGATGGCCTGACTCAACTCCACTTGTGACTTGTCTATTTTTAGTGAACTGACTTGCTGCCCTTGGAAGTCCCACTTCCACCTCCTGCCTTTTTCCAGTCAGCAGTGAGGGAAAATTATGTTGATGACTCTATGGTAGCTGCACATACTTTTTATCCCCACCACTGCACCTCTACCTTGCTTCCCGCATTTTTGAGAAGCCATTTATAGAAAGGCAAAAGCACAGGAAGATCAGGAAAACAGGACTTTGCAGGTTTTTTTCTGTGAGTGTGGGCATGGTCTTGGCATGGGGGGGGGTGGAGGGAGGTCAGGGAAGGTCACCTCTAATAGCTGACAGAGTCAAGGAGCCTATCCCAGTGGCTTCCTCATGAATAAGCAGAATTTGATCCAACTATTAAACCATGGAAGGGCATGGAACATCTCCAAAAGGAAACTACACCCCACTCTCTCATGGCTGGCAGAAGCAGCATAACTATCCCAGTGGATTCCTCGAGAACAAGCAGTCCAGTCCAGTCCATCCACCACATTCAAGTATTTCTCTTTTACAGGGAGTTTCTACCTCCTGCTTGACTGATTCTCACCCCCTCCTCCTCCTCTCCATCTTGCCAACACCCAGTCCTGTCACTCCCTCTCCCACCTTGCCTCAGAGATGCTTCAGCCAGACTTTAAATCCCTTCCCATCAATGCCAATCTTCAATCCTCCTCCCTCTTCCTGTCTGCCAACAGCCCATCCAGTCACTTCCTTAAAGTTTAAACCCTTAAAGACAAGTTTAGATCAAATCCCTCTTACTTTCAAGGAAGCTACCATGACAGGTATGCTGCACTTCCTGAAAGTTTAAAGCTTAAAGACAGGTTTAAAGTCTGGCTGAAGCATTGCTGAGGCAAGGTGAGAAAGGGAGTTACAGGATGGGACTTTGATATTTTAATCATTGAAACTTACACCCCCCCCGCACGCATGCACACACACAAACACTCCACTACCACCTCCTTTTTTTCTTTTAAAGTTAGCTCCCAGACTTGAGACTTGAAGTATCTTGCAAAGACTTGAGATTTGACTTGAGACTTGGAGTGAAAAACTGAAATACATCACAGCATTCAACCTTATTTTTAACTGAGTGATCTGGAAGCACTTCCTATGGCTTTAACTCCCTTTTTTAATAATGATGACCTCCATAGAACTGTAACTGTTTAAAGAGCCTATTTTTGGAAGAAGTTTCATCCCAAAGCATACTAACTCATCTAATTATAACCACTTTACTCAGGGAACTTGGAACTTAACGTCTGAGACTTCAAAATGCTGGATGAGCCTTTATTACCTAACATACCTTGTTACATATTTATAATTCATAATATTTCAAAAACAAAATTCAGGGCATTTTCACAAGGCTTGTTTTCCAAAGTTGTTTAGTCTAGAATGTACATTTTATTATCAATATTTCAAAAGCTTTTTTAAACTAGGTCCCTTGAAAGAAACAAAAAAAAGGGCTCCATACAACTGAATCTGAGTACATTTGGCAGCTGATCCAAGCTTTCAGGAAATAAGCAAATATTTGATTTGCCTTTTGTTTTTGTTTCTATAGCTTTTACTGTATTTCAGCACACATCTGGCATATAATATTTCTGTATTTATAATCTGTAATTTTAACTCTGTGTTTTATATAAATTATAAGCCAACCTAAGCTCCTATGAGGGAGGGTAGTATGTTAACCGAGCTGCCACCACCATCATCATCAATATCAATTATTTCTTTTGTCACAGGAAAGAGCATACAATTGGTTTATGTAAAGAGAGCTATTACATGGCAGCAATTTTAGGTCATTGTAGTTTAGTGTAACAGGCATTAAAGGAACTAAATTAACATGGGTGAATTTTGAAATATCTTTGTCATCGTTAGACCTCTTTTTAGATTTTGATTGTGGTATATTTTTATTTAAGTACATATTTAATTAAAATTTCAGTTAAATTGTCAAAAACCATATTAATTCCAGGAAGTCTTTGACAAGCACCTCACTTTCCTCAGAAGAAACTGGATCATTGCTGTATTTTTATATTTTTGGATTATTTTGTAGTCATGTCTTATTGCTTTTATTTTTAAACTTTTAAGGCTTTTACTCATTTTTTTATATTTGCAATATTCTACTAATTAGTAGCAAATTCATGGGATCACCATAAGTTACCAGGCGACTTGAAAGTACAGACAGACACCCTGTCTCAAGTCCCACTCAGAAGAAGAAAGGGGGAACTATAAACCATCTGAGTGAGTGAAGGAAGAAAAGAAGGGAGGAAGGCATAGAAAATACAGGATGTTGCTTCTGGTTTTGTCATTTCCTAGCAAGTCTGTCATGGAGGTAGCTGCTCAACAGATTCTAACTTGGCCTCTAAGAGCTGCTAATTTGGCTTCCAAGAGATGCTGCTGATTATCCTGCCTGGGCCAACTGGCAGGTGAGCTACATCATATTTTAAGCAGTGCTACTTGCCAATCCTATTCTGAATGGAGGGCTTTCATGTCTGAAAACAAATCCTTTCAAGTTATCAAGGAGTTTAATCTCCTACATTAGCTCCGTAATTTTTATAGCAGCAACATTACTTTGTAAAGCAACAGCATTATTATTCACAAATTGCAAATGGAAGGGCACGTCACACATTACTTGGGTGGCTGAAGCTGAGAGTGGCTTGCCTAAGACCATCGTGTTAATGCATGGCAGAAAATCTGAGCCAGGGATTTCCTGATTCACTGATGAATCTCTTAGCCACTATATTGCACAGCTCTCTCTTGTAAGAGGAGCTAACATCCATTCAAGACAATCTGCATGAGTGATTGATACATTTCCTTGTGTTCAGCAAAAGCTTGTAATAAGAAAATGATATTTTCAAAACAAATTTTCAATGGTTCAAAGGGTTTTAAAGAGGGTTTTTTTTAGAGTTTTAAAGGTTTTTTTTAATATAAAAAAACAACTAATGACTTTGGCACAATACCTCATACACAAATGCTAAGCAGTAATGAGATGGTATCTAGCACTAGTTTTAGAACCCTTCTAAGGTATATTGCCTTTATGAATTGCATCTTGTAGTATTCTATTTATCCCAAAATTGATTCCCGTATATTTCAGACTGTAGATTTTCTTTGTCACAAAGCTGATCATTTGTCACATTACCACATAATGTACATCAACAAGAAATAAGCATAAGGCTGAATAGTAGGGACGGCTTTAGAGCTGCTAAACAAGCATCACAGAGCCACCAGGCTCAGAATAAAAGAGAGGTGTTATGGGAGACTAGTGTTTACAACAGAAAGCCCACCATCTCAATGCGCTCTTTTAATTTAATATCACTGAGTCATGAGTGCTTTGTAGTTTGTGCTAGCAACTCCATTAATGGTTCTCATTTCATTCAGTCTGCAGTGTACTAAAAACCCTGCTAATGGGAAAGTGTCATTTTTTTAAAATTTTCTGGGGGCTCAGAGTAACAATTACAGCCCCCCCCCAAAAAAGCCATGGTGTTAGTATAAAAAGATGACAGTGGGAAGGGAAACAATGTAAAAGGGGATTAGCATGTCTGATATTTCACAAAATATTTGTCATCTGAATGAGCAAATGTGCACAAAAACCCCAGTCAAACAGCCAGACGTTTCAAAATCCTCCTTTTTCCTCAAAAGCAATTTGAAACATCTTTTATCTGTAATTTCCTGAAAATAATGTAAACATAATAGTTTTGGTGTAGTTCTCTCTCATGCAGTAAGCATGTCTGAGTAGGAGTTACATCATTCAATGTTGCTGCAAACAAAACATTCCTGCTACAAGGCCAGCAAGGGACGTTAACATGCATTGTTGTTTAAAAGGATATGCAGATTTGCACATTTATACATCATGACAAAGATGAGTACCCCCCCCAAAAAAAAGTCGTTTCTAGAGGTTTAGAGCCAGCATGTGTAGTGGTTTGAGTTCTGGGCTATGCCTCTGAAGACCAGGGTTCAGTTCCCTGCTTGGCCATGGAAATCCATGGGGTGATCTTGAGCACAAGAGACATACTCAGCCCCAGAAAATTGTGCCTTAGGATTGCCGTAAGTAAAAAATGACTTGAAGGCACATAGCAACAACAACAACAACAACAGTACACACACAGAAGATAATGCATGACATGAGAAAATAGCTAATTCAAGTGTAGAAAAAGATTTTGATAACAGCTGGTTGATATAGATTTTGCAAGTTCAATTTTATTACAGATATTTGGAAACTCTCAGAGAGTACAACCTATCTTTCAGTTTGCCTGATTTTGGTCACAAATTCACAACAGGGTAAAACAGAAAATGCATATTACACAAGTACACAAAGCTGACATGGTTAGTTCCCCTGTAAAAGATAGTAGCCTATTCTCTTACTCATACGTAGTGCTAGGTGCTGGATTCCAAGTTAGTGAGCCAGCAAATGCACTTCAAATTTTAGTGCCCACTTTAAAGGAGTTATCCAAGGCAATGAACTTCTACCCTAAAAAAGCCTGAGCACCTCAGATAGCTCCTTTAAATTTGGAGTAAAAGCTCCTCCATTCACATGGGACCTACCAGTTTCCAATGAAGCTGTATTAGTTTTCTTT
Organism: Ctenosaura bakeri; assembly: GCA_948474755.1. Classification (NCBI taxonomy): domain Eukaryota; kingdom Metazoa; phylum Chordata; class Lepidosauria; order Squamata; family Iguanidae; genus Ctenosaura; species Ctenosaura bakeri. The sequence continues at coordinate 108,617 of CAOLHI010001868.1, read as the reverse complement.
ATATAGAATACTTTTTGTATATGCACCATCCCATCACAGAAACCCAAACACACACTCCTGAGTTCATATAGCCTACTATATTCATCCCTTGTCTGAGAACGAAGGTGTCATAATTTAAATACTGGTGGTTGTGGCAGAGAAAGGTAATGGTGACATAAAATCTTTTGCTACCCCTTCCTTCTCCTCCTGATGTGTAACAGAACAATCTACTATGTAAAAGTCAACGTTTGTGAGTGATCTTGTCTATTTGTCTGTGTCAGGCAGGCAAAGATCTCATATAATTGGCTGTGCGAGGTGAGAAGACCTCATATGATTGGCTGGCTGTGAAGATTCTATGGAATCCTGGGGTTGGCAGTTCAGGGAGGGGCCTGTAGAATTCTCAGCTAGAGAGCTCAGGGTGGTTGCTATGGAGACGAGGCCTAGCAGCACAAAGGAGAAGGGCAATATATTTCCTCAGGAACCCAAACTCTGTACATTAATAACTCTGAATACACAGTGGGGAATATGGGAAAAAGAGATTTGCAAATTAGAGACACAGAGGGAAAACTTACAGACAGATATTGGACAAGACAGATTGGGGAATTAAAGACACGGGATCTCAAATCTGTGTATTTCAACCACATCTAATACCTAACGTAAGGTAAGGTAACTTCTAAGGTATTTATAACAAGAGTTACCTATGAGAAAATAAAATCCTGGGTAAATGTGCTAGTTCATATATATTTGTTTGTTTGTTATTAATATATTTCTATGCTACCTTCTGTTGTGAGATATTAGGGCATCATAAGATTAAAACAAAACGAGCAACTTAAAATAGTTCTATATTAAACAAAATCTAATAATTTAAATTGGATGCAAGTGTATTGAACAGATCATCAAGTTAAAACAGCAGAAAAGTCTAAAACAGTTGCAGCCAGCATATATGCCTCAGGGCCAGTTGAGGATGTCGAAGAAGAACAGAGAGCAGGAAATTGCTTGAATATCTTTTGACACAAAGCTTATACTTGCAAAACACTGTGTCTCAGCTATCCAGTTCATACTCATGCCAAAAACAATTCTATGGCATAAGTTATTTTTACTACTAAACAAAAGAGATATAGTAGTAAGATATACTAGTAAAGGGCAAAGTCCATTACTGCTACTGTTTTATGTGAGTAGCTGATGCCTTTTAGGAAAAGCATCCCCTTCTTCATGAGCTGAATTTCCGTAAACATAATCAGTAGACATTTTACTTACTAACTTTTATTATCTACCACCACTGAAAAATTTCCCATTTATTTTGAAAAAATGCTCCCGTGTATTCCAAAAAGAAAAGCACATGGATCAAATTTAACATTGCGCTATGAACTCATGCCGTTTCCTGCACACACACACACACACAGCAACTCTTACCTCTATAACTAGATTTTATCCAAAATTGTTTTCCCAGTTGGATGCTGCCCAACTGATGAGGGAGGCAGACGTGAAGAGACTGTGGGAAGAGATCCCACTAATCACAAAGTTAGAAGCCTCAGGTTTTCTCTGCTTGACATTTGCTTGAGACACAAGCCCTCAAATAGATGGCATGTTTGCTTTGCCCCCTGGTAATCCCCCCCTTGCCCATTTGCCACAGTCAACAGAAGAGGGACCTCCAAAGACTCTTTTCCTTTTTGGTGTTTTTAGCAAGAGGAGTTGCTGAAGGAAGGCTCCCACAATGGCTGAAAGAAAAAGCCCTGTGGCTGCCCAGATTCTGACCGAACCCCCAGCAGGACGGCTGGGTTCAAGGCTAGGGTTCAACAGCACAGTCCAGTGGCACAAGAGAACCACCACCACCCCAAATACAGAGGAGAGCAGGGCTCTACAGGGCTGCCCACTCTCCTGAAGCAGATTCTGGATGGTTGCAGACATTTGTCCTGGCAACAGAACCCATTCCGTTGACAGAAGGACATGGCGAAATATAATCTCTTCATACCTGAAAATAACAACTGGATTTTTATATGGAACGGAATCCGAGGTACCTGCAAATAACCACCACTTTGAATGAAAACTGACAGAACATGGACTCTGCTAGTTTAGAAAACTAATGTTTCCGAGAGTATCAACATTAAATGTGAAAGGATTAGGGTCAATAATAAAGAGAAAAAGGATAGAATCGATATTAAAAAAAGATAAGGCTGATATAATTTTCTTACAGGAAACACACGGAAAACGAGATAAAAGAAACGAACTTAAATTGAATTGGGTTGCACTTATGAGGAAGCATTTGGTACATCTAAATCAAGAGGAGTACCAATCATAATTTCTAAAAGATGTAATTTTATTGTAATAAGTGTTGAGTTAGATGAAAAAGGCAGATATGTAATTATACAAGGTGAAATAGATGGAGAAATATATGTTTTAGCGGATATTTATGCACCTAATGAGAAGCAAAAAGAGTTTTATGAAGAAATATTTAGTAAGATTAAAAATATGAAAGGAGATTATATAATAATGGCAGGCGATTTTAATATGGTGATGGGCAGGTGGAAAGATAAATCGGATCCATTAATTAGAGACAGATATAATAATATAACAATTTTAAACAAATTGGTGAATAGAAATGAAATGTTAGATGTTTGGAGGTTAATAAAGGGTGAGGAAAAGAAATATACGTACTATTCATCAGTCCATAAAAATTATTCAAGAATAGATTATATTTTTATATCAAAGAATATGATACCAAGATTAATAAATACGGAAACTGAAACAATAAAAGTAACAGATCATGCTTTGATGAATTTGGATATAGCTATGAAAAAGAATTACAGAGAAGCAAAAAGGTGGAGATTGGACACTAACTTACTCAACTATAAAGAGACAGTAAATAAAATAGAGAGGGAATGGCAAGATATTTGGGATAAATAATAAGGAAGTATCACAAGATGTATTATGGGATACTATGAAGGTAGTGGTAAGAGGAATATGTATTAAAGAATCAAAAAAATTAAAGAGACAACTAAGGGAAAAAATTGAAGTTAGAAAATGAAATAAAGGAATTAGAGAATGAATATATAATAGACAGGACTAAACAGAAATATATAGTATTACAGGCAAAAAGAAATGAATTAGAAAAGATAGAAATGGATGAAGTTCAGAAAAAATTAATATATTTGAAAAGGGAATTTTTTGAATATAGTAATAAAAATTCTAAAATGCTGGCTAGATCAGTACAATAAAAAAAATTAGGAACATGATTTAAATAGTAAAAGATAAGTTAGGCAAAGAAAATAGGCTGATGAAAGATAAATTAAAATATTTGAGGAATTTTTTCAAGAATTGTACTCAGCAGAAGAAAAATCTGTAGAGAATCTAGAGCAATATATTAATAAGAATTGGAAAGTAATGCTAACAGAACAAGATAAAGGGTTGATGGAAGAAATGATATCAGAAGAGGAAATAGAAGAAGTAATAAATAATTTAAAAGGAGGAAAATCACCAGGAATGGACGGATTAGGTCCAGAATATTATAAAACATTTAAAAAATGTTTAATTCCTAAATTAAAAGTATTATATAATAGCATATTAAGGGGTGATAAAATCCCATTATCATGGAAGCAATCATTAATAATATTAATTTTAAAACCAAGTAAGGATCCAACTGACCCAGGTTCTTATAGACCAATATCTTTAATAAACCAAGATGCAAAAATATTGACAGCAATAATGGCGAAGAGGATGAATATATTTATTTATAAATATATACACAAAGATCAATGTGGTTTTATTCAAGGAAGACAGATGGCAAATTTAATAGGGAAAACGATAAATAAAATAAATATAATGGATAGAGATGAACAAAAAGCTGGAATCTTAGCATTAGATATATTCAAAGCTTTCGATTGTGTGGAATGGCCAGCGTTAAATATAATTTTAAATAAAATAGGACTAGGAGAGAGATTTAAAGGGTTAATAAAACAATTATATTCACATAATACAGCTGTAGTGATGGTACATGATGGATTTACAGATCAGATTCAAATAACAAGAGGAACGAGACAGGGATGTCCATTATCTCCAGTTTTATTTGCAATAGTTATAGAAACTTTAGCCAATGTAATAAGAAATGATGAGAATTTGGAAGGAATTGGAATTAAGGAGAAAAATAAAATAAGTTTATTTGCAGATGATACATTGTTAACAATTAAAGATCCAGTTAAAAAGATAGATAGAATAGACAAACATTTAAAAGAGTTTGGGGAGAAGACAGGATTAGAAATAAATTGGGCCAAATCAGAAATAATGTTCAATTATACCAAAAGAGAAGTACAAAATTTTATAAGTAATAAAAGAATAGTAGTTAAAGTAAAAAAATCAATTAAATATTTAGGAATAGACATTACAAAAAATTTACAAGGACTAGAGGAAAAAAATTATAAGAAATTAAAATTAGAAGTTAAACAGAAATTAGAGGATTATAAAAATATAAAGTTATCATGGTTTGGAAGAATAGTAGTGGTAAAAATGAAAATACTACCTAAAATCAATTTTTTGTTTAGGATGTTACCAATAAAAGTATCAGAAGAAGAATTAAAAGAGTGGCAAAAGTTATTAAATAATTTTTGCAATGGGTATAAGAAAGCGAGGATTAACAAGAAATATTGGTATAAAAGACAGAAAGAAGGTGGCCTAGGACTTCCAAATTTAAAATGGTATTATTACGCAAATCAACTGAGGTATATTATAGAAGGAGTCTCAGGAAAAGGTGACTTAGAATGGTTAGAGATAGAAGATACAAATATTGAGATGAAATTGGAAAATATATTTTTCAGGAATTTTTCTAAGAAAGAAATAGAAAAGATAGAAAATCCTTTTATAAAAAATATAATAGAAATTTGGGGGAAAAACAAAGGAAAATTGCTTCCGAATATATCAACATTAACTCCAATAGTAATGATGGAAAAATTTCCAATAAATTTAAGAGAAATAATAGAGAAGGAAATAAAAAAAGAAAAAATACATAGATTAAAAAATTGGATGAAAATAATGATTAACAAAGATAGAATGAAAGAGAGATTGCAGGGAACCAAAATATCTTGGACAAAGAGTATGAAAAGATATGTTAAAGATTTTAAAGAATATACTAAATTTGAACAAATTATTGTTCAAAGTGAAAATATGCAAGAAAATGAAATACTAAAGAGTATTACAAGTGAAATATATAAAATATTGGCAAAAGAACAAGAAGAGGATTATCTTAGAAAAATGAGGGAGGAAGAGACATCACAAAATATAGATATACAAGAATGGAGAAAAATTTGGAAACAACGTCATTTAAAAAAATTATTGATAAGAATAAAAGAGAATTATTATAAAATAGTTTGGAAATGGTATTTAACTCCAGTAAAATTAAATCAGATAGATGAGAAATATTCAAGAATATGTTGGAGAGGATGTCAAGAAATTGGTACATATATGCATATGTGGTGGAACTGTAATAGGATAATGGAATTTTGGCAAAAGGTTTTTAAAGAAATAAAAGAGATAATAGGAGTTGAGATACCAATATGTCCAAGTATAGGGTTGTTGTCTATACATAATAAGGTTGAGTGTACCCAGGTAATGAAGGAATTAATAACAAATTTGTTAACTGCAGCGAGGTTAATAATAGCAAAAACATGGAAAACAAATGAAAAAGTTCAAATAGAGGAATGGTATAAAGAAGTGTGGAAAATTGCAATTAATGATAAATTAACTTGTAGAATTAGATTTATGAAAGGTCTTGTAAAAGGGAATGATTTTGAAGAAATTTGGAAAATATTCTTGGAAAAAGCTTTGATAAGAGATGGTAAAGCTACCCTTTCACAAGAAGAATGGCAATTTTGGAAAGTGGATTAAATAAAAAGTTGGCTTTGGGGGGTGGGTTTATTCACCTTTTTGTTAACTATGTGGAGTTTTGTTTATTTGGATTTGTATTGTTTAATATTTTTTTTATAATAATAATAAAAAAAAGTAAGTTGAAACATAATCGGCTTTGGGGAGCGGGTTTACCTTTAGAAATAGTTTGATATGTTAAGTAATAAGATTATATTTAGTAATAGCAATAGATTAAATGTAAGGGAAAAATATAGAATTAAGAATGAAATAATAATAAGAATAAGAACAAGAATGAGAATGAGATCTAGAGATAGGTAACAAAAGTATATAAAAGTACGATATAGAATATACTGAATAAATATATGATTGTAATGGTACTGGAGAGAAATAATAATGTAAGCTTGTTTTTGTTGAAATTTCTTTTTTTCACTATTATGTGTATCACATGGTGTTTTCCTTTTTTGTTCTGATTTTTTTCTTTATAATCAATAAAAATTTTAAAAAAATTTTTAAAAAAAGAAAACTAATGTTTCCTTTCAGAATCATAAGTTTTTGTGTATCTTCAAAGAAATAACAATACTGTATACTATGATATTGTGTTTTGTGTGCCTTCAACTTGTTCCAAGTTACGGTGACCATAAGATGAACCAATAACAGGGTTTTTCAGTGGCTGAGAGTGTATGATGTGCCCAAGGTCACCCAGTGGTTTCCATGGCCAACCGAGGAATCAAAACGTCCTCTCTCAAGAGTCATGGTCACTCAGTCAAACCACTACATCATGCTGGCTATATACTATGATATACTGTAGCTATATTTTCTAATGAGCATTAATACTAGAATACAGTCTTCCCTCCACATTTGTGGGTTTATGGCTACACAAATTTAATTAATCATGAGGCATGCATGTATCCCTCCAATCTCCTACTCCCATTCTTTTGCCTTTTGCCCAATGCATGCACTTTACTCCTCTGCACCCAGGCAAGGGAATGGAAGGGGGGGGAACCATGTGCAGAAAAGGACGGAGTGTCCAAAACTTCTTCCCCCTCCTCTTCTCTTTTGCCTGGGCAGGAGAACATGTGATGGGGCAAAAGGCAAGAGAAGGGGGAAGCACACCTGTGTCCTTCCTATTCCCTTGCCTTTTGCCCAGGAACACAGGCTTTCCTTCTCCATGCCCAGGCAAAAGGCAAGGAAATGGGAAGGGGAAGCAACATGCACAGAGAAGGAAGTGCTCACATGCCTTCCCTCCCATTCCTTTGCCTTTGGCCCAGGTCTAGAAAATACACACTGGGGCAAAAGGCTAGAGAATTAGGGGAGGCATGCATGCCTTCCCTTTCTTGTCTTGCCTTTTGCCTGGGCATGCTGTCTTTCTTTTCCATGCCCAGGCAAAAGGCAAGGGAATGGGAGGGGTAGCACCATGCATGGAGAAGAAAAATGCACATGTCTTACCCCCATTCCCTTGCCTTTTGCCCAGGCAAAGAGAATGTATGCTGAGGCAAAAGGCAAGGGAATGGGAGGGGAAGCACAGCATGCAGAGAAGGAAAGTGTGTGTGTGTGCCTTCCTCTCCATTCCCTTCTCTTTGACTTGCAGCAGATAACACATGTCATGGCAAAATCAAGAGAAAGGGAGGGGGTGGCATGCGTGCCTCCTCCCCACTTCCACTGCCTTTTGCCTGGGCATGGAGAAGGCATTCTGAGGCAAAAAGCAAGGAAAGAGAGGAAGAGCACGATGTGTGGAGAAGGAAGATGCACACATGCATTCCCTCCCATTCCCTTGCTTTTTGCCGAGGCACAGAGAATGTTTGTTGAGGCAAAAGGCAAGGGAATGGGAAGGGGAGCACAGCATGCAAAAAAGAAAAGAGTGTGTGCACCTTCCCCTCCATTCCCTATGCTTTTGTCTGAGTGCAGAAAACATGTCCTGAGGCAAAATGAAAAGGAAAGGAAGGGGTGGCACACATGCCTCCTTCCCACTTCCATTGCCTTTTGTCTGGGTGTGGAGAAAGCACTCTGGGCCAAAAGGCAAGGAATGGGAGGGGGAGCACCATGTGTGAAGAAGGAAGGCGCATGCATGCCTCATCCCATTCTCTTGCTTTTTCCCTGGGTGCAGAGAAGGAAGGCACACATGCTCCAGCAAAAGGAAGGGAACAGGAGGGAGAGCATAGGAGATGTTATTTGTAGTTTTTCCACCTTTGCAAGGGTTCTGTGCCCCAAACCCTTGTGAAAGTGGAGGAGCTACTGTATTAAAACAAGTGCCATTTATTCTGAGATTCATGGCTGACTTCCAAAGAGCAACATTTTCTGATGGTATCTTATTTAAAGTCAAGGTTATGAGAAAGTTCTTTGGAGTTAAGCTTATTTGATCATACAATAGTCTGAAGAATTTAAAGTATCATCATGAAAAGGTTCACAGTGTGCAGCTGAGGTGTAAGATTGGTTTAGAGTGACAACATAGGCATAATTTTTCTCCCTCTGTGTAATCAAGCCCCTGTTGCTTTGCTCCTGCCTTTCTAATATTTCTCTCAACCAATACCAGGAAGTGTCAGGTTTTGAACATTTCAAACATACAAACATAAAATATAACATCTCTTGGGTCTCAAAGAAGCACCTAAAGCTAAGAAATGCTTAATCAATAAAATGATGGTGCTGAATCAGAACAAAGTCACCTGAAATCTGAAAACATGACATTGGCCTCTTAAGTGCAATTTAGAGTTCATCTTTTGGCATGAAACATTTATGGATAATCTGTTGACACAATCTACTCGGGTAGCAAGAAGTGACATGTGATTTTCCACATAAAATAATATGCTGATTCAGTGGTAAATACTGTGCTGAGGTGTCAAACAGTTTGTGAAGAAATTGTATATATTTATTGAAAAAATGAAATGTGTTACTGGATTTTGGTGCAAACCAGAATTTTAAAAATGTGAGACTTTTGCATTTTCTGTTGAGGACTTGGACCAGAGAAAGTTATGTTTAAAGGTCCATTTGGCAGACTCAGATTCAAACTGTGTCTTTTCTACCTTATGGTAAAGTTAAAAATAGAAGGAAAGCTTCTACTTTAGTGAAAGAATTCAAATCAGATTAGCTGTAAAGTGAAACATAATATCAACTATTGAATTCTACTCATGAAGAATATGTCTCAATGGAGGTGTCTCACATAAAATAATATAAGGCTTTCATGTCCAGTTCAGTCAGTGAGTTGTGAGCAGCTGCTGAAGAATGAAAATGTGCTAAGCAATGATCAGTAAAGCAGGAGATGGCAGAAAAAAGAAGACAGGAGAGGATGGAAAAGCATGAAGGATTCATAGAATCTTCAAATTTTAAGGAACCACAAGGAATATCTAGTCCAAACTAAACCTCTTCTGAAATATGCCCATCCAACTTCTGTTTAAAGACCCCCAAAGCTGTCCACCATTCTTCAAGCCAATCTATTCCATGTCCAACAGCTCTTACAGGGGGGAAAAACCTTCCTACTATTTAGGTAGAATCTCTTTTCTTGTAATTTCAATCATATCAGCGCCAGAAGCTGAAGCCTGAGGATAGACCTCAAGGCAACGCTAAATCATTTAGGAAAACAGCTAATGAAGGACTGTACATTTGGAAACAGTTGTAAAAACAGAGGTGTGGCCAGGGTATCAACAGATGATAGAAAAGCTGAGGCAACAGCAGATAGTACACCAAAGAGTAAACCACAGTGGCAATTTGGAAATAAGTGGATTGTATATCCCAACCAGAGAAAGAGCTGTCCTTTAAAGTTAGTACTTCTCAGGCTATCTGATACGGGGGAACAGCACTTTTTCCCCCAATATGCCAGTGACTGATACCATATGTGTGTCCATTAGTCAGAACTCTTTCTTTCTTTGAAACTCTCTGTGGATCATCCGTTTATGACTCATGGACCAGCATTGGTCCAGAGACCAATACTCTGGGTGGCAACTAACCTAAGTCCTCCTTAACTAGTCAGTGAATTAAATGAGGGCAGAGCTTGTAGGTTAACTAGATAAAGATATGTCTTTCTCTAGAGAGGAATCAGTTCTGCAATACTGCCTATACTGCAAGGTTCACTAATATCTTTAGTGATTATAGGTAAGTGATTTAAAACAGAAATAATAACATATAGTGCATTAAATCTGTAATAAGTCACAGATCAAATGCTTATTTGTTTAAAATTATGCTAGTATTATTTGTAAATGAATCCATCATGAGTCCTTTTCTAAGTTTTGTATCACTTCTAAACCCACTTTCCAAAGGTAAAAAGGGTAAGTAACAACTGATTTCCTACCTGCAATGGTGGAGATCTGTGAACACAAAAATATGGGTCACACTGTGCATGTCCAGCCCATTGACAGAAACCTCTAAAGCTGACTGATCTTTTACTGGATGCCTCACCCCTCTTTCATGCATGTGCCCTAGTGAGGTTGCAATGCATTTTCCCACAGTTCCACTTCTGTCACAGAAGGTATCAGTAACTCAAATGAGAAATAGAACATAGCGTGAGGGCAGGAAAGCTGATTGTGTCGTTACCCAGAAAACCACTCATATAAGACAGTTACAGGTCAGAAACTTTCTCTGTGATTCATACCAAGGAGGATGGGATGTCATTGCAAGGGGGAAGAGAGGTCAGTTCACCCAAATTCTGCACTGGTCCTAGCCATAACTGCCTGTACTTACGGATAAAATTATTCATTAATTTGATTCTAGAAGGAAGCAATGAGTTAGTAATTAGCAGTTCTTTTCCCACTGCAGGAACGTCTGAAACTGCACTATTCAAAAATTAGTTGCAGTTTAGGACTCCTTCTGCACAAAATTGACTTTTTTTGGTGCATAAAAAATATTTTTGTGTAGAAAATGCTGTTTTCCGCACAAAAATACCAGGCATGATTTTTGCACAAAATAAGTCCTGAACAACAAAGATCTTTAGTTGGTCCAGGATTTTCCTCATCAGGGTTTCCTGGTGTTACCCCCAAACCATGGTACCCCGTGAGGTCCTATATTAGAACCCACAATGATATGTAAGAATGGGGAATTAACCCAAATTAAGAAGGCCTGCAAGGGGCAGAGTAACCTTAGGATCTTTCCACCTATGTTTATGAGGAATTGCTAAAGAGACCAGTCAGAAAACTTATAGTACAATTTAAACATGTTTTATTGGGGGAAATATATATCATACACACAATAAATAGACACACACAGGTGATCACACAAGGCTAACTTGAAAGAAGGGAAGGAAGGAAAATGAATAGAGGACTAGAAAAGGGGATTGAGGTTATATTTACCATCCACATAGAAGCAGGGAAGTGGTGATGTAACTTGGACAGATGTTCAGAGTCAAAAGGCAGAGCAACATGGAGGACCCCTGAAATTGAAGTGCTGTGTGGACTCAAAATCAGGGTCCTTTATACCCAAAAATATGCCCTGGAGGTGTGACTTTCTGCTTGGACAACAAAGGATTTCCAGGATGAACAAAAGGTGACAGGATGGATTAATGGTTCTAATGTGTGAAGGAAACATGTTGATGGGTTTAGCAGGTATATGACAAAGGCTTTGATGGCAGTGCAATCAGAGATCAGGAAGAAGTCACAAGTGAGAGAACGACGCGAATATGGATTTGTTTGAAATCTTCCTGTTTTCCTGAACCAGAGCTATCAACAAGCAAGATTCTTTGTTTTTGGAACTTGCAACACATAGGTGCCAGATAAAGGTTTTATGGCTTTGTCTGCCATAGGATATGCAAACCACAGGGGGTTTGGCTCTTCTCAGAGATGGCTGTTAAGTCAGATTATCCCAGTAAACCTATGACTTAAGAGTCATGCTGGGGTCATCTCTGACCTATTTTTTCCAGTCAAAGTTCCTCTTCCACATGGCCCTTTCCAGTCATTGTATATGCTTTCTATTTTATGGCATTTAAACACATCTGCCAATTAATATATTTTTGCCAATAAAACCATATCAGAGCAGTGGAGTTACACTGGAGCAATACACAGTCTTTTTGACCATTTTTCTGTACCAATGGTTTTCTTGAGTGATACTTAAGGGACACTGGTATTGGTTTCTCAGGTAGTTGGTCGGTGAGAAAAATCACACTAGTAGCCTGCACTAGTAAACTGTTAGAAGTGAGCAGATATACCTTTTGTTCCATTCTGCACAACACAAAGAGATGTTGACATCTTCAAAATAGTTTCAAAATGTCAACTATATAGAAGACTGAAGCCTGGCAAACATCTAAATAATGTAATTGTTGTTCCAGACTTGATGTATGGTACTAAAACAATGTTAGTAGAGGATTTTCTTGGGTCAAATAAATGGTGAGACCACATATAGTAGAAGGAAAATTCAAGTGTCAATGTAGTGTCTCATAGGAATTGTAGGAATGGTAGGTGAGAGTAGAGATCAAACAGATCTTCCACAATTTGCATTGATATTTTGCCACAAAAAATGCCACCTTCCATGATGAGAAAGAGCCTGCATGTAGTCAGAAGTTCAAATGGCTTTCTCACTAACAGAAAAAGAGCAGAAGCTTTAAATAGGGATAGATCCAGAAGCAGAAGGGTATATGTTCTAGTAACTAAAGTTAAGCCATAACTAGTGGATACATAAACCAGGATTTTCCCTTAGTTGAGTAATGGTAGTTTTAAAACATTGCAACATAGACTTCTATCATGTTTTCTTATATTTTAGAGGAACTGAGGATGTGAGATGTGGCAAACAGACACAGAGAAATCTACAGTTCAACACAGAACCACAAAATGCAACTCCATCTGATACCATAAGAGCTTCTGGTGGGTTCTCTTGCCATGTGCATTATTATTACTTGTAAATACAAAGAGGATGTACCCTCCATGACAAGAGTCTGAAAGTGTGTTCCCTTGCTCTATAAGCATATCTGGCATAAACAGGAATTTAAGGAAGCCTGCTTCAAATCAAGATGATAAACTTTATATACCTAGGCCACCATGGTGCTATTAGTGTTGTCTCTCCTCAGTTTGGTGAGAACCTTGATTATTAGAGGGAAAAGAGCAGAAAAAATACATCTGTAGACCCTTTCAGTAAAAAAAGAAATATATCTCTAATGGCAGTGGCAGATCATGGTCCCTATGTTCAGAATCAACAACAATGCACATTCCATTTGGTCATCTAGAGAATAAATTAGGTGGAACAACTACTGGTGGAACATCCTAGGAGAAAGAGTAAGTTCAGTTTTCACCCATAACAGCAAGAAGATCCTTCCTGACAAGATTGACAAGATTGTTCTTCATCCCTGCTAGGGTAATGGTGGGTCAGGCAATAATTACATTTACAGTTACGTTTGCAGTTACAGAATTTATTATGCAGTTCTCCCTGTTTAATAATATATTAGATGACACTGCTGTTGTCAGTGATGACTTGCACAATATGATTATGAAAAAGGTTCTAAATGACCAAAATGCCTTCATGATCTCCAGCATCTCAAGATTATTGATACATGTTTCAAGAGTACTGACAGCAGCCACATTCCAGGCTAAGAACAAATTAATATATTTCCTACTCTTCTGGAAAGTGATCACATCAACCCATCCACTCAGAGAATTTGCCACAGGGCAGCTCTGTAATAATAATAATAATAATAATAATAATAATAATAATAATAATAATAATAATATAAAAATAAATGAACCTCAAAATGACCAGAACTCACTAGAGGCTTCCCAGAGAGACAAATCACCCAGAGCAGTCTGGGAGTGTTAGTCAAGGAGTTCACTTTGCACACCTGTCACCAATGTACAGGCAGATAACTATGTTTAGAGTATGAAGCCGTGCTGCCGCTCCTGCTGCATATTTCTTAAACACTTCAGAACTATAGATAGACTAAAAGGTCTAAAGTGGTACCATTTTCAGCCTAGGGCAACAGAAAGAAATGGCAATGAAAACATGGAATAAAGAACATCCATATTTGAAATGTCTGTTACTGCAAATCTATCCCCTAGCTATAATAATGGTAGACTTGAAGTGAATACCTCCAGTGAATACTTCCTTCAGCTTGATGAGAGAATTTACCACTCCAAAATGAGGAATATACCTCTCATAGATCCCCATCTTTATTTGGTACTGTAAAATATCTTGAGTGTGAATATGGGGTACAATCTTGAGAGCACCCTTGGTAAGTAGGGTATTACCTCTTCTCAAACAACCACTGACAGAATCAAGAAACTGATGATCAAAAGATTTAGTACAGCATTGAATTCAACAGAGCAGCAGAAGACAGTTGTGAGCTCCTCTACAGAAGCTGAATATGCCTCAGCCTCAGAAGCATGCAAATACCTAAAGTGGCTACATGTTACTACTAGACTTTGGAATAGAAGAGCCAATGCCAATGGAGATATATGAAGACAACCAAGGAGGTATAAAGATTTCTCAGAGAAGATCAGTCCTCATCTTAAATATATTGAAACAAATTATCATTTCATAAAGGCTGTACATTAACAAAAGCTTATTAAGCTGGAACGGTGTCCCACAGAAGACATGTCTGCAGTTGTTCTTACCGAGGCATTGCCCAGGGACCATAATGAAGCTCAACAAGAGAGGCTGAATCTTGTGACCTTGTACACATGTCATTGAGAAGGAGTGTAAGAAGTGCAACAACAATTAGTACTAAAGAGTCGAGACTGCACCCAAGTGGGCAGAAATAATCAAGTCAGATATTTTGAGCAATTCAAAGTGGCTTCCCTTCTTGTCTTCCTATCCTGACCCTCACCCCCCCACCCAATTTAATCCAGGATGTTCTTCCACCTCTTCTCTTCCTACCAGCCCTCTCTCAGCTCTTCCCTAAAGCGAAACTAGACCAGATTAGCAGCCTGAGTAATTTTCCTATCTTAGAATAGAGTTCCCATAATAAAGCCTTTAGTTTGTTTCTCCAAGCCAATGGCATATTTGCTCCTTAATTAGGATCTCTAACCTTCGCACAAGCTCTCTATCATTCTTAAGTGTCCACAAATTCAAGGTTGTTGATGTTGTATGCCTTTAAGTCATTTCTGACATATGGCGATGCTAAAGCGAACCTATCACAGGGTTTTCTGAGGCTGACAGTGTGTGATGTGCCCAAGGTCACCCAGTGGGTTATCATGGACGAGTGGGGAAGTGAACCCTGGTCTCCATAGTCATAGTCCAGTGCTCAGACCACTACACCATGCTGCCTCTCTAATCCAAGCTTACAGATTGCTGGTTTGCTAGAAACTGCTGTAATCTGTTGCCAAAAGAATGTGATGTTATAGAAATGGCACTGCACATGGCAGAGAGTGCCCTACAATTCATTTTTATTAATTATTTTTATTACAGATACAATTCATCAGGCAGTGAAAGCTGACATTTGTTGGTATGGATTTCCACCTCTTAAAGCAGTAAACAATTTCACTGACAGGACCTCTTGGAAAAGGAAGTCTTCCTCTAGGATATCTTAGACTACCAATGTGTAGGATACCAAGAAGACTACTTGCACAAGTTTGATTTTGTTTAGTCTGTGAATATTAAGAGTGAATACTACCCTTTTTTGTCCTCAAATTCTTATATGTTCAAGTTTCTCACTGGCATTTCATGCTGAATAGGGCTTAGCCATCAAATGGGATGAGTACCACTTAACTGTACTACTTGCAGCAGGTGTGAAACCATCTTACATCAGCCATGCATGACATCTAAAGGAAACAACTGCAATAGTTAGGGCATTATAATCCACTGCATGTGTTGCAATGTTTATTTGTTGTCCCACAAGATAATGGGCCTCTGAAAAACACAAGTAATCTTTTTATCACCCTCAACAAGATGTTCTAGTAGTGGTACACCCTCTTCCCTCACACTAGCTGGGTAGTTAGCAATATTCAGCAACAGCATTAGTGTAGAAGTGGTGTAGTGGTTTGATTGCTGGAGTATGACTTTGGAGATCAGATTCTGCTTGTACATGGAAACCCACTAGGTGACCTTTGGGAGATCACATTCTCTCAGCCTCCGAGGAAGACAAAGGCAACACCCTTCTGAAAAAATCTAGCCAAGAAAAAGTTACAATAGGTATGCTTTAGGGATGCCATAAGTCAGAAGTGACTTAAATGCGCAGCACCCAGCTTTCAATCTTCCTTATCTGCTAGGACAAATTAGGGCATTTGAAATGGCTTGTCTTGTAATTATTTGACTTTGTTGGAATTATATTGAGTGTATACATTTCTCAGTCTTTCTTAATTTGTGATACTGAGGGTAGGAATTGCTACATGAAGAAGAGATGGCAGCAGGAAGGAATATCTGGAAGAAATATCTGCAACTTCACTTATTTGAAGACAAGTTTGTAGAGGTTGTTTCAATTTGAGCTCAAGTGCCGTGGTCAAATTGGTCAACATACAGTCTGTTGTCATCAGTTGGTGAAACTGAGTTCTGATCCCCTACACTGTATCCAGAGATAACACCAAAGGTGGAACCAAATGAGAAAGTTGCTCCATATCATAACTGCCTCCTTCTGAATCCAAACTGTGCTCTTCAGTCTGAGTATAGTTAGTTTGCTGGTCAGTACTGAGAGAAGTTCTGCTGTGACAGATGGTAGCCATGCAGCTGTGATCATTCTTTCTAGTCACAGAAAGATAAGCACTATGAGTGTGAGGTTCTGGAGCTTTCGACACTGAAACCATCGCCAGAGCAGGAAGCTGAGCCAACAAAGTCAATTGCATTGAGGGAATCTTGATGGAAATCAGAACAGACAAGTATGTCTGAACAGATAGTAGGGTAGCTGGAGTTCTAACTGGGATCAACAGAGATTCATAATGCACTAGTAGTAGGTGATTTGTGAATCGTGCTGGTCTTGGGTGTTATTCATAATAATGCATCCTTGATGAAGGAGAGCAGGAATAGTAAGATTGTTAACTGCTATGTATTTCATGATAAGGACATGAATAATGAACCTGCTTCAATCAATAGTTGCACTGAAATGTAATTGCTGTGTGCCTTCAAGTTATTTCTGATTTGTGACAACCTAAGGCAAACATGTTACAGGGTTTTCTTGGTAAGATTTGTTCAGAGGAAGTTTGCCTTTGTCTTCTTCTGAAGCTGGGACAGTATGACTTGCCAAAGTCACCCAGTAGGTTTCCATAGACAAGTGGGGATTTGAACCCTTGTCTCTAGAGTCGTAGTCCAATACTCAAACCACTCTGGCTCTTGCTGAGATCTTACCCACCAAGACAGGTACTTGTACTGAGTACTGTCTAGTATCAAGTATATGGACGTTTTTCCAACTATCCTCACATGGCCAGTGTACTGTGGGTCTTCAACATACTGACCATGGGAATATCTCCCCTGATATTAGATTCAGAACAAGATAGTTAAAAAAACACAATCTAGATCTGTGCTGCAATGGCAACCTGGATTTGTGTCAAAATGGTAGAGGTGTACTGCTACATTTCATAATACAGAAAGCAGATTGCTCAGGACAGCTAAAAAGCATCTCCCAAGTAATGCTCAGTGTACTAGATCACATCAGGAGATATTTAATTACTAGTAAAGTCTTGCTTTTGAAGATAGCAATAAGTGAATGATGCAAGGGGATATCTGGGATACCTGAGCTGCTGCTGATACCCTAAGTTGGTCTGCTGTTGAATGAAAGGTAAAACTGAAAGTGGAAAGAATGAAGCAGTTCTGGAGGCTGTTGCCTCAGGGGACTGTGCCGCTGGAGCTAAATTATAGTGATATGGAGTGAATGGTGTTTGATCTTGATGAGGCTTCTCCCTTTGTTCCTCTGGAACCAGAGAATTGTATCTATTTTACTCCTTCCTTCTTTTATTTTACTTCTTTGACTCTTGGTTAGTGGCCTTGACCATCTTTGGCAGGTGAAATTATTGGAATTATAGGAATTTCCATGTTGGTTAGTTTCTCAATACAGGCTCTGTAGTTAGTGTTGGGGGAGTTAAATGATGAGGACTACAGATTACAAAGTTCTCCTAGTTCAGAACTGTGTGCTGAACAATAACAGGAGGTGGCCTCTTGAGACCAAAGCCCAAAGAGCATGCTCTGTTACTGCTGCACCAGATGAAATGAAGCAAGAACCACACTAGAGCACACACACTGGGGAGGGGAAGAGCAGCCACTAAAAGATCACTGTGCTCCAGAAATTAATAAGAATAGGGTGTGCATGCACAGTGTGAACCATACATGTGTCACAGGACTGGTAAAGAAGACATGACGATGCCAGTGATACTGGAATAAGGAAGTTTTAAATTACAAAATGTAAACCTCTCTTAGGTTTCCTGTCCTTAACAAGGAAGTGTTCCAAAAATTTGGCAATTGGTACTATGAACTCATCACAGTGATGAAGTGGAAGCACTGGGATTTATCCATTCACTTTCTTCATAGTTGATGTCTAGCAACAGGTTAATATTAATGGGACTATTGTACAGCCCCATCTATCTGCCATAAAGATACTGTAATCAAATAGCCACCACTATCAAATTCAGCCATGATCTAGTTAGAAGTTCTTTTTCACTGATATTAAGGGTCAGTATGGCATGCATGCACGCCAAATGTATTTGTATTAAACTGTGCATGTCTGACTGACCCAATTTTTAAGAAGAAGTCACTGTTATAATGTATGGATATGTCCTTTTAAAATTCATGTGACTCAGTTCTGAACAAATGTGGAATGTTTTATCACCTCACTGTAAATTTCCCTGAACTTCATGGTACAATTGTTTTGGTTTTTTTAAAGTCCTAATTAGACACTTCAGGAGGTGAGCAGCTGTGCATTAATCCATGTCTCCATCATGCCTCTTCCTGTTAACTGCCACACACAAAAATACCCTGTATCATCGTATTAAGAATCTCTTTATCTTACTCTGTGAAAAGCAGAAGTCAATTAATTGGAATAGAGGTAGAGAAAAGCAAAACACAATACCATTACATCTGTTTTGCTTTACTAAGCTTTACTGGGGGCAGCGGGAGAGGCCTCACAAGAAATGCACTTGGCAGCAGCCACACGCATCTTATAATACCTCCACTGGTCCTTAGTAATTTGTGTGGAAAACTCTTCCATATTTGGATGAGCAACGCAATATTATCTATTGTATCTTTTGAAAAAGATAAGAAAGATAATTACCATGTACGGAGAAGTGCTATCACACTGGTGCCCTTGGTGGGTTTCGCTTTTCAAGCACTAATTAATAATATTTTAGCTTGTAAGCCTTTGTGTAAATTGAAAGAAAGTTAGTTTTAACATTACTGGAAGTTCTCAAGTGGTTTTGATTGTTTATCTTGGATTGGTTCTTCAGGATTAACAATGGAGAAGAGAAGTCTCAGTGGACCACATTAATAAACAGAATCAAGCAGTGTACAAAATCAAAGACAGCTTCAACCATTTTTACGTAAACCCACTGCAGAAAAAAAAAGAAAAGGAAAAGGAAAAGAAAGGAAAGGAAAGGCGGGGGAGGGAAAAAGAGAGAAAGAAAAGTCTTTGAAGCATGAAAGGGCTCCTGTAGGACCTTCAGAAAATCTACAGCCTAAATTCGGTAGACGCCAACTCGGAAAAGGAAAAGGAATTAGCTATCACTAGTGAAGCGTCTTCTGGGTCTCTGGAATTTATAATTTAAAAATTGGCTTCTTCAGAGGATATATCGTTTCTGAATCTTGCATGAAATTCAGTCTGCTGACCTCTTGTGTTTAGCTAGATTCATAACACATATGGCTACTCAATACGCATAAAATAAAGACAAAAAACTCAGCTGCAACCTTGAAGTTTACTGGAATCTTGTGTGAGGCCTGAAACAGCCAAATGATGCTAGTTGAGATCCACCACCCCATTCTTTGTGCCCAAAAATGCTCTGTAAGAATAAAGCAGGGATTACTGGGTATCAGAATCACAGAAATGGGAGAGAAAAATATATACAAATGATAGGGCACAACTGAGACAAGAGCTCCAATTTTCCATACTCGCACAATGAAGTCTTTACCTATTTTATATGTTAAAATCACTTCTCAGGAATGTCACTAAGTAAAGTACGAAAAACAGAGCAGCATTAACAAATATGTAGAGTTCACTGAGAAGCTGTTCAGATGTACAAAGTTAATTATAACATCAGTAAAATGTTGCATTGAACAGAAAGGTCTTCAAGGTTCACTTGAACAAATGCACAGAAGGGGGCAAGATTTAAGGCAAAAAGAAGAGAGTTCAATGAATATGGGCTATGACTAGGGGCTTTATCACTCCTGGGCTCTGTTGCATGATTGCACTGGCTTAGTCCCTTTTTCATTATCTCTCCTTATCACATGACATGGTCACTCTCCTGTTGCTGGATTGCATTCCCATCATTATTAGATTGTCTCTCTCCATTCATGGGAAATATCTGTGAATCCAATAATGCTGTTTTTCCACTACTGCTTATTTGTGCAAACCTTTCATTCTACTGTATTTCTAACACTGCAGCAG
Organism: Ctenosaura bakeri; assembly: GCA_948474755.1. Classification (NCBI taxonomy): domain Eukaryota; kingdom Metazoa; phylum Chordata; class Lepidosauria; order Squamata; family Iguanidae; genus Ctenosaura; species Ctenosaura bakeri. The sequence continues at coordinate 88,366 of CAOLHI010001868.1, read as the reverse complement.
TCATGTGGTGTCAGTGGGCATTCCCCCCCCCGCCATCCTCAAGCAGAGTGAGATCACTGCACTTCTGGTGTCTGGACAAAGAGGACGCTATGGGCCAGGTGAACAACAGTTCCCCAGTACTTACTTATTTATTTAGTGGTGTTGTTATATTTTGGTGTAACTGCTCACCCTAGTGGTCACCAGCACACCACAATCACACCATTATGGCAAAACAGAAAATCAGCTATGACTTTGGAAGAGCGAAATGCCAAAATGGTGGCACAACAGGAAACACAATGCTGAAAGGATGATGATGTCTCTTGACATGCTGGAACTGCACAAAGAAGGGGTGTGTGTGTGTGTGTGTATCTTTAGACAGGAGAAGGGTGGCAAGGTCAACAGGCTGGTGTGCAATACTGATTGCAAGGAACATATATCACCAAACTGGAAGCACAGTCTTACTACAGAGATGGTGTGATAGTGACTGTTTCTATACTGGTATGTTTTTATTTCCCTAAATGGTATGATTATCACAGGGTGGTGTGATAAAGCCTCAAGAAGAAGGTCTCTTGAATACTGTGTCCAGTTCTGGGCACCCCAATTCAAGAGGGATATTGACAAGCTGGAGCAAGTCCAGAGGAGGGCGACCAAAATGGAGAGAGGCCTGGAAACCATGCCCTATGGGGATAGACTTAGAGAGGTGGGTATGTTTAGTCTGCAGAAGAGAAGGTTAAGAGGGGACATGATAGCCATGTTTAAATATTTGAAGGGATGCCATGTAGAGGAAGGAGAGGGCTTGTTTTCTGCTGCTCCAGAGACCAGGACAAGGAGCCATGGATTCAAGCTGCAGGAAAGGAGATTCCACCTGAACCCCAGGAAGAACTTCCTGACAGTCAGGGCTGTCCGGCAGTGGAATCTGCTGCCTCGGAGTGTGACGGAGTCTCCTTCCTTGGAGGTTTTTAAGCAGATGCTTGATGGTCATCTGTCGGGAGTGCTTTGAGGGTGTTCCTGCGTGGCAGGGGGTTGGACTGGATGGTCCCTGTGGTCTCTTCGAACTCTACATTTCTATGATTCTATGAATCTATGAAATATAATTACAAGTCCATCAGTTGCACTTTGATCACAGTGGTTCTAGGTACTGTCAAACAGTCTGAGAAAGACACACATAGCCTAGGAGATGAAAAGACATTGACAGTTAAGTTCCACAAAAGATTATACTACAGTACAAGCAAATTGTGTTGCTAAGTGATTAAAATCACTGTGATGGATGAATGAGCCAGGCAATAGATGTCCTCCAAGATTGACTGTGAAGTTCAAAGTCTAATCCAGGAAATGTATCAAGTAATATGTGTTTAATAGCTAAAATGAAATGCATGCTGATATTGGCAACAATACAAAAATAAGATGATTTAGCATTGAACAACCTCCAGTCCTGGTCTCAAAGGGAACATGAATAATTGCATTATTCTGTGAATAAAAATGACATCAATTTCTCTCAAGTCCATTTTTAAAAAACACCAGATTCCATCTTGGCAGGCTGGCACAATGTAAAGTACATAAAACCTAATGCTGTAAGGAGGTGGGTTACATAAAACGGATGACAGATTAATCAGACTGCAACTGTATCAGGTAAAAAACACTTGTTAACTTCTCAAAACAGCAAACTATTAAATAATAACAAACGATTAATAGTGGCAAACTATTAAATTGGTTCTATAAATTCCAGGTCATGACATAGGATCTACAAGCAAAACCTACTGTTAACCACAAGGCATGACTATAAAATAGTGTAGAAGCTGTTTACTTTAAGGTAGATGCAATCTTTTGCTGTGTTAATTATTCTTGCATAAATAGAACAGCTGACTTAAACGATGGGTTTGATCTGTGATATTCTTCAAAATTCTTCATTCATTTTAAGCCACACAAAGGGTACACAGGACAGACAATACACTCAGTCGCATAGAAATGGGGGGATAGTCCGCCCCAGGCAGCAATGTTCTGGGGGCATCTCGGCCTGTAGCCACACCCCCACATGCCCTGGCCATTCCCCCCCACACTGCAGCCATGTTCCTCATGCTGTAGCCCCACCCCCTCACTGCCATTGAGTACACTGAAAATAGCATTGTCCCTAAATTAGCCTAAGAACATCAAGTCCACAGAAATTTCCCAGCCATAATACAAAAGAATTCTGCAGTTATTACACTTGAATTTGCTGTACACCAGATCAAAATTATTAGTTCACCTCTTCTAATACTTCTAATATTGATTTGCAGTAGCTCTCTATGGAAACATTCCCCAACTCAGGACCTTCCAGAGATTTTGGAGTACATATCCCATCATTCCGTTTCAGCAGTCATCCAAATATAAAATTTATAATCCTGCACAACTGAAGAGTGTCAGGTTTTGGATGACTAATCTTGGGTCTCCATCACATCTCCTGCAAGCTGATCCATTTAACTGAAAATTCCGCAGACCCTTTTGCATGAAAAACTTACAATCTAGCATGGAATAATGCGTTCCCTCCCCCCAAAATAACAAGAACTAATCAAAGAAAAATTACACACAAGGAGATCAAATTTAGGGAAATTCACTGACATAACCAAGGCTTACCCATATTTCTATAGGGTCTAAATCATCTCTCGGAATAAGATTGTTAAAAAAAAGATCCCAAAGAAAGTTATTAACATATATGATTATAGCGGATAGGATGAGCTACGCGAGTAAATGGAAGCAGGAGGAAACACCGGCGATACAAGACTGGTTAATTAAAAGATATGATTTAATTGAAATGGACAAATTAACAACAATATTGTCCAAAAATACTACGAAACAATTCAAAGAAGATTGGGAGCCAATCTTATCTATATTTGAAGAGAACTGGGGAAAATTAGCAAAAAAAGGAATAGAAGAATAAAAGTGAACAAACAAAATAAATTAAAAGAGAAAGGCAAAAGACAAACTTGCACATAATAAGGAGCTTCACTCCCAAAAAGAACCAAAGTGTGGAGAGGAAAAATAAAAGATAGATAATTTAGATAAGAACAACCATGGACAAGCGAAAATATAAAGGGGTAATACAAAAAAGGAAGTAAGAGATTCTGAGAGAAAGTAGTGCAGGATAAAATAGAATCAACATAATACCAAGGAAATAAAAGAAAGTAGAGATTTATAGAAAGAAATATTTTGTATAAGTTATTGTTGGACAATACCAACTAGGAACAACCAATCTGAACAGGAAAAGAGAATAAGGGAAGAACATTACAGGAAGAAATAACTGTGTAACCGGGCAATGGAATGTGGTTGTATGAAAAAATTAGGAAAAAATATGAGTGGCAAATATTTATAGATGGAAAAGTAGTTAGATATGGATGACAAATATAGGAAATTTGATCTCGATTAATGGTTTCTCTAAAGTTAAGCGACGTATATGGTTTGTGTTTTTAATTTGGGTATAATGTTTGAACATGTAAAGAAAAAAAATGTGTGGTTATGTTGTTATATCGGTTAATTAAAAGTTCTGAAAACATAAATCATCTCTCCCATGTGTCTGTTAGCAAATCTATGCCTACCCCTCATCCCACAGCAGACAACAAATTCTGTAGTTTGTTGGTTTGTAACAATGCTTTCCTTTAAAAGAAAAGAAAACTATTTTTATTTAAAAACACAGAATACAAATAATAATACAAATAAATACTAATAAACAGAATACAAATTGATTTTTAAGATACCTTCCAGTTAGCTAAATGAATAAATAATATGCTCTCTCAGTAACCTCACATCTCCCATCCCGGTCTTTCCAAATCCTTAAGCTTACATATACATCACAATAAGGCATTCATAATCGGCTACAGCAGAAGAATTCCCCTAACTGGCAAAGTCTATAATAGTATATCCATAAATCACATTACATCTCCATCAGCACATTTTCAAAATCTCCACGCATCCCCAAAGTTTACAGTCAAAGATGCATCATTGCACAGAAATGTCTCCTAACTGTACTAGAAAGATAAACTATTTTCATCCAGAATATCAATAAACCTAGACATATTTTTCATCCATGTTTAGAACTAAAAATGCTGTAAGGGTATGTCACATTGTATGATGGATAGAAACTTAATTTCCCTTTCTATTCATCCCACATTTTAAAGACAAGGAATGTAAAAGTACTGTATCAATCTGGAACTTTGTTTAATTGGTTTTCTTATGGTTATGTTTATAATCATTCCACTCTCTCTCCCCCTCTCTTTTTTGATCCTGCCAATAAATCTGACAGAGGTATTCGCTAATAATATTGTTTTATTAGGATCCATATGGACAAAACTTCATACACATTTGGAAAGTTGTGGAGCAATCTCATTTTGTTTCCTCTCAACCTTCCCATTAGGGGAGAATATAGCCATCTGTAAAGCACAAATCCACCTTTCTCTAGCACAGTACAGATGTTTATCAGGTTACCCTCAATACTGAAAGAAGATTGAAGTCATTTTCACAACATATTGCTCCAGTCTATTTTGTACACATTATAAACTTTATAATCTCTTTTCAAACTTTATTTTACAGTTCATAGACTCAAAACAGCGAACCGTCCAATTGTACGATATAGTGAAAATACATCTACTAAAAATAGGATATAAATATATAAACAGGCTAGACCATGAACAGGACATAAAAGTATAAAATAGTATATAAATATATTAAGTAAATTAAAATCATAGACAACATGGATTATTAGATGAAATATAAATAGGCATTCACTAATTTCATTTCATCAAAAGAATAGATTTGGGTTGATTTTACAGTACATTGCCAGTATCCCAACATAGTTTTGATACTTCTCCCTCTCTGATCTTAACAGATGATGACAGAAATTTAGTAACTGACCGGGTTATGTTCAGACATCCATCCTCCAACAGGATTTTTACATAGAATTTTTCTGAAAGACCCGGCATACAGCTCAATAAGGAAGAGATCAAATGATAGTGACTCTGACTATGTGTCTCTACCTCCAGGGCTGTTAGCAGAGAAGGCAAACAGAGTAAAGGGAACAGGGGTTTCTCTTTCAAAAGGTCTGGCAAGAAATCTGAGACTTTCCAAGATGGTGTAGGAGTTGCTTGACGTATCTGTTTAACTCCCGTAACTTTTCTCTTATTTTACACCTGTAATGTCCTTTGAATGTGATAAGCATGGGAAAAAATGCAAATCACTACAGACTGAAAAATAAAACATTTGAATTAAATATAAAAAAAATTAGAGATATAAACTTGAATTCAAAGAAAAAAATGTGAATTCCCTGCATCCAATGGTGTGTTTATGCCTGAGTTTTTCAAATAGTAAGTCCCATATAATGCCATACAGGAAAGTTCTGCAATATTCCGAAAGTAATTTCATTACGGCAGAGAAGAAGAGAAAAGTGGAAGACAATTTTGACAGTTTTCTCTGCTCTCTGCAGCTCCCTATCTATCCCAATCTGCTTCAGAAGGTTGGAAAATCTTTTGTAATTAGGTGAACAGTAGTGTGGGGATCTGCAGCAGAAAGGGGAATTTACAAATATCATCTCCTTTTTCTGACCAAAGAACCCATCTGTAGACCAAATAGTCTGTAAAGGGACACAACTTAAGTACATTCTAATTTTTTTTTATTGATAGGATAAAGATGCTTTAACCAAGCTATACTAAGTTCTAGCTTGAAATTCAAAAACAAAAACAAAAATACATGGCAGAGATACTTTTGTTAAGCTGTCCAGAAGATGCAAATTTCATCACTCTAACTTTTGAAGGCCATGACTTTTTTGTCAAGCAATCATGCAGAGGAAGAAAAGTGACAGTACTAGAGTCACTGGTTTGCATCTTGCATGTTTAATGTATTATAAAGAGAGGGTCCATTCAAGCCATATAACTTATGACCATGTGGTGAGTGGAACCAAAAGGACTAAAGGGAGAGCAATAAAATGTTCCTTCTCTATTCAAAGCCACAAAACACAGGCATACTTCAGTTAACAAAGTCTCTGACAAAGAAGCTCCTTTTTACGAAGGCTTTTGATACTTCCCGGCCCCCTTTTTATTCCTTATTTTCTATCTAGCTAGATGCTTTTCAGCAAAATTAACTTTGGGAAATGGTGAAGGAGGTCTTCAGAAATACAGATTTTGAGTGCCAGGTCACAGGAGAGTGCCTGCATTAAACAATGCAATAAAAAAGAAACAACAGGATTCTACTCTAGCTGATCTCACTGCAGCTGTTATCTGTCTACCTACAACAGAAAAAGGTAAACAAGAGTTACTTCCAGAATCCCTCACCAAGCATGTATGAACAGCAAAACAGAGAGAAAAGGGGAGAAAAGATAAACCCACCTCAGTATAGAATGTTCAACATGTTAAAAAAGAATAGATCTTGTAAGTCTGGCTATGAAAATGGAATTCATAAGCAAGGTGGAAGACAAAAGCATCCCAAAACTATTACTAGTTTTGGATAAAAAGATCAATGAAGCAGGTTAAACAGCTCTTTTTTTTTCAGTGTAGGAATCCACCCCTATTCTTTCCTTGTTATTCTACTCTGGCATCAAATTTTCTGTTAAAGAAGTAATGGCGAGGACCACATCTATTTTGTTGACTGAGATACAGCTATACCTGCTTTTGAGATGTATCATCTGCAGCCATACCACCTCCTAACACCCATTCAGACATCATGACAAGTGCAGCAGTAGGTACCATCATCCCAGCAGTAAATCTTTCTAGCAAAAACTGCAAAAATTGCACCTTTCCGTTATTATGTCTCACCAAGAATAAATGTCAGGAAACCCATTATTTACCTAGGAAATACATAACACAGAATCTTCTTTCCATACAGTATTTTTGAATTAGCAGGTTTATTGATTGATTTAATATTGACTTACTGATTTGTAAAATATTTAATGGAATATTTAATCAATCTATTTTTAAATTATTAGAAAATTGAAACTATACCAGCACTATGGTATTTGTCCTTTCTTTAGATGTCAGAATGCTACATTTAAGTTGAGAAACATACAATAAATATTTCAGAAAGAAATAGTAAAATGATAGATACCAAGCTAAGAAGATTATTTTAAAAGAAGGGAATAAAGAAAGCTTAGGAATACAGCATACATTGAAATGCAACATTCACATCAAAAACTCTGTCCAATAAGGAAATTCATAAACATTAACTAAGCTAAACGAAGTGAAAAGCATACAACTATATAAATAATTGCAAGCTGAAATGAAACAGCATTAATTGGTTTTCTTCTTTATTTTCTACATGAAATCATTAATAGATCTTTAAAAAATTTTAACAGATAAAATTAACTCTTAAAGTTGATGCACTGTGTATGTGCATACTAAAATTAAGCAATTTGCTTATGTTATATAGATTCCCACGAAATGCACTCTAAATACAGAAGACAACATTAAAAGTAGGTAAGACTCAGTAAGAGAACAAATCTGTGCCTGCTGTAGTCTCCTGAAGTACTTTAACACCCCCATTGTCACAAATGGATTATCTGTTCATTTACGTGTATTACCCAGAAGTTGATGACACCAGACAAAATGTCTTTATGACTGCAGTTCTATCTGACATGAATCTCTGAAACAAAGGACAATATCCAGATTGGCACATCAATTTGTTCATCAGGAATTCCCTCTTAGACTGCATTACTGCATCTGCCACTGCCTTTTTATTTTATTTTATATTCCTAGAGATTCACTGTGGTAGAGTGGGGCATATGCAGAACTACTGTTCAAGCAATTGGGCATGGAGGAAGAAAAGACAATGCAATGTACAATCCCAGTCACAGAAAGGAGGAAAAGACAGGGGAAAGGAATGTGGCAACACCTTTAAGACTAACTGATTTTTATGTCAGCACAAGCTTTCATGTATATAAATCCACTTCATCAGACGATGCAAGAGAATAACTCTGCTACTACTTTGAAAATCCCAAAGATAAATCCAGACTCTCTCTCTATCTCTCTCTATATTACACACACACACACACACCTGTGGGGCAGTGTCCTTAAGTAAAGACATCTCCTAAATACAAGAAGATCAGGAAAAAAATGCACCTCCACACACTTCCCACAATTATTTATATCTCAGGAGAGGAGTTCACTAGATATATCTGTTATCATTAAATACTTGTGTCCTCAAATAAAATCGTAAGAAATGATTACGAAAGGAGGAAATGTGTTTCCACCTTTGGAATGGTCTCTGACTCCATGCACATGAAGCTATGATGTGTTACCCTGATTTCTGGGGTCCCGGGAGGGACACCTCGAGTGCTCACAATGGGGAATGGGAATTAGCAGAGCACAAGCTAGCAATACAAGAGGCAGGGCAACCTAGTGAGATCTTGAACCCAATGTCTACGGGGTCAGGCCAAGTCAAGGAGCAAACAAAAGTAAATAATAATTGTTTTCTTTATTGATGTACAACACAATCAAACACGTGTATACAAACACACTCACACGGACCTATTGAAATAAAGGTAGGAGTTGGATAGAGGGTTTTTAAGAGGTGGTTTTGTATGGGAAATACTACACCTGTCCTGAAGCCTGGGTAGTCTGAAGAGAAAGTCTGTTGAAGTGGAGATTCTCAGCACGAGGAGCTGAGGGGAAGGCTCGTTGAATGAAGCAACAGCAAGGTGGGATGGAGGAGCAATCCAAAGAGACGCTCAAAGTCAGAGAGTCTTACAGGGGAAAATGTGCCCGTAGGCTAGTCCATTCCCGCGGATAACAATGAGTTTCAGGCTGGAGACAAAGCCTCTGAAAGGTCAGTATTTTGCATGATTGAGTTATGACAGAGTTGTCAATGGAATAGACAGTATGCAAATGCGGAGTGCTTGACAGTTGAGTATTCGGCTAATCAAGCTGCCTGCTTAGGGCAGGGAGTTCTTTGTAAGTAGTGTGCATACATAATGTGATACTTGCCTGGAGGTCTCCTGAAGCAGTGGGTCGGCTATTTCTGGCCTGCCTGTATTTGTTTGGAATATTTCAGCGATTAGTGGCCATGCCTGTATGTGAGCTTGTCCGGGGGCCCTGCAAGCACGTGGAGAACAGAGGGGTATAGTAGGCCAAATTACTGATATCAAATGATATCTAATATCCTACAAGTCTGGGCTAGAAATTACAGTAACAGATGAGGTTATAGAAAAAGAGAAACCCTCCAACATACATTACATTATTTTTATGTAGTGGGAAGAGGAATGTTTCAACAGGAAAAGAGTTAAAATTCATTTTGCATATTGTATTAACCCCATGAATTTCATGGGGTTTTCTTAGGAAATATCCAGAGGTAGTTTTGCCAGTTCCTTCCTTTGAAATGTAGCCTTCAACAGCTGGTATTCATTGGTGTCTCCCATCCAAGTAATAACCAGAGTTGACCTTGCTTAGCTTCCAAGATCAGATGGGATCTGCTACCTTCAGGACATTTAGGTCTTCCCTCTTCCTCTAGTAGTAGATAATATTTTAGCTCTGGAAGGACACTGGCACAGAGACAGCCACACAAGCCGTCCCCAACTGCAAGGAAAGGCTATGAGGCAGCTTTTCCATCCTGCTTATGAATTTCTGGCACTCCATGAATTCATGTCAGGGAAAAATCAGTCTTAGAGTATATATTAGTCTTTATTAGAATGTATTACATCATGCACAGTGTGTTTATGGACACAGAGAAAAAAAGAAGCATGCATGTGGTTTTGAATTCTGTTTAATGGATGCAACTATCCTGGCTGCAAATAACCTGGAGATTTCTGTGCTGCAGTCCATTAACTTACATGATTAAAAATATTCAAACCACGGAAGATGCTTACAACCTTGCAAAGACTTTGACCTGCATGAGACTTCTTTGCTCAGATTCAAGTGCCAGCACAGTCCATATCCAACACATACAGGAGATGGCAAGCCTCACATATCAGAACAGACTGTGATTAAAGGTTTAATTTACTGACACCGTTTGATTTGCAACTAAATGGCATGTTGCAAACACATTAGCAACATTGTCCTAGTACACAAAATCATTTCAAAATGCAAACCAAGACTACTTTTGTAGTAAGTCAGTTTCAAATTACATCACATCTTTTAATAAACACGTTTCTCTAAAACACGGGTGGGAATCCACTTTGATGCAATGACTAAACTATCAAGACTGAGGCCACTTCCGCACTACCTTGTTATAGTGCTATTATTCCACTTTCAACATCCTGTGGAATCTGGGTCTTGTAGTTTACTGAGGTCAAAGAGTTCTCTGGCTGAGAATTCCAAATGCCCCTCCCTAAAACCCCAGAATTCCACCCAATGTTGAAAGTGGAATAATAACGTTGTAACAGTGTACTGTAGAAATGGCCTTAGATGGGAGAGATCCAGGTTCAAATCTCTGTTCACCTTTTTCTGCTATCAAATCTCTGCTATGTTGGTCACCAGGGGACTTCCAGCCTGTCACATGGTTTGGAAGAATTTGAAATATGGTGCCTTACTTTCTCAGAAGAATGGTTGAATAGATATGGTACAAAAATATTTGTTGTTAAAGGATTATTCCCACTTGTAATGTCACATGAAGCAGCAGATGTGCAGGTGCATAGTTTCTTACTTCAAAAATGTAAATGAAAATAAACTCCAACAAAGTAAACAAAAGCCTCTGTGTTACCTAACAGCTAACAGCTATATGAAAATAAATTAAAAGGAAACTACCAGCTTAGATTCTAAGAAGTTCTCTTTGATTCATCCATGATGCTTACCAATTTCTTTTTTGTTTAGCAACATTTTAATGAAGCAGCAAAAATTCCCCTGGTGAAAGACTAGGCGTTTTGATTACTTTAACACAGCATGAATTTTGATTTTTTTTATTGGATTAACAGTCTTGGTAGTGTTTCCATCTCATTTTGTTGACACTGCCCTTTGTTGGACAGTATATAGTAACTGATGTAGTTGAACTGCAGGAATTTGCAACCCAGTTCTTTGAGGTATTTCCACATGTTTTTCTCAAGTCATTCTATGATAAGCCAACTTATTATGTATTTATTCTATGTACTAAAATATTTATATCTGCCTCTATCCAGGCATCTCAGTTAGGTGTAAAATAAAATTAATCTAACAAAATTAAAACAGTATAAATAATAATTTTAAAAGGCTAAAAAAATTAAACAATTCAAAAATTAAAACACAGAATTTAAAAAGTTAAAATAGGTTAAAGTGAATTAAAAATCCAGTGAACAGGAGGGTTTTGGTAAAACCAACCAGACCACAAAAGCTTCATTTAAAAACATGTTTTCACTTGGCGCCTGAACAAGAGTAGTGCTGCACAGCTGGGTCTCCGAGGGGGGGGGGATGATCCATAATGGGAGTGCCACAGCAGAGAAGACCCTCTCCCATGTTCTTGCACTGCATGTAGCAGAACATCAACCTCAGGCAGCTGCTCATTCACTCCCCCAGCAGTTGAAATCCCAAGCAGTTTAGGATTTTAAATGTCACTAATCATACCTTGCATTCACACTGGATGCATATTAGGACCCTTAACCAAGGTTATATGGTGTTGGTATGATGTTCAGGGCAACAGCCGAGCCTCTGCATTTTTCACCAGCTGCAGTTTCCAGTGAAGAGTGCATTGCACTAGTCTAATTGTTGCCCACCAATTCAATATTCCCTCTTGTGGAGACCGCAGACTGGCAAGGCCTGACCTTGCCTTTTCTTCCCTCAGACTGAGATGGCAGCTTTCCTCCCAGTCTGTCAAGGGTCCTTGCCACTCCACACACAACTCTGGCTTTTCCCCAAAACACCATCTTTGTGTAACCAGGGCAAAGCCTTTCATTTATTAAATCCCCTTTAGAGATTTATGGTAGTGTGGTTCTGGATGTTATAACCACTGAGAATCATTCAGTTGAGACCATCTGTATAAGAAAATGTCATCTTTATTAAAACAACAAACAAAATAAAGTATTGATTTTAGAGACATGCCCAAGTTCAAACAGATCTTGTCTCTTTATAACAGCATAAAGGCACAGGTCTCTCTCTCTCTCTCTCTCTCTCTCTCTCTCACACACACACACACACAGATTCTTCTGGCTTCCCTCTTTGCCAAAGGCTATGTTCCTAAATCTTGGCCACCCTCTCAGTGAGGCTTCTCTTCTGCTCCTTTCTCTGAAAAAATAACCCTCCCAGTCAACTGTCCTCAACTGAATGAGAACTCTGGATGAAGGATTCATTCTTCGTCTTGAACCTGACACTTTGACCCTTCTGGAAAACTCTCTCTCCACCCACATGCCTGCCATAAATACATTCACATTCAAGCCTCCACCCCTCCTTCCCAGTAGAAGGGGCTGGGCTTTCCTCTGGAGTAGCAACTGCTACTTGCCTAGCAACCTATTGCTGGGTGGCTTTTCTACCACTGAGGATACCACCCCCCCATATTCCATCATACTTCTCAATTAAATTTTCTTTAAGTCATTCACATTCTAGCATTGCACAGAGACCTTGAAAATCAATCATACCTCAAACTCATATACATGCTATGTTCATGGCCCCTGAATCACTTTGCATGCCCCTTTATTTAGATACTTAAACCATATTTCTAAATGCTCAACTGAAGTGAGCATCTAGAAATGTGAACGTGGAGTCATGATTTCCAAAATTACCAAAGTTACTAAAACTAACAAATTTACCCATGAAAGCACACATCTGGAGAAAACTAGGTTAGCCTGGTCAAGTAGTGGGAACATTTTCTATTAGCCCTTTAAATTATGCTTGCTTGCAGAGAAGACTCTTGCACAGCAGTCTAAAGATTTTAGAGAACATTCTCTAGGTTGGAAACCCATTACAGTTGGGGTCAGAGGCCCAGAAACGGTTATTCATTGAAATCTCACATTAATTTTTTATTTTTATTTTTACCATTATGAGTGGCTGCCACTTCCCTCCCCATACAGTGGCATATTGACGGAAATTGTTGGTGAAATGAAGTGACAGTGACCACTGAAAAACGGAAGGTGTCCCTTCTTTTACCCACAATTCCACACAGAATGACACTGTAAATGCCAAGTAAGTTTTCTCTGCTCACATCCTCTCAGACACATTAAGAAATCCTCCTCCCTCTATCCAATTTTGGGGAAATGTTCAGACATATCTGAAGATTAGCATCCCAGATATATTTGACTATTGGCGGCTTCAGGCTGTATTAACCATATAATGGAACATTTAGTTGCCCTGTGACTAAGTTACTAGTTCTGGCTGAATGTCTTCTCACAATATAATTGTTAACAAAATGGAACCCAGCCTCTATCTGATGTGTGGCAAGGAATAAGAAACGCAAGTGTAATACCTACTTCCATTTTACAGAAGTATACCTTATTGAGTGGACACGCAAGGTATAGGTTGGTAATTGTTACTTGCCTTTACATTACATCTTTAAAACAGAGCGCATCTTAAATTTCTATAATAACATGATACATGAAGTACCCCTAATATGCATAACCTCAGTAATCTCATTTCTAAAATACAGTTCAAATCCATCATACATTTAGTCTCCATGGAACTGAATTGTTTCTCATCTGAGAAATAACTACCATGTATATTCATACATAAAAGAAATAGCACCATCCTACTTTCTCAGCACTTCTTTGGGAAGAAGCATCACCACTGGCACCACTATTTTCCCACCCAGGCATTCAAGAAGGCCAGAAGCAGTCCCGCAGTGGAGAGAACAGAGGTGGTTGGTGCTTCTTTTAGGTTCTCCCAGGACAGACTAAGCTCTCACCTTTCACTGCTCTACCCAGAGAAGGGGATGGTTCCTTCTTTTGATACAAGTTAAGGCACAGTACTTACATTGACCTGTGGACAAGTCCTTTCAGGTTTTGGGGGTCAATTTTCTAACTAAAATTACTAGATTTATACATGAGTACATACAACAAATAACGTACAGTAAATACACCCCTTCCATCAGGCCTGAAAGCAAATGGTCCTGGTCCCCAGGACGGATTCTTTTGTCTGACAGTGCTGCCAAGCCTCATCAGCAACTGCACAAGTCCAGCCCGTCAACAGTGGAGCTCTTACATCTGTACAAAGCTGTCCCTCTTTCTGGAACTGCTCCAGGGCCCTAAACACTTTAATTTGGCCTTGCTTGACACTCTTTTACATATTCAAAAACTTCCACTGAGACAGACTCTGCCTCTGGCAATTTGCAAATCTATAAAGAAAGAAAAAAAGAAATAAAAGGAAATCAAACAGCATTAAGCACCTATTCCTCTTAGAATCAGAAATGACAGCAACAACAAAACAGACTCAGAGAGAAAACTCTTGCAGGGAAGGCTTGGTTTGATTTTGTAGTGCACAAACAGCTGTAATTCACTCAGCTCTCAAGACTTTTACAGAGCTCTGTCAACACATATTGCATTTTCGTACAGGAAAAGTTTCCTGTCCTTGGTGCACCTCTCATAAACATTCTGTGTCAGAACAGTTCTAGGTCCATTTCACTCTCCTCCCTGTACATTAAACTGCATACTTACTTTTCAGTTTAAGCCTTTATGCTATTCCTACTTATTGGGAAATATTATCTTGATTAGTGTAAAACAGGATATTCCCACAGAACTTCCACATGTAACTAGAAGAAAACAATGGCTTGCTATACAAGACATAGACATATCAGTCTGTATCAGTATATAAAGTGATCTTGTAGCAACTCTGAGACTAACTGAAAGAAATTTGTAGAACAGGCTTTCCTAGACTGGGTCTACTTCATTAGATGTATGGAGTGTAGTGTCTATGGAGAAACATTTCTACCAATGAATGGGTGGAGTTGTTACCTCACTGGTAAACCCTACCCCAGGATCTACAATTTTTGATATTAAATGTGATTCAACATGCCAGAGAGGTCACTCAGATGAGCACATAGGCAACAACAGTTCAACGATCGAAAACCAGGTCAGGTCAGTACAATCCCCATCATGTAGCCCCAGGAGACCTCAACCTGTGCAAACCCACCGTAGACAAAGGGTCCTCAGCCTCTGAGAAGCCAATTTGAGGGGATTAGCATGTTTTCCCCAAAGTTGAGCACTGATAGCAGTAAAATCATATCAGGCAAGGGCCATCTACATAAATTCACATCTCAACCCAATGCAACTGAAGATCCTGAAACTTTGGCAACACCTCCTAATCCCATCATGCAAAAGGAGTTGCCATTGTGGAGCTTTTTGTCCATTGCAACACCCATTGTTCTCCCCGGGAGAGGATTTGCTCTCAGGGTACATCTTCCCCTACAAATAGTCCTAGTTTTTGAGAGTTTCTTTGGATAACTCCTGGTCATAACAGCAGACCGTTTCTCCATCAGTCGAGTAATCCCCTCAGCCCCCTCTGTCCTGAGCTCTACTTCATTCGCTGTTTTTCCCGGACCAAGGACTTCAGGAAAAGGTGCAGTATCACCCTAGCTACAATCCCTTCAATATTTTCCTTATCCAGTTTCCACTCTTTGTTTCTTAATAGGTCTTGAGCAAGTGTTTGAGTGACTGCATTGATGCATGAGACTTTCATTCAATAAAATTAGTTATTGGACATCTTTCGTTTCTGGCTTGGCCTGACCCTGTAAAAACTGGGGCAGACCAAGCCAGAAACCAAACAAAGATGTCCAATAACTGATTTTATTGAATGAAAGTCTCACACATCAACGCAGTAAAAAGACCCCGCTAGGTTACCCTGCCTCCCGCATTGCTATTGCTTGTGCTCTGTTGCATTTCCATTCCCTATCACATGGAGCACATTAAGGTGTCCCCCACGGGACCCCAGAAATCAGGATAACAGGGTGTGTGTATGTGCATATAGTAACAGAAATGTAAAACCTGCGGGTATTGTGATGAGGTGACAAGTTCAGTTTTAGTGACGGTAAATGTGGGAGAAAAGATATTGCCTAAACCCAAGATAACTAGATAACAACGTGAATAATGGTAGGAGTTCTTGGAATGCCGTATGATGCTGGATGGAAACCAGAAAGGAGATGTGATAAAATGGGCAAGGCAGCTCTCACAAGAAGAGATATTAAGTAGTATTATAATATGTGTACTGTGTCAGGAAATCACTGTCTCTTTTCAACCCACTGTGAATGAAGTGGAGTTTATAGATATATTCCAATTCATCTGTTTTTCTTTCCAATCTCCCTCTGAATTTTTGGGTTCAAGGACTTCAATTCTGAGATCCCAGATGGAATGTTCAAAGAACCTGAAGTATTCTGTAACTGGCCATATGCTCATTCCTAATGTCCAATATATGTCATTTTATCCTCTGGCATAAAAGCTGCCCTGTTTGTCCTGTATAGAGAACTGAAGAACATTGTTGACAAAGAATTCCATGTAGCACATTAGAAGATAAACTAGTAAAAGTACCTCTAGTATTGTGGATGATGGGATTAGGTCCTATGATGATGCTTCCCAACCAGATATGTGGACAGACTTGACCTATGGATTTCTGGCAAGATCTTGTACTTGTCTTCTACCCATGTTATGTGTCCTCCTATAAGTAAATAGCTGCTTAGGATGAAGAGGTTGCCTGTAAGCAAGTAAAAACCTACAACAAGGAGCCTTTGAGAGGGCAGCATTATTGTCAAGAACAGGTTGTAATTCATTAATGAGCTAGGTCTGAGTCATCTCAGCTGGAAGCTGTATGAGACCACTCGTGGGGTTCTGCCATTTCCTGTCTTCCATCTGTTCTGTAATATATCAGATCTGGGTAGAAGTCTTGCCTTGTTGATTTGTCTTTTCACTTTATTAGGTAGGTACTACAGCTGAGGAATACTTATTGTAATTCCACGAGTTTAGTATCCCTGTCTTGTGGGTTTAAGCAGATGCAACTGTATTGGAGGGCTTGGCTGTAAACTATGGAATTGGTGTAAACATACCATACACAGCAGGACCTTATCTCCCAATCATACCTGATGCATAGGCTGATACAAGAAGAGGCCATTTCTCAGGTAAAATGTGATATAAACATCTGTAATACACATGCACACAACCATAAATGCAAAATTAAATAACTACATGAATAAACAGAGCACACCACAAGAAATACCAGTTCTGCTTCCACATTACCCAGACATTTAAAAAGTAATTACATCACTATTTACCCTGGCAAGACTACAAATGAGGACAGCCAACTGTTATTAAACATGAGCTACAGAAGCAGCATGCCAAAGAGTAGTGAGGAACAACAGCAAGAGAAGCCTGTTGCCTTCACACCGTGGTTGTGGGCATGCCATGGGCATCAGTTTTACTGACATGGAAAGCAGAATTATGGACAAGAAAAATATATAAAACCAAAGAACACAAAAATTGGCCAGTCCAGATAGTTACATAAATTTTGGTAAAAATCAATAAAAATAACAGCAGTTTTCAAGACTGTGAGACAATTATTTGGAAAGTACAGGAGAACTGTTATTAGTTTATAAATTCTTATAAATTCAAGGCATTCATCTTTGTTTAAAATTGCTTAATAAAGCTCCAAAGAATTCAAAAGACATTTCACATAATGTCTTTGACAAACAATTTCAAGCAACATTTTAAAAACTGTATGTATATTTCTACAAGTGACAGGTTCTTTCACCTATACAACTAATTGACAAGCTCTGTCACACACACACACACACACACACATATATATTGTCACCTATATATTTTGCATAGCAGATTTTTGCAGAAGATGATTCAAGACATTTTTCTAATTTTCTTTCCTTGTATACTTAGCAGTTCCAGCCATAATACTTGCAAACCCAAGGGAGATTATTTTGGAAGCTTAAGAATGACATTCTCAAGATGACAAACTAGAAAAGAATTCTATTGGGAAATACCCAGCAGGTGCAATGTGCTCAAGAAAATTAGTTTCAGCCTTCCAACCCATAAGCCCAAAGTAATTTGCTTCCTTCTATAAACAGGTTGTGTCTTTTTTTTGTCCCAGTCATTTTTAAAGTTTATATCTGTATGTTGGAGAATACCTTTTATTTCTCCATAATTGCACAAACCCCTTGTCAACTTGTGGGTGCAAGCGAAATGAACTGCATATTCTCATATTTCTGTGCAACAGCTAAGAACTAGAAGTGGCTGCTGAGCTAAAATACAGTGTGGAATCAAAAAGAGAGATGCACACGCATGAGCAAGAGCCTTGGTTACTGTTTCATCACAAGATTTTCCCACAGTGAAAAAAATGTGGATGGTTTTAAAATTCAGCAGCAATTCGAAGAGCAGTGGGAAGCTCCTGAAAGGAAAAATGAAAACAAAGGTCCAAGATCCTCTAAACAGTTGTATATAATGTATATACAAAAAAGTGATACACAAATAAAACACAGTTCAAGAAAGAGCTTAGCTCACAGGCTGATGAGCATTTTGAAGAAAAAAAATTGACAAAAGCAATAAAGTTGTCAATAGAGAAGGTAGGATGGTACAAATCTGTTTGCTCGCTGGAAGAGACATACAGTATCAATATAACTGAATGCATGAAGCAGTTCAGCCTATCACGTGTTAGCTTGATCATTGCCCTTCTAGCATAAAATCCAGAAGAGGCAGACTGATCAGGTGAGTCCAGGGGATAGTGAATGCCTCCTTATGTCAGGGAAAGGTACCTGTTAACTTGACAGAGGCAGCAGAAAATGATCTCTCTGGATCAGAGGTATATCAGTACTATTGCCCTATTGCAAATATATCCTTTCTGGGCAAGGTGCTTGAACTGGGCAACTTCAGGCATTCTTGGACAAAACAGATTATCTGGACCCATTTCAGTTTGGATTCAGACTAGGGTATGGCACTGAAACAATCTTAGTTGCTCTGACTAACCTACTCTGGGGAAAAGTCAGGAAAAGTGCTACTCTGTTGATCTTCCTGGATCTCTAAGCAGCTTTTGGTACTATTGATCATGGTATCTTACTGGAGCAGTTCTGTGGGATGGGAGCAAGAGACACTGTTCTACACTGATTCCTTTCTTACCTGGAGGGCCAATTCTAAAGAGCAGCACTGGGAGATTCTTGTTCAGCTTCATGGCAATTAAGTTACAGGGTGCCACTGAGTTCAATATTTTGTCCCCTGCTGTTCAATATCTACTTGAAGCCACTGAGAGAGGTTATAAGGGGGTTTGGAGTGGAGTTCCATCAATGTGCTGATGATACTCAGCTCTATTTCTCCTTGTCATTGGAGTCAGCTGGAGCTGTGCAGGCGCTGGGCTAGTGCCTGGATGGGGTAAGGGGCTGAATGAGGGGCAATAAACTGAAGCTGAATTCCAATAAGACAAAGGCTCTGTGGATTAGCAGTTCTTGGGTTCTGAAATTGCGTAAATAGCCTGTTCTGAATGAGATTGCACACCTACTGAAGGAACAGGTATATAGCTTGGGAGTGCTCCTAGATTCATCCCTGTCCCTGGAGATCCAAGTGGATTCTGTGGTTTGGAGTGCTCAGTGTCAGCTTCAATCTTTCTTGGACAAAGTCAAAGCAGTCCTTGTACTAGAATGATGGGACGTTCTGGTAATCCAGCCAAAGACAGATATCAATCTAACCAACAGATTAGCAGTTCAAAAGACAGAGGTCAATAGAACAGCCCTTGATGCAAACTTTGTTTCAAGTCTGAAACAGCTCTCTCAAGCACTCTGAGAGATGACATGTGGAACAGGAACATTAGACTGTATGGTGAAGATCACTCCACTAAAACCAAACTGGGAGCAGTGCATCTTCTCTCATCTGTGCATATGTTTTTCTGGAGTGGCCTCCAGGTTTGGGTGAGATAAGCACTTTTTAGTATGCAAGTGTGTGTGTGGGGGGGGAAATCAATGACATGTATTGCTTGGCCAGAGCATAACCTCTTGGTCTCCCTCCCTTCCCCTGTCTGATAGGCTCCATTTCTTCTTACAACTTTGTTCCCTTCTGCAGCCGTCACTCTAACTCTCCGCTGAGCTTTTTCTCTCATCCTGCTTGGGCAAGCAACCTGCTGCAAGTCCCCTTTTGTCTGGACCTGACATTTCTCCCTTCTGTCTTAAACCTTTTACACATCTCTTTTCCTTTTTCCACCTTCCTAACCTTATCAGTTAACCAGATCCTTAGAACAGGCTGTTCTGTGATTATTGTTTATCTGCTTATGATCAGTGTTATACAACAGAGTGCATTTACTTCACTTTAATTGGTATATTGTTTTTTTCCTGAACAAGTGGATAGTGTGTTGTGATTTCTAGACTTCTATATACATGTTATGTTTATATGATAGAAAATAAGATAATGTATATGTATTGTGAGCATGAAATAATAAGTATAGTCAATATGAAACATGAAATAAAGTAAACATGAAACAATATGCTTTGTTGAGTACAAACTATAAAAAAAGGTAACTGTCTATTGGGAGGAGGTGAGAGCATGGAATGGTGAAGGTAACTGATGATTGGCTAAGTATTTTTTGGGATTTCTAAAAGGATGGTTTGCATGACAGTCATTCAGAGATATGAATTAGTTAGAGCCCATTAGTTAGAGTTGATTAGAGAAGAATTAGAAGAGAGAGAGCAGCCAGAACAGTCAGGGGTCAGTTATTAGAGTAGACAGTAGAACCTGTGAAGTGTGTTTGAGGGAGGTTAATTTAAATAAATACATAAGCATATAAGTAACAATTAGGACTAAGCTAAAATACTATATTGCATTCACACACATTTGAACGACATGTACTTGTAAACAGTTTCATTATCATCGCCTGTTAAATACTTTTTCTTTATAAACATATATTATGGGGTCACTACACTGAGACTCAATTATTGATAACATCAGGTATTGTAGTGGCTGTGGTGGTAGCGGCTTAGATAATTAGAAGAGGGTTATCATAAGTGGTGACAGTAGTGGGACAGAAACAGTTTCCCACACTATCCACCTGGAAACAAGCAAAAAGATCTAATACCAGTGCATATGAACAGAAGTCCAGTCTTGGGGAAGTGCACACCTAAGTTTGAAACTTTACTGCAAAGATTTCATACCAGGTACTTAAAGGCAGCATCAGAATTAATAAGTTACTTTCACTTGTGGCAATTATTGCATAACAGAGTTTGCAAACCCGAATTTGAATTCATTTTGGGCAGTATGTTTGAAAGTGCCCGGTAAAAATATATATTAAAATGTTAGTCTGGAAGCAATGCTGTGTATCACATCTCAGGAAGCATGGGTGACTATGCAAAGCGGTCTGGAGCTTGTATTCTCTGCTGTCACTGTGTTAAGTCAACTTCCCACATGGCAGAGGTGGGTAATATTTATATGAGTCTTGCCTACACACAAAACCATGGGATTTTATTTTTCCCTCTCTTAGGAAATGCTATATTCAGCATCACTCACTATGTATATTAATGAATACATGCCTTGTTTTGAAACTAAATGACAGAATAACACATTCATTAGTCTATTGCGCCCACTGGTATTCATTTTGGAAATGGTTAACATATGTACAAGACTTCTATTATTTTGAAGCCAGAGTGCAATATTTTAACTTCTAAGAAGCCATGAAACACCATAATCTTCATGACAGCTCTCCCAATAGTGGGTCCCAAGCTGGAATGAGGTGATATACACATTCCAACACACCTAGCAGATAATATTTTACACCAGTGATTATTAGGCTTACTGATGTGAGAGATCGACAATTATCCTTTTCCAACGTGCCAGGGACCAGCACAATATTTTTGCCCATTGGCTACAACTGTTTGTTACAAACAAATTTCAGCATTCAAGGACAGCATCATTAAAGAAGTGAGTGTTAAAAGTAATTAACTTCCTCTCCTGGCTAATGTATCTGATTTTCAGTTACAAATACTGTTGAGTAAAAAGTTCAAAAAAGGGACCTCCACTTGCAATCCTAGTATGATTAGCTTTATACCTTGCAGTGAAAAAGAACCCAAAATGTATTATAGAGGTTTATAAAATTATGAACAAGGAAGAACTCTGCTCTTCCACAAATATTAGAACTCAAGATCACCCAATGAAATTATTTTGCAGTAGAATAAGAGTAGGATCTTCATGGGATTTGTTGCCACAGGATGCAGTGATGGCAATTAAGTGGGATAAGACATGGAGGAGAGGTCTATCTGTACAACCTATCCAATGGCAGCCAAACAGACCCTCCGTTCTAGGCCATTTCCACACTACATGCCATTAGCTCATTGTACCATTATTATCTCGGCATTGCCACTTGTGTGATGCAGTTGGATTAGGAATGCTCTTTGCCTCACCCTTCTGCCTTGCATGGATGAGTAGCGGTATTTCCACTGGTGTTCTTTCCACATTACAGTGCTCTTGGCCACTCCCATTGCCTCTGATCGGGCTTTTTTTTTTTTTTTTTTGGTTTGGAAGCTGTACTAGTACAACAATGTTGTAACAGCATGTTATGCCAGTGAGCTAGCTGATGGTGTTACCCTGAGAATTGGGGGGGGTCCCATGAGGGGCGCCCAGGTTGTCAATCAAAATACCAAACTGGGGGGAAATTAGCGTGAACACTGTTTTGGCTAGCGAGAGGCAGGGTAACGTAACGAGATCTTTAACTCAATGTATACAGCGGCGGGTCAGAGAGCAGCTAGACAAGGTTTTCCAAATAACAGACAATTCTTTATTAAAGACAAAAACACAGAAGACAAAAACATAGACTAATTAGCTTGGAAAGAGAAATGGAGGTTTGCTAAGGAAAGGCAATACGACCTGTCTCGTAGTCCTGGAGAAGAGTGGGGATCCGGGGAGAAAGCTCAGCGTGGGGCGCTGAGGGGAGTCCCTTAGACAACCGGCAGCAAGGCGGGATGGCAGTCCAAAGTGATGCTTTCGGCTATGGCAGTCCAGGGGAGAACAAAAGGCTTCAATGGAGAATGGAATGCAAACCATTAGCGGCCGCACTCTGTCCGTGCTTGTCCGGAGAACCCGCAAACACGTGGAGTGAGGTAACTGCGAGCCAATCCAGCTAAAGCCGAATTAAATGATATCAAAATGATATCTGGGGGTCCTCACCCAAGGGTGCCATACCGGAAGTAACAATGGGATCAAAGTGCTAAAGGAAGCTCTCAATGGATTTTTTCTGGAAATAGAATACGTAGGTTTGGCGATGCTTGGGAGCAGGATAACAACAATCTTGTGCAGTAGCACAGCTCCTGGACAAGAAACAACCTGCTGCTTTTGCACCATAGCAACATTGTGCCGAAAGGGCCTTAGATAGCAGATCCTACTGCTGATCCTGGGAGATGCTGGGAGACAAAGAATGAAGACAGATTGCTGGATGCATGCCTTAGAATAGGGTCTCAGAAGGAACTAATTGGCTACTATGTGGAAACAGGATGTTGGACTAAACAGACTTCCATTCTAATCCATCAGGGCTCTTCTTATGACCTAAATTCTTATGGTAAAATCTGGCCAATATTTGTTTCTTAGTTACAGAGCAAAGAAACATTTCAACAAAATATCATGTCCATATACCTTTGGATTATGACCCCAAGGTGGTTTACATAAACGTTTTCAAAATGACTACATGAAAAAGCATAAACAGTATTAATGACAAGCAACAGAGTTACTTGCTTCCAGAGTTTCTCAGAATACCTTATTTTAAATGCAGTAACTTATATGATCTGAAGTAAAACAGAAACATTACCTTTCCTAGGAGTTCAACATCAATCTTCAATATGAAGTACACAGGAAAATAAAACATTAAAATAGAGTATAGAAGGAAGGGACTCTAAACTCCTAACATACCACTTGGATAGAAACTTTAATAAAAAGATCAGCAGAGAAAGAAATTATCTTTTTGTCTTTAAAAAGCACGTATTATTCTGTTGTCCAGGGAGTTACTCAGAAGAAAGAAATGTAGTGTTCAATTTTGACCACAAGATGTAACAATGCAATCCAACATTATTAAGTCACTCCAGGCAAATACAAACATATTTCAACTCTCTCCTAAGATGAAAATACACTGATATATTCATAGAATTGCAAAGAATGATCCTGTGAATTCAAAATGCAATTATGCATTCCTACCTCGCTGCTAGCAACATAGCTTCTTGAAGATTTGTAGGTCCTTCTAATATGTGAAAAAGGATATTTGGTGGGGGAAGTATTTCCATGTTACTGTTTTGTTGAATTGAAAAGTCCAAATCACATGACAGCTTCCTTATTGAAGATGGGCCATTTCTTGAATAAAACTTTTATTTGGCTTTGAAACAAAATCTCAGCAATCAAGGTTTTAAGGAGATCCAAAACAATGGATACTTTAAGTTGTTATGACCAGATTTAACTCCAAAATCCCCAAAGTCTGAGGAACAGATTATAAACCAAAGTTTCAAAGACTGTAAACGTGCCTTGCCCATAAAATAGTGCAAGCCATGTGGTCAGAGCAGGGGAAGAGTTTGTTTGTTTATTTAGTAACTTTAGCTGAAGTTCTGACCAAATTGTGGTCAGGACTATGTCCAACAAGACAAAGGCTATATTTCCCAGTGCATCCCTGTTAATATTCAGCATCTTCAGCAACAACATCTCTATTCACACATTAGACTATTATTAGCCTACCCTTACTCTGTGACAGTTGTAATCACTGCTTACTAGAGGTCTGCAATTAACCCTATGAACATTACTAAGAAGTGAAACACGTGCAAAAAAATTCAAATAATATTTCATGTGATCCAGCAGATATATCATTTGTTGAGTTCTAACACAGTGGTGATGACTGATTTATCAGTCATTCCTTACTTTCATAAGGAACTTTAGGACCAGAATGAGCAATGGGGAATAAATGAGGAGAAAACTGGGGCTTCTAATGATGCAGCAAACTAAAGAGATTTTTCAAAACCTCTATTGCCATTGGTGACAATGAGTCAAATGTTGTTACTGCTGAGTTATTTTCCTGATTTAGCACTCTATACCTTAAGAACTGCTTTAAAATAGTTTGTGGAAGGAATAGATGCCTCTGGAAAAGGAAGAATACTGCTAATTTCTAGCGTTTTGCTCTTTGGAATGACTTTCACAGTAAATATCCCATTTTAATACTGAGAAAATTCAAAGAGTGCAATATTCCAATGGAAAAAGTGTTATCTCAATAAGCACCAAATTACTTAACCTCTTCAGGTAAAGTATCCTGTCCTCTAAAAATTAAAGCAGAAGCAAAGAAAAAATTAAGAAAGACAAAGATTCTACTGATCTTCAGGTCCACTGTATCATAAAAAGGAGGAAGGGAGCAGAGAGAGAGAAAAAGGAAATTATTAGCTACACCTTTGAAAGTAACTGGTTTTTATTTTAACATGAGCTTTCACGGATAGAGATCAGTCTGTACTGCCTCTGAAGAAGTGGGTTTATATCCATAAACTCATGCTAAAATAAAAACCAATTAGTCTTCAAAATGCTGCTATATTCCTTTCCCCGCTCCCTTTACCTTCCCCACTTTTATGGCGCAAGGGACTTAACAAGGCTACTTTGAAGCCCACTGCAGGATACTCTTGCCAGATGAGGGCCTAGTACTGATTCCTTGTCAAAGGATAAGAGAGAAGCTTCAGTAGAATCAAATTAAGATTTCCCCACGTCTTCCAGAGGAAATACTACTAGAAAACCTCAGTTATTCTGTGAATTAAATATGTGTATTAAGCAGCCTGCTCCCCGACAAAGAGAGAAGTTTTGAAACTTCTGTTGGTACCTTTCCAGAACTACTTCAAGAAAAGGCTCTGTGACAGACTCTGTGACTCTGTGAATGTGGGGGCTGGCAACAGTGCCTCTGATTTTCCAAATCAGTATTTTGAATAATGTCAGTGGAATTGACTACTTGTTTCCCTTCTGTTTCCCACTCCTCTCTGTTATGACTGGCGGGCAGTGTCCACTTATGGCTACATTAAAATCATTGATTTAACCCCTGATTATTATGGAATATGACAACTCTGATTCTTGTCACTGTCAAGGATATATGCTGAGTCAGGCATGGTTTCCTCTAAGTGGATGACAGAGAAAGAGGCGATGCAGCCAGACAAGCAGGTACCAGGTTATCAGGATTGTTATGATTATAACATGTGTACTGGGAAAGGCCACATGCCAGAAAGCTGATTGGGTCACCCCATTTGTTCAGGGTGACAGTGAGACTTAAAAAGGCTGGTTTTTGCCTTCACAAGTCACCAGTTAGGTTTTCCTAGTCGGTCATGTCATGCTGCTGACATTTTACGCCTTGTCAGGGGAGATGCTGCCTGTTTATCTTCCAATGTTTTCTTACTTATTCGCTTCTGGAATGTTTTGCCAAAAGCCTTATCTTAGTGTGCAGCAATAAATCTGCCTCTAAGCCTAACATAATGAGACTCTGGAATTTTTTCCTGCTTCACTGAAAATCTCTGCCACGTCAAAGTCTTGCTTCACCGTCTGAACTCTCTATATGCTCAGAAGAGCCAGTTCCTGCTAACTCTGACAGTCACTGGGGCTGTCCTTAATAATCTTGACAACTTTTCAGTGTCAACTAGAAACGGAAACCAGAAAAAATTATCTCTGTCGTTTTATGTGTTTCTTTATCTTCTTTTCCTCATTTCTCTTAGAGAAAGAAAAAAAATAGAATCTGCATAGGCATCACTGCCTGCCTTTAGAAGAAGTACACAGGTACAACTGCCTGGCTTTTGTTCTTTCTTGGTCCCATTTGGTTTGTGTCTCCTGCCTGTCAGCAATGTGTTGAAGGCTTCAGGGCCATGATCACCTCTTCAATAGCACCTTCTGCTGTCCCCTTCCACCCATTTTTCCCCATTTGACTCCATATTCTCTGGCAACTAAAGGTGTACACTTCTTCATTACGGGGTGGATTCTACAAGCCTCCTGTTCACTCTTTTATTAAGTTGGGAACACTTTAATACATAACCACTCGCATTCATCCCTGAACGCTGCAAATCAAGTGACTGACCGCCCAGTGTTGCTAATATATCTTATAAATGCTACTGTGATACCACTGCCAGTCTCTGCTAGAAAGGGTTTGAAAAAGAAAAAGGTTCAAAAGCATAGCAATAATAGTGGATATTCAAAACAAACTTATTACAATTAAAATTCTATTGATAATGTTAATAATGTTTGATAAAACATTATTAAAATTTTTAAAAAATGGTTTTCCTGCCAAGACTACGTATTATAGAGCTATGGAAAAGTAGCATATCACTAAACCCACCTTAATATAAAAGTTTACTGTGCCTGAGGAATTTCTAAGTCTCTTTATTTCTTCCTTTTCAGTATAAATGTAGTAAGCACAACAGGATCATTCTTGAATACCATGGTGTATTTCATTACACAGAATCTAAGATACCCTATGTGCCATAACATCTGAAAAGAATCTACTTTAGAAATCAATGTTTCCACTACTTGTAAAGTATGCCTTATAATTATGATTTCATATATAGAGCTTGAGAACGATGACCTTGAATATTTCTTTTTTTTTTTTTTTGGTACTTCATCATTAATTTAATGTTACAAAAACCATGCAGCACATTGCTCCTTCCCAAAATATCAGACACAGCCTTATGGGATGAAAAGGGTCCTATTTTCCTAATGTCCATCAGTAACTGATAAGCTGCTCAGTCTGACTGAATGCTGGTAATCAGCCTCATTTTCAAAAGAGGGAACTATGTGTCTTTCAAAAGACTGCATAGGGCACAGAAGAATATAATGGTGTATTCATTAATGTGCTCCAATAAAAAAGGCAGGGGGAAAAAATTACAAGTGAGTGAGGCTTGACTGAATTTTTCAACTGACAGACTGAAGGCATTTTTAGCATTTTGAACAAGGGTCTTACTTGGATACTTTTTAAGGTATGTCTGCACTTACATTTTTCATATGACAAAAGTAAATGAACTAACAGGATATTGCTTTCTGATGATATAATACTCCTTAAGTTTCAAAGCTGGTACGTAAGGAGCAACACAGTCAAAACATAAGAGCCTTGTGGAATACAGGCAGGACTTTAGCCAGAATACATACAGTAGATGCACTGTTTCAGGCAGGACAACAGTTATTCCATTTGTTTAAAAAAAGAAGAAAAAAACACTTTTTACATTTTTGAAGTAAGATTTAATTTCTATAATATTTCAATTTTAGAATAGAAACACTTCTTATTTCAAAAAATAAGAGTGCTGGCTGACTCTCCATAAAAATGGCAGTCTTCTACCCAATCGTGTCTACTGCTGTTCTGGCAAGACTTTATTATTAATAACATAATAGTAATACTCAGTGATGCTTGGTATCTTTGACTAGGGCCATTTCTGTTATGGTGCTATTATTCCACTTTCCCCCATTACTCCCACACCTGCAAGTACTGTGCCAATAACAATAACTTTACAGTAAAGAAAGCAGGCAGACAGACGCAAGTTGGTGATAAAATGGTTAAACCCTTATCTCTTCACTCACATTTGTGTGCTTTTGATCATTTCAATTTTGAGCTAGTATTATTTTGAATCCAGTAAGCTGCTTAAAGTAGTACTTGGACTGATCATGAATCTGCGCTTTAAGTTATCTATTACTCCTTGAAGGTCCTAGCCATACAATGATACTGCCTAATATTAAGGATATTAAAACATGAAAATGCATGTGCATGACAAAATGAAATCTTTAGGAGTAGATAAAATCTTTTGAACTTAAACATTATTGTACTTAATCAATGGACTACATGTAAATGGAGAGATTTTAGCACTCATTGCCGACAGAACTGCTTTTATCAGTCAAATCAGGAAGGAGGAGGATCTGATTTCTCACTGTAGCGCCCTTTCATTCACCTGCTACAGAGTACTGGGAAAACCTACAGTCCTCAGCTGGAGGAAGGGAGACTGACATTGCAGGACTAAAGACACAATGAATTTTGGCCAATGCACATGTTCTTATCATAACAATAGGCTAAAATACAGGCCCTTGGACTTATAAATAAGCAACAGGTGCTTATGGTTATTATAAGGTTAACCTTTAACAAGCAACCTTTGAAAGGAGGCATTTCTTAATTCGGAAGGCAGTTTGTGATGGAAAACCTTTAATTCATAAAAAAGAATAGCATGCTTTGTCAGCTGTACTTTTGGACAAGAATACCTAATGAATCACCTCTGTTGTTACCAAAAAAACAAACAAACTTAGCCATGATAGTTTCTCAACATGTGTAGTCTATGGTTTGCTTGGTTTTTTAACAACAAACAACAACATTATTCCTGATCCCAAGACCACAAAAGAAACAAAGAAAGCATAAAATTCAAACTGAAATAAAAGTAAACAGAATAACCTCAAAGCAAATTGACTTCACCTAAAACCTGTGATTTTGTTCTAATATCTGCAGGAAGAAACTTGCTATAGGCCTCCCTCACTTATGTGACCAGTTTGGGACCAGGGCACTCTCAGGAATGATTGAAAAGTGGTACCCATGTACTGCACTGTAGGGAGCATGAAGGACTTATAGAGGCTCACTTGGGAAAGCCCACAGATATGCTGCTGACAAAGTCTCTCAGTCAGCTTAATGCCCTCTCCCCCTCTCAGTTCACTTTGCGAGCAGCTTGGGTATGCAAGTACTTCCAAGCAAGCCTCTGTAGGCAAGAAGAACTGATAAAAGAGCACAACCCTTGTGAAATCAATAAATCTTGTCCTTAATTTAGAAGCATCAAAAGAGTGAGTCATCAGATAATAGGGCATCAAAAGGCAAGGGATTCCTGTATATTCTCCATAATTGTTATTATCTGCAATTAACAGTAAAATATATCAGAACTCCCTGGTTACATAAAAAAGCAAAGAGAAAATAAAATGAGCACTAAGTCTTCTTTAAAAATTACAACCAACTGAGATAATATTTCAATTATACTATTTCCATATGGGCAAACTCACAAGTGTCAGGGTAAACCTGTAAAAATCAGCCTTCATGATTTCTGATGGCAAGAAATTCAGTCTGATGATGTTCGATATTAGGACTTTCTGTGTTGCCAAAAACCTTGAAGACTGCAGACTAGCCTTCAATTGCCAGCCAAGGTATATTCTAAAAGTGACAAGAGGTTTGGATGTTTAGATCCAATAACCTTTGCTTGATACAAGCATATCCTTTCTCCTGTCCAACTGGAAACAGCTGATATTATGAATAGCAAGTTGAATTTACTTTATTATGTACAAATTTCAGCAATGAACAAACGTAATCATCAGTTAAAATCAAGATAAACATGGTCAATGGGAGATGATAGTTTGTGCTCATGTTTTGTTGAGGTTATCCTGCCTAAAGAAAGAATTTTATTGCACAAAAAGGCACCAAGTATAAGAAGTATGATGCCAGTCAGGAATGAGAGAAAGCCCCAGGCGGCAGCAGAGGAATAAGTATTTAATTACTTGAAGTGTTTGTCCTTTACCGATTAAATCATAAGGCACTGTCCACATGGGAAGTCAAGATAAACACCTATAAAATAGCCAATCCAAATTTCTGGCAGTAAATGTAGCCCAATCCTACAGTATTGTCACTGCAAGATATCTGATTATGTTAAAGCACCTAATAGGTACCCATCATGAAATCATTTGTTCTTTATGCTTCTACTAGACACCAGACTCATAGGTGCACAGCTTTTGTAATGCTCCTATAGGAGCATTACAATATAGGTTTAACTCAAGTGGCCTGAAATCTTAATATTCCCTTTTATTCTCCAGAATCAGGTGAAGATATAGGGCACATCTTTTTGCCTTGTGAAGTACATATGTGAACTGTAGATGTTTCTTCAGCTTCAGCACACAGATCAGGAAGTATTTACTTTAAGGTATTAACTCAAAATATTCAACTGGAAATTTCTGTTTCAGAGGCTTAGGTTGTTTGATGTGCTTTCCTAGTTTCATGGTGTTTTCAGTTGTTTCCTTTCTGGTGCTGTCAGTATGCTAAAATTCCTTGCCTTATTAGAGTGCACTGACTGGCTGTTTCATTTGTTTATTATGACTGTAAACAGCTATATGCAATGTGTGGTTGCAAATGCATGATATATATGATTTAACAAACAAACCAAATGGAGGACAGCCATTTATTTTGCTGCCCTTCTCTGGGTTTTCCCCTTCTCATGAGAATATGACAAATGTATAAGAAGTTCTAAAACTGGCACCTGGCTCCACAGAGGGATTAACAGGTCAGCATTAATTCCAAATGCTAAAATCCTTCCTTCATGTGCCACTGATTCTGGCACCACTGGGAAAGAATTTGCAAATGAGAAGACAAGGCAAGAGCAGAGTAACATGGAAACTGCACTCATCTCAGCGTCCAAAACCTAGCCTGGTCTGGGGATTCTGGGGAGTAACTGTCTATGCTAATCCACTACAATCAGTTATAGGAAAATAATCAAACACCACTCCTTTTTTACTCCATAACTGAAAGACATTCCTTTTCCATTTTAAAGGATCAAGAGGAGATCTTGGGAAATGGTCTTGAAGACTTATGTTTCCCATTCTCACCCACCCTCTATGGAGATGGTTGGAAGGACAGATGACTTCTCACAGCTTAAAGAACCAAAGAAAGGAAATATTCATCTCAAATGACACATTTCCTCAAAGACTGTTTCCCCTTCCCTGTATAATATCATTACAGAGCTTTAGTGGTTGTGATTTCTATTTAAGAGCATAAGGAAAGATGGCAGTCATATGAGTAAGCGACTAAGAACCAGAAAAATGTTAATTGTTCTTATAATTAGTTAAAAATAAAAATGTAAAAAAATCTCCTACCAGCTCACTGCCAGATCATGTACTTTTAAGGTGTTGCTCAGTCTATACACTCCAGATTTCAATGGGCGTACACATTCTCTTGCACGAGCAAGGTAAGGATTGACTTGAATATCTTCAGGAAATTCTGAGTCCTGGATTTAAAAGACATACCTCTAATTAATTCTTAATGGTTATAAACATTTTAAAACACATTACAGTCATAATTTTATCAAGCATTTCCTACCTCCACATTGCCCTCTATAGACTATTCAGTATTCCATCCAGTATAATTAATGGGCGTTTTTATTGCACCATCTCTAGAAGTTTCCCAAACTCCTCAATAAAATCAGCTCAAAGACAGTTTGCCCTCTGCAATGCAAAGCCCCAAGAGAATGCTGGGAGTGTTCTAGAGGATAATTTCTGTTCACAAGGGGCACTGGTGGAATCCCAACATTGCTGTCCAGGAACTATGCATGCACACAACAGCATCCCAGGATCATATGCAACACAGACATACAGTTCCTTTGGAAAGTTCTTTGGAACTACCAACAGAAGGGCAGCAAACCCACTCTTGAGTTTACTGCCCCTCCTCTCAAAGCTACTCTGAGCTCTACAGGACTCGTCCCAGTGTTGGACCCTATACGCTTGAAGGTTTAGTATCAATAGAGTTTCAGTTCAACTTGGACCAGCTGCAGGACGAGTAGCAATAAAGCTAACAGCAGATTCACTAGCCCACAGCAGTGGATTCACAGGTCACAGTTGTCTACGCAGAAACACTGAAGCCTGCTGTGCAAATTAAGCAGGCTCCCTATTCCTGTTAGATAACTCCTCAAGAGTGCAAGTTAGAGATGTAAATCCCCCTATGCTTCATTCTCACAGGCAAGAATGAGTAATTTTACCATTTTTCTCTTGACTGCAAGAAACCTGTCAAAAACTGCTAAGGTTTCTAAGATTATTCACAATTTTTAAAATTGTTCTGTGAAAGAAAGAAAGAAAGAAAGAAAGAAAGAAAGAAAGAAAGAAAAAGGAAAGAAAAGAAAGAAAGAGATAGATACATGTAGGAGTTTTGCACACAAAACAATACTTTCCATGGAACAACATTTTTTTTCTATTCTGAAAATCTTTGTTCAGTGCAGAAAATATCATTTTCTGTGCAAAGAAACCTATATGCATTTTTCCCCACTAGATAAGTCCTGAATAAAGAACATTCTTGCTTGTGTATGATTCCCTTCATCAGGGATTCTATCATCATCATCATCAAAGTATATAAAAACATATATAACAAGAAATAGAATCATAACACATAAAACAGACAAAAAAAGAACAATGACAATAATTATATAAATAAAAAGCAAAATAAGAATAAAAAATATAAAAAATAGAAAGAGAGTAATACAAAAAATAGAAAGAAAAAAATTGATATAACTAAATCTAACTAAGAGAATATAATCTAACAAGTTTAACTAAACTAGAATACAGAAATTAAAATTACTCCCGACCAATGATATATTCAGTATTCATCATATTAGCTTAAAATCTATATTAGTAGTTATTAAATAGTAATATTTCTTCTAAATTGAAAAAAATAGTTTCTTATATATATATATATCTTATCCTTATATATCATTCCCTTTAAAAACAGAGAAAAATCACTGAATATTAAAAACTGAATAAAAAACACATTACTCATCAGAGTTTCTTGACACTCTTTTTGACACTTGTTTTTTGACCATTTTTCAAATAATTTTCAAATATTCATTCCATCCCTTATGCAAGGTGAGCCCCATGTCCACCATTTAGGCTGAAATGCACTTCACTCACAGTTCTGATATGACCACATTATGTGATCTGTGTTGGCATCCGGTCTTTTCAATGCCAAACTCAAAGTGCTGACATTTTAAGTCCTAAATTGGTTGAGGTTTATTGTAGTCCACTGTATTAGATTCTTCTAAATCCAATTGCTTGTTCCACTAGAGAGAACCCACTGAATCAATGGAATTTAGATATACATTCTCCTACCATTCCCCAACTGAGTCAATGGGTCTACTCCAGTTGGTACTAGCAACTGGATGTTAGCCATTGTATTTTGTTCTTTTCATTTTTAAAAAATTTGACCATTTTTTTTAATAGCAAGACAAATAAATAAACTGGAGTCAGGTTACATGAAGGATTACTTCTTCCTGTAGACAGCCACCTCAAATATAAGGTATTCATTCACCAGGTTGTCCTGTCAAATGAGTTGAAGTAGGGTTGGGTAGAGTTGAGGTAGGGTAAAGTTGAGTTGAGTTGACAAAGAGGGTCTTTTGGATAGTGATGCCACAATTAAGAAATGGCCTCTTAAGAAAGACTCACGTGGAGCATATGCCAAAATCTTTTCAGTAGCAGGTGAAGACAATTTTACATTCCCACAACATACATGGAATCAGTCTGTTTCAGCTGTTAGAATTAATTTTTCCACTCCCAGAAGGATTTCTGTAACAGCCCTACACTGATTTCATGCTGCTCTCGGTTGATTTTTACATTGGTTTCTGTTAGTTTCAGATACAGTTGGCCCTCTGTATCTTAATTTTGGCACCGTGCAATTATTTCCTACAATAAGGATGTATCAGATGTGTCCCAATGTAGTATTTTAAGAGTAGCTTAAAGAGGGATATGAGAAATGGAAGGACTTCCTGAACAAAAAAGGACAAGTCATTCCTCAAAAGACTTGAGATAGTATGCAATTGAGTTGAAGATCCTCTGTACATATAAACAAGTCCACATTGCAGGATCAGGAACAGAACCATTAGTAACAACTTTCATAACAACTGCAAGCCAAATAACTTGAAAACCATGGTTTGTCTTACATAATAAGACTAGTATATTCAGTTAAGTAATACGTGTGCTTGGATTGCATTAATTAGTGTGGCCTCAAAAACTTTCTAACGATTAACAGACAAGAAGATGTAATAATCAACTTTAATTATTCAGACTAAATGGTTTTTATTAAAAACAGACTGTCATTTAGGAATGTCAGGAGAGTATTTGACCTCGTATAGCATACTTAAAGAAATAAAAAAAATACATCATTAACATGCTCATTATCTTTATTATATGGTTAAAAGATTTTCATATTCAATTGATGTTTATAAAATTACCAATCTACACTGCTGATGGTGGCTTCATTAAAAAGATTAAAGCATATACATTGTCTTTTCAAATTACCATCACTCCTGGAAGTTAGTAACAGGAAAAGATCTCAGTATTTGAATCACTATCTATACATTACAAGGATACCAAGATCCAAATGCTTATTTTTTTAAACCTTGTACTGCAGACAATCTGTTTTATGATTAAGGTTAAGAAATAGGTATAGGTCAATAACATTTTAGAAAAATGAGGTATGAAGAAGGAAATACTTATTTTCCTTATAATTCATACTCTGTAATAAGTGTCTATGATGGCCAGGAAGCATAAAACACTGGGGTTTTTAAAAAAAACAAAATTGAAGCGGTATGCTAATGGCAGATCAAGGCTGGGGCACCTGCGCCCATAGACCCAAGCTGCCCCCCATCCAGTTAAAATTGCATCCCTGCTTTCTGCTTCACCCACTAGAATTATAATATGGATATCTGGTACATGGATCAGTTCAAATTAGCTTTATTTCCCCCAAAATATTTTTAGGACTATCTTCTGGATACACACTGTTTGGAGGAGTGCTGCAATTTTTAAGCCCAGATGTTCAGGCTCCTTTTTTATAATACTTCATATTTACACTCCCCCTCAACCCTCCCCCCAAAAAGAATATTCCACATGGGTGCAGTCGCCAACCTTTGTCACCCTGGATTTCAATTGCCACTTGTATTTTAATCTACACTGTAAGTGCAGACATATTTGTGGATAAGCATTGTGACAGGATTAACACATTTTGGGGGGAAAATTGGACATATTCACCAACTAACTACTTCAAACCAACTCTCACTTCAAATATCTTTAAATACAGAAGATTTAGCTCTGAAAAAGAGGACACATGCAGAGAAAGGAGGACATATGGTAACCCAACTTTATGAGGAAAAGTTGTATTATAGCAAGCCTTTGGGTCTCACTTCTGTATTCCAGTCCTAATCCTGTGACGCAGCGACAATGAAGAGATAATAAATTTCTACTTTCATTTTTAAAAAGCCATAGTTTATTATGTCATCCTAAACCTAAATTGTGCTCAACTTTAACAATGGTTTCTAAGAACAACTAGGTTCCTGTATTATGGTTTAAAATTAAAATTAATCACAATTTCTTCAGGTTTGGAAGAGACAACAGTTAATTGAAACCAGAAATAAAACTTCCAAACTCCTCCTTGAAATTCAACAGGAAGAAAAGAAGTAGCATCTTTCAGCTCAGAATTTAACATTAAAGAAGATCAAGACATCTTAAGAACCAAATCAGACATGTATGACAGATTCTGTAACTTCCAGGTCTCCATTCTAGCAAGGGATACCATGGTGGTTGAAACCACTGAATCTTTATCATGGTACATCATGATTTTTTCAAAATTTGCATAGTGAGATGGCTCTGGATAACAGAAGTTGCTAGGATCTAACAAGTGATTATCCTCTCTCAGCAGAACTGGGAGGGAATTATCAACCTTCCATCCTAACAACCTCCTGTGTTGCCTACAAATCTGCCCTAAAGAGCCAGAAAAGCCTCTGGAGATGGTTTCTGGGCCACATTGAAGGTTATACAAGAGAGGATGGACGTTTCATAAAGTATGTGCACCACTGGTTTTAGGGCAATACTATTATTATATACATTTCATTTTCAAGTTAATTATAATCTGTTTTTTGAAATGTCATTTCATTCCTATGTCATTTCATAGAATCATAGAACTGAAAGAGACCACAATGGCCATCAAGACCAACCCCCTGCCACCCAGGAATACACCAATAAAGCATTCCTGACAGATGGCATCCAGCCTCCGCTTATAAACCTCCAAAAAAGCAAACTTTATTCCTACAAACATGGCAAACAGAAGACGTAACAATTTTATAGCAGTCACTCCAAAATTCTTTTTCTGCTTGTTTTTATAAAGATTTTTCATGAGTATAAAAGTACTTAGTTTCCTCAAGTGATGAAATGACATTATTATGGGCTTTCTGAAACATGTATTAGGACACAACCATGACATCTTTCTGTTCTTGCCCTTATTGAAACCTAGGTCAAGGTCCATGAGACAGGTACTTGTCCTTCTTGTCTGATATTTTCTAAGGGATGATACATTAAACTTCCTTCTTGTTCAAGTCAGATACTTCTTTCAGACCCCAGTTTGCAGCAAATAAAATGATTGCTGATTTAATGATTTAATAATGTACCTTTTTACATGTGAAAGTGAATGAGGTGCTTCTGAATTTGTCATCAGTCTTTTATTTGAACATAATAACTTGATTTAAATGGATAAGGTGCTACCCCCAGATCTACAGACATTTAAGACATGTTTACTCACTTGGGATAATAGGAATCTACTGGTCACTTTTGAAGCCTATATACTGTCTATTTAGGATTTCTACTAAATCTCTCATCAAACTGCTTATAGTTTAATACAATGGCCATGATACATAGGGGGAAATGCAGGGGAGAGAAAAAGAACCAAATTCAGGAATTAACTCTTTATGTTCTATAATAAATGAAATATTACACACATAAGGAAGTACATAATGATGAGATAGAACGGTCACTAGGAGCATGATTTAGCCAGAATTAAAGATATTTATGTTTCATTAGTTTCCATTGCAGAATACTCTGTGTGCTTAATGCTATCCTACTGAAACAGGTCAGTATTTTAATAGAGGATTTCTAACTGGATTGAGCCACTGAGTGTGTGTATCAATTTACCATGGCTGATTGTAACAGAAAGACTAGACACCTCCTTTAGGCCTATATAAAGCTTGAGATAATAGCATTTTAATCATCCTTATAGTAAAAATACTCCCATCAGCATTATCTAAGTGCAAATTTAAAAGTACCAACATTTTCTAGACTATTTCTGGCCCCCTAAAAAAAGCCTCAAAACATTAATAGGCTAAACTCACCGGGCTCTTTACAAATAAGCATCCCAGCATCTTGAGATGAGTCTCCTTTAATTCACTGGTTCCATTCATTGCTTATTTGTTTTTGTATATTCTAGTCTTCCCTTAAAGCTGCTATATTCAAACAGATTTCACCTGAGTGCTGTGGAGCTTTGTTGATACCTAATATTATATGGCTGTGCATACATTTTCCATTACTTTGGTCCATAATCCCTGTTAGATAATAACAGACAATCATTCTCTATTTATTTATTTTTTGTTTTTGGTCTGTCACATTGTGAAATATGTGGGATTTGAGGCTGTTCACCTCTCACTGCATAGAATAATTTCTATGATTCCATGATCCTGTAATATTATATGCGTACATATGTAGACTAAAAATAATAGAAGTTTATATACAGAATACTGAACTGGAGTTTAGCTACCAGTTCTGAACTTTGCTCACTTTTGTAATGTTATATTTTTTATTCCTTTGTTTGAAAACTCGGTTTCACATGGTTTCACCTCAAGTCATCTCCCCTGAACTACAACCACAGAGCTCTCTAGCAGAGAATTCTTCCCCAAAGAAACAAATCACATAGTTCCTATAGAATGGAGGCATGATATTAAAATGGTATCCAACTGCCATGACTATGTAGTGTAAATACACTCTGCATTTCAATAATATGGTCTGAACTGATCCAGAGAACTGAATGTAAAAGTTGACTACTTGATGCTTTGTGAAGAACTGCTATAGAACTTCCTAGAACACTGGCAGAGCTCTTCAGTTAGCATTTACACAAGCTTTTGGGACATAGCAATAGGAGGTACCTCCTTTCATTTCATGAACTTATGGCTCTAGAGAAATGGGAGTGGGGACCCTGAAAATTCACTTAAGAAAACCTTTATCTTTTCAGGGAACAAATAGAAAGAGGCTAATTTTTTACAGGAGCCAAAGTAGTGGAGTGGTTTGAACGTTGGACTATGACCCTGGAGGCCAAAGTTCATTCCCCGCTTCACCATGGAAACCCACTGGGTGGCCTTCAGCACACCACACACTCTCAGTCCCCCAAAACCCCATTATAGGTTCACCTTAGGGTTGCCATAAGTCAGAAACAACTTGAACACACACAACAACAATTTTTTCCCCAGGCTTTCACATACTTGTTAGAATTCAGCCCTGGTATGTCCACACGATGTTTTACATGTTGGCTAATTTCCTCACCTTTAACCTTCTTCAATGGAAAGCATGTAAATACAGCTTCTGGGATCTAGATCCTCTATCATCCATTTTGGGGAGTGGAGGGATTGGATAGGTTCAAAAAGCAATTGTTAAAAAAATTTTTCCTTGTAATAACATTGTAATGTAATATATATTAATATACATTAAGTATGTGGTTTATAATAAGAGGAAAAATGGGGAGGGGAAATAAAAAAGGAGTCACTACAGTGGGGAAAAAAAGGGAATATTAGAGAGATGACTTGTAGTCAGACAGGGTCAGCCAGAGCTTAAATGTGTTAAACAAGTAATACTTAACTTATGATAAACTTCTGCTCAGTAAAGTCTTGTATTACATCAAAAAACCCCACTGCTTCTGACCTGTCTCTTGCTAAAGTAACTATGCACACACAAACATGTATATTTACACACATCAAGTAAGCAAAGCAAGGAAACCATGTGATGATCTTGTTAAATGCAAGAAACTTCCTGTAAACCTTTCTTACACCACACACTGTAATGCAACATGATTTAATCATCACTACAATTATTTTATAAACTTTTGAAATGCTGGGGAAAGTTGAAAGCCCTTGCTGGAAGAAAAGAAAAGAGAACAGTAAAACCTTTATTATATACTACATCTTGCTTAGCTTGCTAATAAAACTCATAAAAATCACCCACAAAGGTTGTGCCTACATAAATCTCCCTTATTTCAGCTTTATAACCCTAACAGATTTTCCTTTCTTTCTTTTTTTAATAAACATAAAGATAATGTGTAATAGATAGTAAAAGTTAGATTAATTAAAAAAAGCCATTGTAAAACTTGATGTAACTTCATAGATGGGGTGACAGTGTTCATTCGACTGCTCATACAAATTTGAGTAATAATGCCACCAGTAAATTGAAAACTGAAACTCTTTCCAACACAGGTCTTCAGTTTAAAGGTCTGTTAAAAGCAGTTAAACTTTGTTCAGCTGATGGTTATGACACAGGTAAGGAAAGGGAAGCAGCATGTAACCAATACAGCTGTTATTTTTGTGCTTGATCGTAATTTTCTGATCCACATAAACAATGCTAGACAACATCTCTCAAAACCTCATACTGAAAGACGTATTTTAAGGTCTAAAAGGAAATACTGCTGACCTTTACAAATTGTGATTTTCTTTTATTATAGCAGTTAAAATATTTTTACAACTAGTCAGTCACATGGTATATGCTGAAAAAAGGGGAAGAATACCAGGTACCTTGAAGTTTGTCAGAAATATTATACTTTTGACCATAAAAAGCATGCAATATACATCATGCTGTTTTATAATGCTCTTCACATCATTAGCATCATTAATGTTTTATTGGTCTACCTAGCTGCTCATACATAAGACACATTTAGGTCAGGGGGATTAGCCTGAACAATAGCAAAATTGTGAACATTTTAACAACTCGATCCACAGGCTCCTTTTCAGATACCAGAGCTCTAATGTGCAGATAAAGCTTCAATGAGTACCTGGACTTTCACATTCACTAGGCTCAAAAACACTGCCCAACCTTTCACAAAATTGTAAAGAACAAAGTAGCCAATTCCTGCAGAAGGTTGGATTGGGAGTTTAGTATTAACATTATCTTTTGGCATTGTTATGTAAACGTTAAGTAAATGCCAAAAAGCTGAGAAAAAGATGAGAAATGTGGGGGAGGGAATCCATAAATATTGTTATATCATATGTTGTACATACACAGAAATACTTAGCATCAATGCCTTCTGCTTAAAAGGAATTAGAATAACAGGCTCAGTTCAGTTGCCTCTGGGCATACCCTCCAAAGCTTTAGTGATTTCAACAAGGTACGAGTGAGCCCAGCATCTCACATTCTTGTATATGATCCTCAATTATACAAGCACCACAGAAGATCATTGCAGGCATTGAGTACATCTCTGATATCCTGATGTAATCCACTCTCCCTACTCCAGGAAGGTAAATTAGCTTGGATCTATAATTAACTGCTACATGTAGGGACTTATGCACTTGAGGGGAATTGGGGGACAGGAAGAGGATTTGCTATACCTAATGATTTCCCTCTCCATGTAGGCAATGTCTGACTCAAAGTAATCTTTTCATACACATTCATATAAATATCCTGTGTCTACCAAAGTTGAATCTTGGTTTAATTGATGTTTTAAAATCTCCTTCTCTCCCCAACCAAATCAGAAATACTGAAATAATCATTTTTTTTCCATGCACCTGCACACTTTTAGGATGGAGATGTTTGGGTGCATTTGTTTTCAACAAGCAATAACTGATTGGGTGGGAGGAGGTGGAATTTTTTAAAATATTTTCCCCATAGTCCTGTTTTGTAGGTGAGATTGCATTAGGGTGCATTAAAGGACTGTAATGGGGTACACTAAAGAATTTCAGAAAATCAGCCCATATTTTATAGATTGTTGCAAAGCTTCTGACTGTGTAGATCATGAAAAACTATGGACTGCAGACAAATGCCTATTTCCTGTTCTGCTATCAAGATGTTTTGAGATGCCATTTGGACCAAAGTACAGGCTTGACAGCTTATTTTAGTAACAACATTAACCTTCTCAAAGAAAAAAGCCAAGGTGTAAATGTAGCAGACTCAAAGGAAACAGAAAATCAAATATAGATAGCATAACCAAATAAGTTTACAGTAAGGCCTACTTGCCCTAAGTTGCCATATACTTCTTGAATATGTGCTGGTAGGTAGTGACACCAGAGTCAGTTGAAGGGATGCAAAAAGCATACTTTCCCCAGAATGGGATGTCCTTGTCCTTCAGCAAAGTCTCTGCTGCCATGGGCATGACATACCCAGGCAAAAGCAGATGGGATTTTCATTTGGCTGGTACCAACAAAGTAACCAAGATTTCAGATTTGTCACACAGTTCCATGCAAAATATACCACTCTCATCAAACTCAGAAGATAGAGAATCATCCACGTGAATAAGATACTACGGTAGATCATTTTACTGATGAGATACATGATCTGCAAGGCCTTGTCCACCACAGGTATCACCAAAATCAGAATAGAACATAGGTAGGTTCCAGTGAAAATTATGTTTAGCGATGAAGTGTGATTTGTTGGGATGGATGCAGAGCCTGACGTTATTTAGCAGTGAGCATGACAAGTTCAGTACAGATGACATCTTCAATGTGTCACGAATATTGAAGTGAATTTTTGCTGCCCCAACTACCATAATTTTTGTGAACACCCAAGCTCCAAAGGGGAATATCTGAAATTAAAACAAGACTTTCCTGAGATCAAAGAAATTTTCTGCAACAAGGATGGGATAGTCAAATGAAAAAGTTACCTTTTAAATCTACTTTGCCAAACCAATTTTCCCAGTGTAC
This sequence comes from Ctenosaura bakeri, assembly GCA_948474755.1. Classification (NCBI taxonomy): domain Eukaryota; kingdom Metazoa; phylum Chordata; class Lepidosauria; order Squamata; family Iguanidae; genus Ctenosaura; species Ctenosaura bakeri. The sequence goes on along the minus strand of CAOLHI010001868.1, from coordinate 46,135 downwards.
TATAGGGAGGACCCTCATCTTATTTGGGAATAATGAAGTAGCAAGAATAAAATGTGCTCCTTGTCCTCATGGCAGAAGATTTTTCTACTGTTCTGTTTAAGAATAACTTGTCAATCTCCTCAACTAAAGACAGAGCTATAACACAGAGATTTTATTAAAAAAAAACTTTAAAGCAGAGTATCCAAGTCAATCCAGAAGCCACACTGAATTATGGACATTGCTCAGTGGTTATGAAAGACTAAGTTACAAGAAATGACTCAAATAGTTTCCAAAAATCAGGGGCACCAAGTGGGGCATCAAGACCAAATGATAGTGTGTTGTCCTTGGAAATCCATTATGATTTGCCAGTACTGAAAGTATACGTGTCATATTTCAAGCTCTGTGCTTGTGAATAAGAAAGTTAAAAGAACGTTCTGTCATATAACAGCCCAATAGTTTTAACTGTATCCATACAATGTTTACACTAATTACACAGAAAGAAATTTCCAGGAGTTTGGCCAACATGTGCTCTTATTGGTTCATATACTTATAAGCTCTGTCCTCCTTCTGGGGAGATTGCCAAGCAAGCACAGAACTCAGAGATGAGAGCAGTTTCCTCTGAATTCTCTAGGGAAACTAACAATTGCCACACCTATGTAAATATATATATATATATACAGGAGCCAAAAGGGCTTCATAAGAGAAGCATAAAGAAATCAGTATAAGGACGTCAGAGGCCCAGATAGATGCCACAACCAGATAAGACTATTTCTAATTATTAAAGGGAGAGATCAAAAGCAAAAAATAGCTATGACAAGAGAGAGACTGTAGCAAGTAATTGCCAGTTCAGCCTAGTGCAAGCTTAATCATACACCTACCGCCTACAATGTCAACTGACTGCTAAGGCTAGTCTTCTCAAATAGCAACCTCAGCAAAGCTTCTTGATTACAGAAGATATGACCCATGAATCTTTGTCAGACTGAACAAGAAGCAGCTATATGTTTTTACCACACACAAGGGATATAATTCTTCGTTAAATCCATTCTTGAAGAACACAACGAGTAATTTTATTAATGTTCTACCTGCTACAAGACAGCCTTTGACATCTGCAGTTTTTGAAAACCTTCAACTTCCTGATTTTTGGAGACATCATCTGCATTTTTAGGGAAAAGAGTTCCTGAAATGAACCCTGCCACAGGGGCACCAATTACGTAAAGAATTGAAACATTTAGTATAGACAGAGTCACCATAGGCACAGCTAGGTGAGACCATAACATGAGCAATAACAGCTGGAAAAAGTATAACACAAGACTCCTGCTTAGTTTTACATCTGGTTTCTGGTACTCCTTCAGCCATACTTGCAGACACCTGGCTCTTAGAAGCCAAATACAGAGTTTTCTCCACCACTAGAGAAGGATTGGAAACCCATTCAAATTCAAACAAATGAACAGAAACATCCTGTGGAGAAAACTCCCCCTCATCTGGGTACCACTCTCCCTCTTACTTATCTGAAGCCATGGAGAGACTGAAGACTCAGAATCCCTCATAGAAGAGAGAGGCAAAAGATGCTTTCTCTTCTTTTTAGCCTTGCAAGGTCAAGAAACCACCATGTGCTCCTCCATCAAACAAGTGCCATTTTTGTTCCTGTTTCACATACTTTTGGTCTCTAGAAGGCCTCAGCTATGCAGCCAGATCTTTGGCAGACCTACATTGCTTTTGGCACCAAACTTTTCATGCCCAAAAAAGATCACCACCATGTGAGGCCTCTCCTTCAGTTATGAGGGACAGGAGGGAAGTGACTAGATAGCCACCACACATCAGTGCAGCTGAAGTTGTGCCATCCAGAATGTGCACATGACCCTTTTTGTCACACTACATAGCTCCATGGCATAAACTGGGTCTGGATCTGAGCCCCAGTAAGGGTAGGCTGGTCTTCCCCAAAGGCCCAGCCAGACCGTCCCTCAGCCATTTTCCAGTCACTCCCCAGACTCCTCATCAGAGGACAGCTGCATGTGCATCGCAGAACAAACCGTTCCCATTAGGTGAGCAAGTTGGAAATCAGAACAGATCTCTCTTAAAAGAAAAAAAAGGAGAAAAGTTTCTTCACAAATCTCAGAAACGGCTCCTCAAAACTGCCATCCCAGAACAAACAATTCCCATTAGGGTGGCAAGTTGAAAAATAGATTTCTCTTAAAAAGAAAAAAGCAGAAAAGTCTCTTCACAAACCTTCTCAGAAATAGCCATCCCCTTGATTTCTTGTTAGGGTGATAATGACACAAAGCAAGTGAAACAAACCCTGATAAGGTGACAAAGGCCAAAAGCACTGAATCTGACCAATCCTATATGGGTGCTTCTGTTCAGGCAGACACTAGCCACTAAATCCTATCCAAAAAGTCCTCAAATTCAGTAATGAAGTTATGTTTTAGCTGGAGTACTAAAGCCTTGTCCTGAGCCAGGATGGGACTGGGAAGGTGGAACTGGCCCTCCTTCTTATGGCGGTATGCATGACTGACAGATTGAAAGCCCTGCCTGTGAAGCATGAGGAAGAAGTAAAACCCAGCATGAAAGACTGTATCCCCCACCACAGGAAAAATGCTGTTTTTGTACAAATTTTGTGCAGAATAAATCCCATACCATCAAGATTCTCAATAGCCCAGGATTCTCCTCATCAGTGTTTATCGACACTCAAGAAACACATTTTTTACTATTTTTCTAAATATTTTTGAATAGTATTTCCATTCCTAACACACAAAAGAGGTTTTTTGGTAAGCCAAGAGGGAAATGTTTCTATTGTGTCATGGCAAGGAATACCCCCAAAGCCACAGACCACCAGACACAGATAGATCCCACATCTGAGGCAAAGATTTTTCCATAACACAATTTTTCAATAGAAAAAATAATAATCAAAAGAGCAACGAAAGAAGACCAGCAACTCCAGGAAAGCAGAGAGTTTCTGAAGAAGACGTGAAGTCTTCACTCTATTTCTTTACACACAATTGAAAGTTCATGTGTATCTATTCAGAGTTCCTTATAATCCACCTTCATGGCCATCTGGGCTTTTAAGGCTGTGAATACCAGTACAGTCTGATTGGCAGTTCAACTAAGTATATCTCCTTAAGGTTTTCTTGAACATTGGCTTTTCAGGAAATTTATGTTACAGCACAGTAACAGCAAGCCAGGAGCCAATGTTGCAATTGTATTGCCATTGTGAGAGTAGGAACAAGGTCCGGTTTGACCCTCGTGCCAGATCTTGTGGGAAGTCTTGCAGTACATCAAATCTCACAAGACTTCACAAGAGATTCCACAGGTCCATATAGGCCTGCGGCAGCATCAACCAGCTATTTTTGCCTTAACCTTGGCATGACCCACCTGCCTGCCCTATTTTCTATTATGCTTCCTACTGAATTCCCAGTCTGCAGCTGGTCATTTTTGGGGGCCAGGAAGGGGTTTGTTTCCCCTGTTATTGTAACATGGGTTTGTTTACCTTCCCTGGGGCTTCTCCCTCTTCTTGAAGGGCATTTACTCACCTGTGTGATATATTCACACTGCTTTTGTGCTGATGATCCACCTTGTGCTTTATTGGCTTCCATATAGTCACATATTTTATGGTGCTAATACTGATTTGTCACAACTGGCAGATATAGAAAGGAAGAGGGGACACTGGGAATGAGTTAAAATGGGGGAGCAAACCCCTGGGGAAGATCAAAAGGTGCAAGGGTGGCAGAGCCTGCAATCTGGGCAGATGCAGGAGACCACTCTACCAGCAAACCACAGGGGAATGGATGATCTACACTGGGGATGTTACAGCAATTTTAGCCAGATGTTTACATACATCTACAGCTAATTTCCCCACCTGGACATGAATATTTTTGGTTTGGGGAAAATTTTGGGTCCAGTATCCTCTCCCTTATGTGTGTGCTTTTGATGCTACAAAGATGAATATACTTATGAATGTAGCTGTAACAAGTTGCTGTTCTGTTATACTCTATTAATGTTGTGGATGACATATTTAATCCATAACATGCTGTCCAACTTCTCTGTCTCACCGCAACTAATGTATTGCAAAGGGTGGGGGGAGAATTAAGGCTGACAGTGAAAAGGACAATGAACGATGCGCTTCTACTACAAATGCCATTCTAGAATATTCATTTCCTTAAACCATGTATTTTAAGTACAATACCCCTATCTGCAACCTTTAAAAGAATTTCATGGTCTATGTTGAAACAATATTTGTACTTATATTCCTTCTAGAGTTTCTTGAAACCTTTCACAAAAGTTTTGACTGCATTATCAAAGGATGCAGGTGCACTCATTTGTGTTCCACAGTGTACGTAGATCCATTTCCTTGTGCAGAAAAGCATACAGCAATGGGTCAGTGGCTGAAGAAGAATAAAATCAGTTTATTACCACCTGGCCTCTGCACAACAAAATGTAATGTCATATGCTTCTGTGGCTATCCTAAGTGCAAACTGTTATTGAAGACTTGTGATTCATTCTAAAATCTCTAGACAGGAGCATAAATTATTTATGGGTGCTACAGCAGATGGCATGGTGAGCTGAAAATGAATTGTACTCTAAAAAGTGCTCTAAGCTTATCAAAAGATTTGTACTTGTGCTGCACACACAATGATCTCTCCTCAAGTTGTGGTTATGACAAAACCAAGATCTTTTTTGTTACCTATAGTCCTTCCAAATCAATTCAAAATTCAAGATACCTATAACCTGTGCTAGTTTGCTTCACTCTCAACTGAAATTGAGAGAATGCACAGAAAGAAGAGTATTTGAAGACATGAGTTTAAAACATGCAGTAGTTCTAAACCTCTATTGGGCATCCATTCAGCAAACAAAGCCAGTTAAATTCTACCTGAGCTGATAGAGTGGCGAGCCCAAGCCAGCAGATTTTTTTGTCTGTTGTGAGACTTCAGTATTCTCCAGAAGATTATGGATCCAATTTGTCTCAGTTGTAAATACTTGACCAAAGTTGTCAAGATGTATTCATTGACTTTGGAACTAAAATCTATGTCCATTTATGCCATAATTCCATGGTCATTAATTTTGTGAATACACAAGAAAAAACATATATTCAGCAGGATGAGACCAGTCTAAATGGAAGAGCCCTGAAAAGGAATTGTTTCTTTTCATACTTGAAGCACATGAGAGAGGGACATACAGGGACATTTAGCTTATACACATGTCAGTAAAGTGAAAGAAACTCTGGCAGCTGCAGACAAGCCTTTGAAGCTTCTGCAAAGAAGTCCCTACCAAAAGCAGTTTCTGTCTACCTGTCATGTTAGTCCCCTGGCAGGTAACCACAATCAACAGTAAGGACAATCTTACATGTGAGAGCTGCAATTGACAGTTCAAGATAGTGGTAAGGTACGTCTTGATGGAAAAGTACAAAAGGCCTTCTTAACTTAGATATAGAAGAACCTGATCACTGAGAACTCAAGATCTGCAGAAATAGTTGATTCTATATGGATACTAGAGGGAGCAAGGGGAGGGAAATAACTGCACAGGTAGGGGCAGAAGGATCTATAATTGTCTGCTGCAATGTATGTGCAATGTTTGTTTTCATGTCAGAAAACTTCACCAACTACCCCTGCAGCAAATGCAAATTGATGGCTTTCTTGGAAGAGAAAGTCAGCACATACAGCTACATATTGAATCCATTCAGTGCATCAGAGAACATGAGGACTTCATGGACAGAACACAGGGAGAATTGATCATACAGAATGAACAGGAAGAAACCGCTAAGGACAATGAAGAGGGTTGTAACAGTGAGGAAACACTCTGGAGGAGATTCACTGACAGGACCATACCATGCAGAAGGGATTCCTAACCTCTCCAAGTAACCAATTGTTTTCTATATCTTCAGGAGGATAACAGTAATGAAGATGCTCAAATGGAAACCAGAAAGAAGGGATACAGAACACCTAGGAAGGAGTCAAGGTAACTTCCCATTGCAACGAGAAGAAAAGAAAATTTCTGGTGGTTGGGAACTCACTACTTAGGGATATAGAAACACTTGCAGGCCAGCCTGACAAGATGAATTGGGAAGTGTGCTATCTTACTGGTGTATATAACTGGAATGTCACTGACAACTTTCCAAAACTCATCAAGAATACAGATCATTACCCCTTTCTCCTTATTTGTGCGGGCACTAATGACACTGCCAAGAACACCTCTGAGCAAATCACCTCTTACTATGAAGTTTTGGGCATGAAGCCAAAGGAGTCTGAGGCACGAGTGGCATTCCTGTCAATTCTGCCAGTGAAGAACAGTGACCGGAAGATACTAAAAGTGAATGACCGAGTAGGTAGGTGGTGTAGACAGGAGAGGTTTGGCTTCTGAGGCCACAGTCTTCACTTCTTAGATAGAGGATTACTGGTTACAGGTGGGCTGAGTCTCATGAAGACTGGGAAGAATGTCTCTGGGAGCAGCACGGCAAGTTTGACCAAGAGGGTTTTAAACTGACATCCTTGAGGGGATGGAGATGATAGCTCAAACTTTAGCTGAAAGACAAGCTCTAGGTACAAGGGTGCGAATTCTAGAGGAGAAGCTGAGGAAGACAATGTGATCCATAGAAAAACAGAGAGTAATTAATAGGTGAGAACAAGCAAAGCTTGAGATGTCTACATGCCAACACACAGAGTTTGGGAAACAAACAAGATGAACTCAGAGTCCTAGTGCAGGAAAGCAAATATGACTTTACAGGCATAATAGAGACCTAGTATGATGTCTCCCATAACTGGAATTTTACAACTGAAGAGTACAGCCTATTCAAAAAGATATGGCAGAAAACAAGGGGGAGTAGCATTATATGTCAAATTCAGTTGTACAAAACTCCATGACAGCAATCAGAGTTGACCAGCTGAGAGCAAAAAATGAATGCAACATTGTGATAGGAATTTAATTCAGGCCACCAAACCAAGACGAGGTGGTGGGTCATGACTTTTTGGAAACAAATCTCAGAAATCTGAAAGATGCAAGAAGAAATAGTTATAGTTCGCTTCAATTACCTTGATATCTGCTGGAAGACTAACTCTGCTAAGTATTCACCAACAAATTTCTGATATGCCTTGCTAATAATTTCCTATTTCAAAAGATAAGAGGAAGGAACAACAAGATCAGCAATTTCAGGCTTGATCCTAACCAATAAAAAGGAGTTTGTCAGTGAAATCAAAGCAGCCATACTGTAGGGGAAGTGACCATGCAATGTCAGAAATCACAATTGTGGGGTAGGGCAAAGAAGAGTATATTTAAACACAGGTCTTGGATTTCAGGATAGCTGAAGCAAGTTCATGGAATTACTGGATAGAATCCCATGGTTAGACATGTTAATGGAAAAGGACACCCACTAAGAGTGGAGTTCTTAAAGGAGTTGTAAAAAGCACATGCACTAGCAATCCCATGGAAGAAGAAAAATGGGAAACTTCTGAAAAAGCCAGTGTGGCTGCACAGTAAATTCAAGGAGTTAGTGAACAGAAAAAAGAGTATGCATAAAGAATGGAAGGAAAGATGAATCATCAAGGAAGAATACAGGTATGAAGGCCATGATTGCAGGAATAATACAAGGAAAGCTAAAGCTCAAGAGTGAGCTAAGACTGGCTAAGCAAGCAAGGAGCAACAAAAAGGGGTTTTTCAGATACATTCAAGGAGACAGCAGGGCCACTGTTCAGTAAGGATCATAAAACGTCAACAAATCATAAGGAGAAGTCAGAATCGCTCACCAACTCTTTTGTTTCAGTCATCTCCCCAAAAAAGAACTATGTGTTTCCATGCAGCAGAACAGACTATGGCAAGGGAACTGGATTGCAAATCAAGGCTGATGGGGAGTTAGTCAGGAATCACCTAGCTAATGTAAATGAGTTCAGATTTGAAGGGCTGGACAAGCTGCATCCCAGAGTACTGAAAGAACTTGCTGTTGTACTCTCTGAATTACTTGCCTTCATTTTTGAGGAATCCTGGAGAACAGCTGGGGTGCCAAAGGCCTGGAGAAGGGAAAATATTGTCCCTCTCTTCAAAAAAGGCAAAAAAGATGATCAAGGAAACTACAGACCAGTCAGCATGACCTCAGTGCTATGAAAAAAATGTTAAACAGGTTATACTGGAGTCTGTCTGCAAGTATCTTGATGACAACGCAGTCATCAGCAGGAGCCAACACAGGTTTGTCAAGAACAAATCCTGGCAAACTAAAATCCATTTTTTCCTCTCAAATCAGGTCACTAGCTTGGTAGGAAATGGGAATGTTGTGGGTGCCATTTATCTGGATTTCAGTAAAACAACTGACAAGGTCCCCCCAAATATTTAATTTAATTAAATGTGGGATAGATTGGACCACTGACAAGTGGATCCATAACTGTTTGGAAAACCATGCTCAAACAGTCATCATCAATGGTTGCACTTCAAACTGGAAGAAGGTCTCAAGTGGAGGTTCACCCCTTTGTGTGAGGGAGCAGAGAACAGAACAAAAAGGATGAGGTATGGACTGGGAGGCTGTGGCCAATATTAGCTAGGATAGCAGTTGATAGAAAAATGCCTGTTGGAATTTTATCAAGATCTGCATCTCTGTTGTGCCTTCCATGAGAGAATCACAGAATCATAGAATTATAGAAATGTAGAGTTGGAAGAGACCACAGGGGGCATCCAGTCCGACCCCCTGCCATGCAGGAATGCCCTCAAAGCACTACCAACAGATGGCCATCCAGCCTCTGCTTAAAAACCTCCAAAGAAGGAGACTCCGCCACACTCCGAGGCAGCATATTCCACTGCTGGACAGCCCTAACCATCAGGAAGTTCTTCCCAAGGTTCAGATGGAATCTCCTTTCCTACAGTTTGAATCCATTGCTCCTTGTCCTGGTTTCTGGAGCAGCAGAAAACAAGCCCTCTCCCTCCTCTACATGGCATCCCTTCAAATATTTAAACATGGCTATCATGTCCCCTCTTCACCTTCTCTTCTATAGACTAAACATACCCAGCTCTCTAAGTCTATCCTCATAGGGCATGGCTTCCAGGCCCCTCACTATTTTGGTCACCCTCCTCTGGACTTGCTCCAGCTTGACCATGTCCTTCTTGAATTGGGGTGCCCAGAACTGGACACAGCATTCGAGATGAGGTCTAACCAAAGCAGAGTAGAGTGGTACCAGTACCTCCCTCAATCTAGACACCATACTCCTATTGATGCAGCTGAGAATTGCATTGGCTTTCTTGGCTGCTGCATCACACTGCTGACTCATGTTCAGCTTGTGGTCTATGAAGACTCCTAGATCCCTTTCACATGTACTGCTATCCAGCCACGTGTCCCCCATCCTATATTTCTGTATCCCATTTTTTCTACCTAAGTGTAGGACCCTACACTTCTCTCTGTTGAATTTCATTTTCTTAGCCTTGGCCCAGCTCTCCAATCTGCCCAGGTCATTTTGAATTTTGATCCTGTCCTCTGGCGTGTTAGCAACCCCTCCCAATTTGGTGTTATCTGCAAATTTGATGAGCATGCCCTCTATTCCTTCAAGTAGTTGATGAAGATATTGAATAGCACTGGGCCCAGGACAGAACCCTGTGGCAACCCACTAGTCACTTCTCTCCAGGATGAAAAGCAGCCATTGGTGAGCACCCTTTGGAAACGGTTAGTCAACCAGTTACAGATCCACCTGACAGTAGCCCTGTCCAGCCCACATTTTACCAGCTTCTTTGCAAGAATGTCATGGGGAATTTTGTCAAAAGCCTTACTGAAATCGAGATATGCTACATCCACAGCATTCCCTTCATCTATCAAGCTAGTAACTCTGTCATAAAAAGAGATAAGATTAGTCCGGCACGACTTATTTTTGAGAAATCCATGTTGACTTCTCATGATTACCGCATTGCTTTCTAAGTGAGTAGAAACTGACTGCTTAATGATCTGCTCCAGGATCTTTCCGGGTACTGATGTCAGGCTGACTGGGCGATAATTATTTGGGTCATCTTTTTTTTCCTTCTTGAAGATGGGGACATTTGCTCTCTTCCAGTCTGCTGGAACTTCTCCTGTCCTCCAAGATTTCTCAAAGATTATAGCAAGCGGTTCCAAAATGACCTCTGCCAGCTTTTTTAATATCCTAGGATGCAATTCATCCGGCCCTGGAGACTTTAATTCATCCAGTGCGGCCCGGTATTCCTGTCTACCTCTCTACCTATCATGTGCCACATTTCCCCTGCTTCATCACCTGCTCCCCAGCTGAATCCTTCTGGGAAAAAACTGAGGCAAAGAAGGTGTTAAGTAGTTCTGCTCTTCCCCCTGTTAATTCACCGTCTTCTCTGCACAGCGACCCTATCGTCTCCTTCTTCCTTTTGCTGAGGACATATTTTAAAAAGCCCTTTTTATTTTTAATGTCTCTGGCCAGCCTAAGTTCGTTCTGTGCTTTAGCCTTTCTCACCTTCTCCATACATCTCCTGGCTACTTGCTTAAATTCTTATTGGGTGGTTTCCCCTTCTTCCATTTCCTGTACAGGTTTCTCTTAACACTTAGCTTGGCTGAGAGTTCTTTAGTCAACCATTCTAGTTTCTTCAGATGCCTTCCATTTTTCTTCCTTATTGGCACAGTTTTAGACTGTGCCTTCAGTATCTCCTTTTTAAGGAACTCCCATGGCTCCTGAACTCCTTTCCCTTTCACTACTCTTGACCACGGAATTCCAGCCAGCAGCTCCTTAAGTTTACAGAAGTCCACTTTTTTAAAATCTAAGATGAGTGTCTGGCTACACTTATCTTCTCCTTCCCACTGAATGCCAAATTCCAGTAGGGCATGGTCACTCCCCACTAGAGATCCAACCACTTCTACCTCATTAACAAGGTCCTCCCTGTTGGTCAGGATCAGATCTAGAATATTTGATCCTCTTATCGCCTCTTCCACCTTCTGGACCATGAAATTGTCTGCAAGACAAGCAAGAAACTTGCTGGACCTTGCCCTCTTGGCAGAGTTTGACTGCCAACATATATCCGGGTAATTGAAATCTCCTATTATTACTGTATCTCTCCTTTTTGAATGTGCAGTCATTTGGTTGAGGAAGGCGTCATCAAAGTCCTCAGCCTGGGTTGGAGGTCTGTAGCAAACGCCACCAGAAGACTTGCTCTTGGGAGCCTCCCAGGAAATCCTAGGTCCCCTACTCCCCTTTTTGAACGACAGCTTGCTTTTACACAAGGATGTCCCCAAAATTTAAGAGTTTTTATCCTCAAAAGATGGGGAAGGTGATGAATGGGGTTCTAACTTGCTTTGACACTTCTCTCCTACATCTTGGCTCTGCAAGAGAACAAGGCACTTGCCACATCCACTGGAAAAGAGTCTATGTCACTGAAGGAATGCACTGTAGTTACTGTGCAGAATATCTTTTGTGGTGTTACTCTTTGCTGCCTACTGCCAGATGGAGAGGAGTGTATCTCAACCATTTTAGTTCAAGTCTTGTTGCTGTAACTCTGCTTCTCCAGCTATGGCTGCTCTCCCCCCACTCTTCTAGTCTGTTTTCCCTTTTTGGCAACCAGTGCAGGTGGATTAAGAGGTAGGAGGTCCCTTTTCCAAGGCTTTACTTGGATTGTGCAAGATCTTCCAGATAAGCTTGTTTCCCAGGTCACTTTTTTAGGCACCAATGGAAGCACGGGGAGCAGAAGATTTGGGGTGTGATGCGAAAAGTCTTCCGGGCACACTGTCTACCTTTGAGCCAGGAAGAACACAAATTGATTGAACTGTGCTCTGTTTTCCTAACAAGATTCATTCTCCTTAACTGCTGCTTCATTTTGCCTCCTTGACCACCCCCCTTTCATGGCTCTTGATGCACTGCAAGAATCTGCCTCCTACAAAAGGAACAAGGAAAGCAAACAAAATCAGACCAACATGGTGCTTGCCTCCTTTTATGACTATCTATAAAGGGGATGTTCTGTGCATACAACCCTCTTCCACATCCTCATGTACATGTAGGATTCCCTAACCCATCCAGTCCAACACTTTCCTCAGATGGAGAAAAAAAGTGATACAAAGAAAACAAGATGCCTCTGGTATACAGAAGATGCAACCAAGGTGTGTGTGTGTGTGGGGGGGTCTTGCTCTTCCTTCCATATTGGAGGAAGGTAGACAAGTTCTAGCTGCCTTACTTGCTCAAATGAAGAAGTGGAGGTAAGAAGCTTGGAAATCTTGTAGCTATTTAACAACAGCCCATTACCTATTATTACAGTGCAAGGACAAACAAAGAAAATATAAAGTACTCTTACTAAGCTAAAAGTGACAAATAGTGTGCCTTAAAGGAGATGGTAATATTTGGTTGTGCTACTATTGTTTTTGTAACTGATAAACTGATAAAATAAAGGACTTTAAATTCACTCAGCGTTCATTCAGCATTTAAGAACTGAAATCTTCCACTAAGAATAGAGGAAAGGTTTAAGTCCTGTTTCAAGGACAAGATGTGCACAAGAGATTTTTTTATGCAGACAGGTAAAGGACTAGAACGATGTGACTGAATTTTTAAAAATATCAAAACGGGAGGATTTGTATCCATTTGTTTATTTGTTCTCTTTACTTGTTAACCTGAGGAAGCCTGGGGAAATTGCTCGCAACAGATTTAAATCACAGGAGACAGTCTCAATTTGTCCTCTATTACTCCATGGCTACAATTTGTTTACAGGTGCTGGAGAAATGTTTTACGGATCTGTAAAGATGTGTTTTTTTTTCCAGACAAGGGAAAAAGCAAACTTGCAAAAACTGAGTTTTCATAATTTTATCAGACTGGTCTCTTTTATACAGTGCTGGTATGAACAAATTGTCACTCTCAAGTAATTCACAACAATGCAACATAATAGAATTTTTGAACAGAAAATCCCCAGCATACTAGCATGTTGAGGACAGAGCAGGTTTTGTAATTTTTAAGTATTGCAAAATCATGGAAAATCAATGCAGAAAAATCAACAGGATGAGTGTCTACACTAGAAAGTTTTGCCACCATAAAGCCATATTCAAGACTTAATTTTAAAAAACAGGGATATAATACGGTGAAGGAGAAATAACTGTTGGTACATACAGCATGAGAATGCTTTTCTGGAGGAGAGCCATATTGTGTTCTGAGCTGTATTGTAGGTTATGAGCTGGAAGATATATCCTGCAAATGTCAGTCTCTGAATTATGTTATCAAATGTAAAATAGTTTAAAAGTAATATGTATATTATGCCTTAATAGGTTAAGAAAAAAAACTGCTCTTAGAAATATGGTTCATTTTGAATTTGGGGGGTTAGAGCTCTTCATGATGACTCATGAAGTTTATGGACTTTCTGTGTGATGCCACCAAGGTGTCAGTCACCCATATGAAGTACTCCTTACCCACAAACATTACCCATTTAATAGCCAAGCATGAAGCTGGAGTCAGTTCAGTTCTGGGTAGATCTAGCCTGCATGTCGGTGGAAACTGTTCTATAGCAAGATTGAGGAGATCTAAGAGCCATGCCTCCTTGGTATCTTGGAGGTGATCAGAATAACCCTGGTTCTTTCTAGCAAGGTTTTCCTGATCACCCCAATTATCAAATTAATGGAGAAAAGGCACAGGGAAAATCCTTGGGCCATGAAGCAGATAAACTCCTGAAGTTCTTGACTCCTTCTGAGGCAAACCGGGAAAATTATTGTTCACTAGGAAGCCAAACAGATCCAACAGTGGCAACACCAATCTGTAACCCAAAAAGACCTCCTCGTGTAGTGACTATTCCATGTTGTCCATGTCTGTCCTGCTTAGCCAATTCACTTCTTCTTTCAAGATTCCTTGCATGTAGGATGTCCCCTATCTCCTCTTTTGTTTATTCCAGCAATGGAAGTTTTGAACCAAGCCATCAGGTAGTATGTGAAGATAAGAGGAGTTAAAATTAGAAAAGATGAATTTAAATTAAGAGCCATTGCTGATGATTTAGTAATTACATTAATTAACTGATTATATTAATTAATGATGAAATGTTAGTAAGAATTATATTAATTAGTTATATTATATATTAAATCCACTGGAATCTACACTAAGTTACAAGAAAGAATAAAAGAATTTGGAGTTTTAGCCAGTTTGAGGATAAGTAAGGAAAAGGCCAAAATCCCAACTAAGAACATGAGAACTCAAGAGAAGAATGGACTACAATTAAAAACAGGTTTTAAAACTGAAAAAAGTGAAGTATTTAGGTATTTATCTAATGGGAAATGAGAAACAATTATTTGAAAATAATTATGTGAAGACATGGACTGAGATTAAGAATCTGGATAAATGACAGAAATTGAATTTGTCTTTATTGGGAAGAATTTTAGTAATAAAGATTAATGTCCTTCCAAAGATGATATTTCTCTTCCAAACGATTCCAGTTTTGATCAAAGAGACACCATTTAAACAACGGCAAAAAGACTGCAAAAATTTGTTTGGGGAGGCAGAAAACCCAGAGCGAAATACAAGGTGCTACAGGATTCAACAGAATGAGGAGGCCTTGGAATACTAAATTTTAAAAATTATTTTGCTGCCTCATGTATGGCTTGAATTAAAAAATGGATTATGCTAAAAGATAATAAACAGTTGAATATAGAAAAACATGAGCTAAGATTTGGGTGGCAGGTACAGCTATGGTATGATAAAATTAAGGTTAATGTTGCTTTTAGTAACCATTGTATTAGAAATGCTTTACTCAAACTTTGGAATAAAGACAAAATGTAATTATGTCCAAAGACACCTTTCTGGATCTCTCCACAAGAACAGAAATGATAGGTGATCAGCACTGGTTAACATACTACGATTTATTAGAGAGAAGTGATGAAGATTGTGTAATGTAGTCAATACAACAATTACAAGAAGAAGATAATACTATGCAATAGCTCTCATACAGACAATTTTATTTAAGATTCTAAGATAAAAAGAATAAGGAGTTTGAGAAGAATAAATCAGACCTAGAATTACTATTGTGTATTGATGGCAACTACCTGATTGCTAAAATGTATACATTTCTGTTTAAGATAGAAAGGGAAGATGAACAAGTCAAAGAATATATGAGCACTTGGGCAAGAAGTTTTGGATATAACATACATATGAACCAACTGGAAAAACTATGGACAAAGGATATCAAAAATGTACTTTGCTATGATCTCCAAGAAAACTATTATAAAATCATGTACCACTGGTATTTAACATCAGACAGACTCATGTACAAAGATACAAAGAATTAATGTTGGAAGTCCTAAGACCAGACTGAATCTTTGTACCATATGAAATGGACTTGTGAAAAAACTAAAAAAATTTGGCTTAAGATACAGAATGTGATACAAAAGATTTTGAAGGCTCAAATACCAAAGAATCCTGAGTTACATTTACTAGGAACTTGGGCAGATGATATAACTATTTACAAGGCTGTTGGTGACAAGATTAGTATATGCAAAGTACTGGGGGGAAAATGGAACTCCCATCAATAGAAGAATGGTTTCTTAATGGGAATAGCTGAAATGGACAATCTTACATATAGGTTAAAGGGCCAAATAGAAGATGAATTTTCTTTTGAATGGAAATGTCTGATTATTTAAAGAAAAATGTGGATGAATTGATGACAATAGGTTTTTGAACTTGCATTTATTTTTAAGCTCTCTGTTTTTTATTACTACACGAGAAGCATCATATGAAAATAGAAGATTCTAGTCTTGCTGCTGTTTTAGATTTTTAATATCTACAATACAAGTTTTAGCAATAATGTTTAAGATTTATAAATGAATTATAAAAATTAATCATTACTCCATTTATTATAGTTTTCCATTGGCACTTAAGGCTTAAATATGATGACGTTAATATTCAGGATATGGTATGATTCCAATGTTTAGAATAAACTTAACTGAAAATAATAAAATTATGGTAGCAATTGTATATGATTAACTTTTTTATCAACTTTTTATTAACCAGGTAAATTTATCTTCTGCATATAGGGATAACAAGGATTATTAGTGACAAAATTAACCTAGATTTTGACTAGTGATCTAATAGCTAAGCACAAGTATTTGCTAAGAGTTGTATGAAACAAGGGCAGGAACCAATTATTAGTTATTTGTAGTCTTTTTTGATAGATGTTTGTCGTTTTGTTAGTTATTTTCTGCTTTCTTGTTTGTATTGTATTACCATCACTGAATGTCATACAGCAAAAACAGGGCATTCATTTGTGGAACTTATTCATAAAAGATTTAAGAAATGAGTGATTTGCCCATGCTTTGATTTTCTCTATCTGCTTCTGTTCTATATGACCCTTGTATATCCATATCTTATCATCCTCATAGGGGTGGGGGAAGGTGCACCCCAGTCCAGGGACCCCATTTAGTCACATGGAAGTAGGTTGCTATCCATAGGATAGTCTGGGTAGAATTAGTTGCTTAGGGCCAAATTCTAACAATAATAACAATAACAATAACAATAACAATAATAATAATAATAATAATAATAATAATAATAATAATAATAATAATAAATTTTATTTATATCCCGCCTCTCCCAATGGATCAAGGCGGTACTGCAACAGTATATCAAATACATTAAAAGCAATTAAAACATAACCCATCCTCCCCACCCACCAACCCATCTAAAAACCCCTAAAACACATTAACTATTAAGAACAAGAGGACAGTTGGTGGGAGGCGGTGGAGCACTAGTCTGGGAAGGTCTGTCGGAAGAAAACAGTCTTTTTTAAAGCAATCAAGACTGGTAATATGCCGGGTCTCCTCCGGCAGGCCATTCCATAACTTGGGAGCGATAGAAGAGAAGGTCCTCTGGGTAACCGCAGCCAACCTAGTTCTGACTGGCTGCAGTAAATTCCTCCCAGAGGACCTTAGTGTGTGGGGCGGATTATATGGGAGAAGGCGATCCCGCAGGTAGGCTGGCCCCAAGCTATAAAGGGCTTTAAAGGTAAGAACCAACACCTTGTACTGTGCCCGGAAACTAATAGGCAGCCAATTTAAGGACTTCAGAATTGGTGTTATATGGTCAGTTTTAGATCTTCCGGTGACCAACCTGGCTGCCATATTCTGAACTAATTGAAGTTTCTGGACTAAGCACATGGGTAGCCCTATGTAGAGCACATTGCAGAAGTCAAGCCGTGAAGTTACCAGCGCATGCACCACTGTTTTTAGGTGTTCCAGCTCCAGGAAGGGGCGCAGCTGGCGTATCAGCCGAAGCTGATAGCAGGCACTCCTGGCTGCCACATCAATTTGAGCTGTCATCTGAAGCGTCGAGTCCAGGAGCACCCCCAAGCTGCAAACACAGTCTTTCAGGGGAGGTGTAACCCCATCTAGAACAGGTTGACAAACCTCCATACCTGGGCTAGGGCCCTTAACAGCAAGTACCTCCGTCTTATCTGGATTCAGCTTCAGCCTGTTTTTCCTCATCCAGTCTATTACTGCTTCAAGGCATTCGTTCAGAGGCAAGATGCCACCCTTAGTTGATGCTATTATCCGAGGCATGGAGAGATATATCTGGGTATCATCAGCATACTGATAGCACCTTGCTCCATGCCTCCTGATGATCTCTCCCAGCAGTTTCATGTAGATGTTAAATAGTATTGGGGACAGGATGGCGCCCTGAGGGACGCCAGATTTGAGCTCCTTTTTCGAGGAGCAGCTGTCCCCAAGCATCACCATCTGGTATCTACCTGAGAGATAGGACCGGAATCACTTAAGTGCAGTGCCCCTGATCCCCAGCCCTCTCAGGCGTTCCAGAAGGATACCATGATCTATGGTATCGAAAGCCACTGAAAGGTCCAAGAGTACCAGCAGGGTCACACTTCCCCTGTTGATACCTAGGCGAAGATCATCCACTAAGGCGACCATGGCAGTCTCGACTCCATATCCTGCCCTGAAGCCAGTTTGAAATGGGTCTAGATAATCTGTTTCATCCAAGAGAGCTTGGAGCTGAAGACCAACAGCCCTCTCGATCACCTTGCTTAAAAATGGGAGATGGGAGACTGGTCTATAATTATTCATATCCAGGGGATCTAGGGAGGGCTTTTTTAGAAGTGGCCGTATAATCACTTCTTTCAAACAAGCTGGAAAATTGCCCTCCCTGAAGGAATGCATTAATAATATGTCTTAAATGAGTCTTAATGGCAACTCCTCCCTGGACGACCAGCCATGAAGGTCCATTGGTGATGCTGGATTCCATAAGAGAAAGAACTGGGACATTTCTCTGCTACAAACCACGTGCACCATTATTTACCACCAACGAAAATTTTCAGATAACAGAAAGGTGTGTCAGTGATCAGTACTATATAATGTCTTGCGTAGACCTGGGCTGCAACAAGTTACAGCCCAGAAGAGGTAGAATATAGAGTTTCTTAACACACCACCTGCTTTGCCAGGAAGAAGTTAGTTTTTACCACTCCTTCTTCATCAGCTCCACGAAGTGTTTAGAATGGAAACTTCAAAAGTCTAGGACAATGTCTTTCTATAACCTTTCTCAGAGCCTTGACGAAGTTCAGAGTCTATAGGTTTGGCCAGTTGGCCAAGAAAGCTAGGGCTAATACTTTCACCACCTTATGGAAAAAAATGGGGACATCTCCCTGTCTCATAGAAGAACTATCTTGTGATGCAGTTACTCCTTTTTTCTTTAATAACTCCCTCTCCTCCATCAAAGGGGAGGAGGTAAACTGAGGAGTCTCCCTGGAGGAAAAGGAGCAAGTAGAGCAGTAATCCATGCCGAATCCATACTTGTTTACATGGTGGGGCTCAGTTTAAAGCAAAGGTCACTTTCTTAGCTGCTTGGTCTGCTGGTCTCTTAGGTGGCAAGATGGTGTTGTGTTTTGTTTTGTTTCCCTTTTTTGGATTTATTCTTGGTTTCACTTTGCTTTCTTTTTATGTTTTTTTCTGGTTTTGTTTTTGGCACACATAAGTTGGCTACAATCCGCTTGGTTTAACTTGAATCATCCACTTTCCTTTGCTGGAATGGCAGAGACATCACCGACCAAGAAAAAGGGGATGACGTATCTTCCCTAGTTCTCTTTCTGGGGTCTAATGTTAAGCTGATTTTATGAGGCAGAACGTGGGGAGCTTCAAGTGTTACAGATATTTTATCCTTTTCACTGCTTAGAGTTTTCTCCCATCCTTTTCTTGTCCCTGCCACCCTCTCCATCCCTTTCTTGGTGGCAATCAAGATTTTGATCCAGTAGGACCCAGACTCTGGATATAAAGAATATCTGTTGGAGTGTGAGGAGTGGTGACTCAAAGTCCCTTTCATAGCACTGCTATTTCCCCATGCTGACACTGCCTTTCAGTGTAATATAAGAAATCAGTATGTCCAAGGGCTGAAAACACTGACAGCTGCGTACCAAGTACCTAATCCATCTCTTCAGGCAGCAACAACTGAAACTGATCTCACAAAATCATAGTAGAAAGTATTTTAATAAGATCAGTGATGGCATCCAGGTCACTTAGGATATGAGAAGCTTTTATTTTATCAAGCATAGTACTATAAGTAGAACATAAGCTTCTGGGCAACTGGAATCCCTTGTAAATTAACAGACATAAACAGTACATAAACTCATGCCAAAATTGCAATTATGTATTTAAGTTTTTCACTCCAAGTCTCAAGTCAAGTCTCAAGTCCTTGAAGATACTTTCAAGTCAAGTCTCAACTGTGGGAGCCAACTTTATACCCCAACCTGTACTCCAGGTTTAGTCAGTCACTAAAAAATATACATGTCTCAAGTCGAGTCGAGTCAGGTCAGTGCATTTTTGTTGCCGAGTCAAGTCCGAGTTGAGTCACTGAGGTAACTAAAGTCTGACTTGAGTCCGAGTCAGTTGACTCGAGTCTACATCACTGCAAAATTGTGACCCAAATCATGCCAAAAGAAGTGTAATGAGAAACAGAGAAACATAAAAACCAGCTAAGGAAACAGGGAAATTATTTTTCTATGACAAACAGCAAACATTCCAACGACTATAGAGCAGACTAATCCAGTTAATCCAGATAATGGTTTCTGCGTGCCTTCAAGTCGTCTCCAGTGTATGGCTACCCTAAGACAAACTTATCATGAGGTTTTCTGGGGCTGAAAGTGTGTGATGTGCACTAGGTCACTGAGTGGCAAATCCTGGCCTCCAGGGTCATAGTCCAATGCTCAAACAGCTACACCACAGTTAATTACCAATTAATTAGCTAGCATACCGCATACAGCTTTCTCTGTTCACTTCTATAGTTTCACTATCATCTAAAAACAATTAAGATTCAATTTTATATTCACAAAAGTCAAGCTTGATGTTTAAAAATGCAATGCAAATAAAACTAGGTATCAGAAAAAGAAGCACATAAGTCCAATTTACTTGTGCTAGATTAGGGTGATTTGACATCATGAAAAAATAAATGCTAATGCTGATTTTACTTCTTTGGGATATATTTACATATTCAGAGCTTTGTTTAAATATTGTTTAAAAGATTTAGGAAGCAAAAATCCATAATTCAGGAAAGAATCATTAATTTCTAAAACAAATACTGCTATAAATCAACACCTGAGTCCTTTCTGGCTCACCGTAGTCCTCCAAGTCCTTATTTTGTATGTCACTAACATTTTTATGATGAAAGGAAGAAATGCAGACAACAAGAGCAAGAAAAAAAAGCTTGATGAATAATTTACAGCAAATTCCATTAATGCAGAAAATAAGGTAATTATTAGCTGTGGTTTGATAAACAAGAGTCCACAAATTGTGGCTGAACATGCTAGCCAGCTTAAAGAATTTGTTTTAAAAAGTATGTACCCTTGAAAATAGTTGAGCTAGACAGAACAACCCTTTGACTCTAGCTTCAAATTAGGGCTCTAATGACTGCTAGTCACGAACAGTTTGAGGCAGTTCCCACAAGTGCTAATTGCAGTTAATCACATAAAAATATATATTTGAATCATAGCTTAGAATGTCAGGTTTGACAGTTAGAACTGGGAATAGTGCAGCAATGCAAATGTTGAACCGCAGCTCCCAGAATTTCTCCCTGCTAGCTACGCTAGACAGGTTTGCTAGGGGCTGTAGTCCAACTCTATCTGAATTCATGATTCTGGATTCATATCTGGATACATGAATTTCATGTTAAAAGGCAATAAGGAATGTATGTTAATTTTGGCTATAGAACACTGATACACTGCAAATACAACTATAAGCGGCTTACTACAAAGATGAGTCAGTAAATTAAGAAAGCAGAATATTTTATCAAAAATATTTTCAGTGCCTCTAAGAATACCTTAGAACATCTTT
This sequence comes from Ctenosaura bakeri, assembly GCA_948474755.1. Lineage (NCBI taxonomy): Eukaryota > Metazoa > Chordata > Lepidosauria > Squamata > Iguanidae > Ctenosaura > Ctenosaura bakeri. The sequence goes on along the minus strand of CAOLHI010001868.1, from coordinate 24,927 downwards.
TGTGCATAACTGGATTATCAGATACTTTCCTCCTGTCCACTCCCTATCAAGAAGTGTTTTCTGCAAAGATCAATGGTGGACATGCTTTGTTCACTTAATTCAATGCGACTTAGTGAGTATCTTACCAAACATCTCAGAAAAAGAAGGGTATGGGTGGAAAGGGGGAGAGGAGAGGACCTGGAGAAGACAGGTACAGAGACAATGGGGAAATAGGGTTAAGAAAATGTTTCACTTAATTATCCAAGTGCCTATCATTGTGTGACCAACAGTGAACTAAAGTATAACAAAGAGGCTAATTTACATGCTGCCTTTCTCCCAGAGTAAGATCCAAGGAGGTTCACAAAAACAATAAATTAAAACCTACTAATAAAAATTTAAAAATAATTAAAAGTCATCACATTAAAACAGTATAAAATTATTTATAAAGCATTAAAGAGTTTTATAAATATGCACACAGACCCAATTAAAAAAAGAATCCTGCCTGTGAGCAAGTATACTTTAAAGTATGCTTACAAAAAAAGGTCTTTCTCTGCCATCTAAAGGGAAGAGGCCAGCCTGTGAAAGGAAATTCCAGAGGGTAAGAGCAGCCACTGAGAAGGCTCTCCCTGTCATGTCTTCACCAAGTAAGCCTGTGGCAGTGGCAGAACCAAGGGAAAGCCCTTCTCTTTGAATCTTAAATCTCTGGAAAGCTAGTATAGGAAGAGACAGTCTTTTAGACACTTTGGACCTAAGTCACATATGGCTTTATATGCCATGACCAGCACTTTGAACTGTGGCCAGAAGCAAACAAGTAACCAGGGAAACTGTTTCAACAAGGGAGTTACATGCTTCCTGTAAAAGGCCTCAGACAGCATTTTGGCCACACCATTTTGGACCTGTTAAGTTTCAGAACAGCTTCCAAAGGCAGTCCCATGTAGAGAATGTTTGTTGTTGTTATTAAATGCCATCAAGTCAACCTTAACCTATGGTAACCCTCTGGATGAGAGAACCTCCAAGCCACTCTATCATCAGCTACCCTACTCAGGTCTTGCAGATTCAGGAATGTGTCTTCCCTGATTGAGTCTATCCACTTGTAATGCAGCCTTCCTCTTTTCCTTTTGCCTTCTATCTTACCAAGCATTATTGTCTTTTCTACCAAGTCATGTTTTCTCATAATATGGCCAAAGTACGAAAGCATTAGTTTAGTTTTCCTGCTTCTAGGGAAAGTTTAGGCTTGGTTTACTCTAGGACACATTTGTTTGTCTTTTTAGCAGTCCAGGGTATCCATAGAACTCTTCTCCATTTCAAATGAGATAAACTTTCTGTCAGCTTTATTTACTATCCAGCTTTCACAACCATACATAGAAATGGTAAATACAATGGCACGGACACTCCTAATTTTAGTATTCAATGACATATCTCAACACTTGTTTTGTTTTCTTAAATGTTCAACTGGAAACCTGCTTTTGCACTTTCTGCCTTGAATTTCTTCAGAAATCGTTTGAAGTTTTTGTTGGGTTTTTTGCTAGTAATATGATATCTTAAATTGTAGTACGCATATTTTAAATTGTTGATGCCTGAGCTTAATCTTGCTTTATGTATGGTATGTTCAGCATACAAACAGATAAGGTAATAAAATGCCTTGCTTAACCCCCTTGCCAACTGGAAACCATTATGTTTCTCCTCATTCTATCTAACAATAGCCTCTTGTCCTGCGTACAGAATACGTATCAGGACAATCAAACATCATAGCACATTCATTTCTTTGAGAGTGATCCATAGTTTTTCATGATCTACACAATGGAAGCCTTTGAAGCACAGGCTGATTTTCTTTTGAAATACTTTGGTGCACTCCATTATCCAATATATGTTTGCAATATGATCCCTACTGCTCCTCCCTTCCTGAAGCCAGCTTGGATGTCTGACTTTTCTTGCTCTATATATGGCAGAAGTCTTTGTTGCAGAATTTTGAGCATGGTTTTACTTTCATGGGATATTAATGTTTAGTTAGAAGAGAATCACTACTATGGTAATTGAGTTTACAATTGAGTTGAGTTGATATTACAAGCAGCCTCTACTACAAATTGTTGTAGTTTATTCCAGTGTGAATGTGTTGCTTGACATGACAGAAAACATTAGTGAACTATCATCCTAAGTCCAGTGAGGATGCCAGTTACCATCATCCCATGACGGGCAGATAGGTCAGACAATCAGGAGTTCTATACATATACATCTGTGCATACATACATCCCTCTACTTAGCTAGAAGAGTTGTGGCTGGTGCATGTCAAAAGGCTGGCAGCACTAATTCTGATGCATTTTTTCAACTGAAGATTATGAGTGCTGTTTACCCTCATAATATACCAAACACATAACCATTAGCGAAAATCAACCCCCACCCACTCCAAAAGGACAGCGTTACTCATTTAATATTCTTGGTCAGTTTTGTAAAATTAAAATATTATTCCCCATGCCCAAACTTTTGTTATGAAATATAGATAACACTGTAGCTACTACCCCAGAGTTTCCAGTTTCAGCCACAAAACAACAAAGGCCACCAGTTCTACACTAGTTTTGAAGAGAACCTTGCTATCTGCAAGCTATTCATGGTACAGGTTAAAGGGCGACCCTACAAAGATTAGACTGCTTAGCCTATCTGGCAAGCATGTTTGAGTTGTGCTTTTATCCAGATTCTTCAAATACATATGAATACCTTTCATGAGGATTCTGTGAGAAGTTTACAATCACTGATTGATTAACAGTCTGAAAAGTGCAGAAATAAGACCATCATGCAAGAAAATAGCTTGACCTCTTCTGAACATTTGTATCATCCACCAGAGTAATTCTGTCAAATTTCTCAGCAAAATAGATGGAACACAATTATTATTAAACATACCCTTGTAACTTCAAAGATTACAGGTTTCCAATTTCAGTCTCAGTTTAGAGTGTATTTTCATCCTCCATCCTACTATTAAGAAGACCATTATAACACAATTCAAATACCACCAGAGTTATGCCTTTGTGCTTTTGAACATTTTCAGCTACAGAGGTTCTTCTCATCAGAGTACAACAGCTGAACTTGCAAAATCTAATGTCAAAAGTATCAAGAAAGACCATGTATTTAACAAATAGTCTTGTTAAAATATGGTCTCAAAAGTGCAATACAGTCTCACTTATTTATCAATAGTGAGACAGATAAGATACAAATGCTTCTGAGACTTGTGTGTAAATATAATGTCCACATTTTGTGGAAGGAAAAGGGTCCAGAACTTAACTTCCCACTGCTTCAAAATTTAATTTTTTATCAAGATCATCAACTACTAGTTGGTGAAGTAAATCAGATTTCCAATTATATGATTAAATAGTACCTTATTAGTAGCACACAATTTTTCAGTCTGTTAAACCATTCAGATTTTAGTTTGGTTGCAGTTAACTGTGAGCAGATTTTGTTCTGGTTAAGGACAATAAAGTAATGGCCATCAAAACTTATTTAAGTATTTTTAACATATGGTAAAAAGTAAGTTTGTGCAAAAAGTCACCATCAAGAATGTCTTTCCCTCTTAATTTTAATGTGGTAGTATTGGGGTTTGTGTGTGCGTGTGTGTGTATGTGTTTTGTTTTTGGTTTATTTTTTGTTTTTTTGTTATCTTACTGGTGCAATCCCACATACCTTGCTGGCATGAAGAAAGCATCTTGCACACATCTACCACCAAAAATCTGCTTAAATGTTCTGAAAAGGAAAGATTTTCTTCAATTTTCTCTTTCACCACTCTTGCAATCTTTTAGGATTTGTCAATTGATCCTATTAAGGTAAGGGGCTGTGAAAGCCTGTTGTTATCTATTGGCTCAAGCCACACATGATGTTGGAAAATTTATTCCTGCCAGTTAAAGCCAAGAAACTTGTTCAAGTATCAAATCCCCATAAACCTTGTGTGCTTCAAGTAGTAAGTTTTAAAATAAACTGCTCTCCGTGGAAAAGCATCAGTTGTTTTGCCTGGAAGGGAAATATATTTATTTTATCTGGAGCTGAGTCCTCACATGAGAAACATGGCCCTTCCTGTATATAAATGTGTTTAGGACCTACCTACATTTTAAAATATATGGATTAGCTGGAGGAGTATCTTTTATTTTCATGCAGATACAAGCCTGCTCTTAAACTCTCTTTCATTCTTTCTTGAATCTCAAATTCTTCAATACAATCTTTAATTTGGAAATTAAGTTCTGAACTGTAATATTTAGTTACTAAAGTCTATAGAAATAAACTCTGTTTCCACTCTGGTAGTGGAAAAGAAATCAGTCCTTTTAAAGATTACTCAGTGATCTGCATGAAGCAGTCATGACTATGCTAATAAACAAATATTTTACATCCACAAAAAACATGTGGAACCTAGCTACTGCTGGCAGTATAAAAACAGGGCATCTGTGCAATGTAGGCATCCTATTTCATTGCCACCGTTGCTAAGTTAAGTCTCACATATCTTTTGTCGGTGTTGAATACAGTCCTCCCTCCAAATTCAAGTGTTTGACCTTCACAGAATATGATAATTTGCAAGGCACATGCTTGCTTCCTCATATCATTTTCCTCCTCCCATTCCCTTCCATTCCTCACCCCAGGCTTGCAAGGCTTGTGTTTAAAATGGACGTGCCTTTTTTTCCTTTTCGATAAGCAAAGCCCCCCCACAACTGCTGGAGGTGTGCCCTTTTTGCTATGTGGCTGCACATTCTGCTGTATAGTGGCAGCTGATTGGTCAGGTGCTCTCTTTGCTCCAATCCCTTCTTTCTCATGATGGCTACCAGAAGCAGCCAGAACTCCACTTCTCATAGAATCATAGAATCATAGAAATGTAGAGTTGGAAGAGACCACACGGGCCATTCAGTCCAACCCCCTGCCATGCAGGAACACCCTCAAAGCACTCCCAACAGATGGCCATCCTCTGCTTAAAAACCTCCAAGGAAGGAGACTCCACCACACTCTGAGGCAGCATATTCCACTGCCGGACAGCCCTGACTGTCAGGAAGTTCTTCCTGAGGTTCAGGTGGAATCTCCTTTACTGTAGCTTGAATCCATTGCTCCTTGTCCTGGTCTCTGGAGCAGCAGAAAACAAGCCCTCTCCTTCCTCTACATGGCATCCCTTCAAATATTTAAACATGGCTATCATGTCCCCTCTTAACCTTCTCTTCTGCAGACTAACCATACCCAGCTCTCTAAGTCTATCCTCATAGCGCAGGGCTTCCAGGCCTCTCACCATTTTGGTCGCCCTCCTCTAGACCCACTCCAGCTTGACTATGTCCTTCCTGAATTGGGGTGCCCAGAACTGGACACAGTATTCAAGATGAGGTCTAACCAAAGCAGAGTAGAGTGGTACCAGTACCTCCCTCAATCTAGACACCATACTCCTATTGATGCAGCTGAGAATTGCATTGGCTTTCTTGGCTGCTGCATCACACTGCTGACTCATGTTCAGCTTGTGGTCTATGAAGACTCCTAGATCCCTTTCACACGTACTGCTATCCAGCCACGTGTCCCCCATCCTATATTTCTGTATCCCATTTTTTCTACCTAAGTGTAGGACCTTACACTTCTCTCTGTTGAATTCCATTTTCTTAACCTTGGTCCAGCTCTCCAATCTATCCAGGTCATTTTGAATTTTGATCCTGTCCTCTGGCGTATTAGCAACCCCTCCCAATTTGGTGTCATCTGCAAATTTGATGAGCATGCCCTCTATTCCTTCATCCAAGTCGTTGATAAAAAATATCGAACAGCACTGGGCCCAGGAGAGAACCCTGTGGCACCCCACTAGTCACTTCTCTCCAGGATAAAAAGCAGCCATTGGTGATCACCCTTTGGGTTCGGTCGGTCAACCAATTACTAATCCAACTAACAGTAGCCCTGTCCAGCCCACATTTTACCAGCTTCTTTGCAAGAATGTCATGGAGGACTTTGTCAAAGGCCTTACTGAAATCGAGGAATGCTACATCCACAGCATTCCCTTCATCTATCAAGCTAGTAACTCTATCATAAAAAGAGATAAGATTAGTCTGGCATGACTTATTTTTGAGAAATCCATGTTGACTTCTTGTGATTACCGCGTTGCTTTCTAAGTGATTACAAACTGACTGCTTAATGATCTGCTCCAGGATCTTTCCGGGTACTGATGTCAGGCTGACTGGGCAGTAATTATTTGGGTCCTCTTTTTTTCCCTTCTTGAAGATGAGGACAACATTTGCTCTCTTCCAGTCTGCTGGAAATTTTCCTGTCCTCCAAGATTTCTCAAAGATTATAGCAAGTGGTTCTGAAATGACCTCTGCCAGCTCTTTTAATATCCTTGGATGAAATTCATCTGGCCCTGGAGACTTAAATTCATCCAGTGTGGCCAGGTATTCCTGTACCACCTCTCTACCTATTACGTGCCGCATTTCCCCTGCTTCCTCACCTGCTCCCCAACCGCCAGGTTGAGTGCTTGTATCCTTCTGGGAAAAAACTGAGGCAAAGAAGGTGTTAAATAGTTCTGCCTTTTTCTCTTTCCCCTGTGAGTAATTCACCATCTTCTCTGCGCAGCGACCCTACTGTCTCCTTCTTTTTCCTTTTGCTGCGGACATATTTAAAAAAGTCCTTTTTATTGTTTTTAATGTCTCTGGCCAGCCTAAATTCGTTCTGTGCTTTAGCCTTTCTGACCTCTTCCCTACATCTCCTGGCTACTTGCTTAAATTCTTCTTTGGTGGTTTCCCCCTTCTTCCATTTCCTGTACATGTTTCTCTTAACTCTTAGCTCAGCTGAGAGTTCTTTAGTCAACCATTCTGGTTTCTTCAGATGCCTTCCATTTTTCCTCCTTATTGGCACAGTTTTAGACTGTGCCTTCAGTATCTCCTTTTTAAAGAACTCCCACGCCTCCTGAACTCCTTTCCCTTTCACTATTCTTGACCACGGAACTCCAGCCAGCAGCTCCCTAAGTTTACAGAAGTCCACTTTTTTAAAATCTAAGATGAGTGTCTGGCTACACTTATCTTCTCCTTCCCACTGAATGCCAAATTTCAATAGGGCATGGTCACTCCCCACTAGAGATCCAATCACTTCTACCTCATTAACAAGGTTCTCCCTGTTGGTCAGGATCAGATCTAGAATATTTGATCCCCTTGTGGCCTCTTCCACCTTCTGGACCATGAAGTTGTCTGCAAGACAAGCAAGAAACTTTCTGGACCTTGCCCTCTTGGCAGAGTTTGACTGCCAACATATATCCGGGTAATTGAAATCTCCTATTATTACTGTATCTCCCCTCCTTGAATGTGCAGTCATTTGGTTGAGGAGGGCGTCATCAAAGTCCTCAGCCTGTGTTGGAGGTCTGTAGCAAACACCCACCAGAATATCCCTATTGTTTCTTGATGCCTTAATTCTTACCCAAATGCTCTCGACCTGGCTTTCTGGGTTTAAGTCCCGGATCTTTTCACAGGTGAAAATATCCTTGACATACAAGGCTACTCCTCCTCCTTTCTTGTTTGGTCTATTTTTACAAAATAGGCTATACCCCTCTATTCCTGTATTCCAGTCATGAGACTCATCCCACCAGGTCTCAGTGATGCCTATCAAATCGTATTTATTTTGTTGTACTAGGTGTACAACTTCATCCTGCTTGTTTCTCATACTCCTTGCATTAGTGTAGAGACACTTAAGTCCCCGGGCCCTTCCTGCAAGTCCTGTACTATTGTTTCTACTCCTCCTGCCATTGGCCGCTTGTACTACTTGTCCAGTATCATTTGGGCCTTTCCCCCCTGCGCTTGCTGAGTCCTTGCCCTGAATAATACTGTCTCCCTCCCCAGTGGAACTTAGTTTAAAGACCTCTAAATCCTCCTTGCGAGACTGTTTGCAAAAAGATTCCTGCCAAGTTTCGTGAGGTGCAGCCCATCCCTCGCCAGATGCCCATGTTCATGGAAATTCAGGCCACAAAAACCCAAACCGTTGCCAGCGGCACCACATGCAGAGCCCTCTGCTATTGCCCTTTCCCTACGTGCGCCATATCCTTGAACAGGGAGGAGAGACGAAATGACCACCTGCGCACCAAGGTCCTTAAGCTTTGTCCCCATAAGCTCGTAGTCCTTTCTCCATCTAAGCAGTAAGCCTTTTACCTTGTTTTTTTCCTTCCCCCCAGGAACGCTGGGGCCAGAGACAAAGGAATGTGAGTGGGAGAGCAAAAAAGACACATGGGATGTGGGGGGAGTGATTAGCAGTTTTTCCACTTCCACAAGGGTGCTGCACCCTGAACCCTTATGAATGGGGAAAGGATACTGTATTTGTTTATGATCTTGTATGCCAACATATATGCATTGTCTATTGCATTACCAAATACTAAGTTCCTGAAGAATTAGTTTAAATAAGTATCCATTACAAGAGTCAGTGAGATAAGGAAAATGCAAAAATTGTCTTTTCAGAAAGACTGTGCTGTTGAGGAACTTGTGAGAGATTTTTGAGCTTCCTGCTTACTTCAGAACATTTAGAGCTCTAGAATCCCTAACAAATGTGAAACACGAAGAGTGTTCATTAAAAGAGGCCAAGTTACACAGAAGACAGACTCTAGATCTATGGCATTTAAGCACAGTCAACATTTCCCAGTTTCTCCACACAATGAGAACTGTTATTCTTTCTCATTGTTCCTCCTCTCAAGTGTCCCAAATTACCTCTTCATGTACCTGATCCACATTTGCAACCACCTTTCAAATAGATCAGCACACTTTCAAGCTACCAGACTGCCTTGCCCCTCCTTGACACAGAAAAAGCAGTCAATCTTTCCCGCCAAAATATCTGTAGCTTCAAAATCCAGAACCATTTAAAATCTACATGGCATTGATGCTACCTAGGAATTTCAGACTGGCTTCAAGAGTAGCAGTTGGACAGCAGAGGAAGATGCAAATTCCCATAATAAGCACTGATATAGCCTATACTAGTGATGTTTGCTGTTACAGATATCACAGAATATTAGGCCAAATTCTAGCAAAGGCTGAGTAAATTAGAATTTCATACCTTTGGAAACCTCTTGCCTATCTGCTTTGTTGGATCTTTGGCAGGATCATACGGATTAACTCCAGAGCATACTCTTTGTTCCTTGGCTTCTCTGAGAGCTCTCTGGGAAGGTCCTTCTAATTTGTCCTCTCTTTCACACCTATGACCTGCTATAAAATAAATAAGTCTGTCAGCTTTCATTTTTCCATAGAAACACAACACATATTTTTATTTTATTTTTATTTTAAAAATAATCTTTGTTCACTTAATTTCTGTTTATTTTTTTTATTATTTCAGTCAAATCAACTTCTTACTGCACTTGGATCCAAAATGGAACAGAGGGCATGGATAATTTGCTATTGAATTTAAAATTAAGTGGAAATTTGTATGAGTACTCATGACAACTAATACTGACATCACTAACCAAGATAGCACTAAAGATGTAGATGTGGGTACCACAAATTTGAATCAACAGTATATACAGACTGAAGAACCAAAGGAAAGAAAAATCCACTTTTTAAATTCATTTAGAAAATATATCTAACCTTTCAATTCAATGATTCTCAAAGTAAGTACCAAGAGATTTTAATAACACAAACACACAAACCCTCAGAACCCAACATCATCCCTTGGACAAACAATAAAGCCAAAAGTGCTTCCCTACACTCTGTAAAATCAGGGCAACGAGCTACCATCAGAAAACATGAAGAAATCTATTTATTTAACACAACTCAAATTATGAGAGAAGGAGAACCTGCAGCTGAAAAGTTCTCAGAAGTGCTGTGGTAGGCATTTGATAATGACATCAAAAGTTCTAGGGAGAACCAACTGCCTTGCACTGAGAAAATGGCTTCTATCAGCCACAGAGGAGTCAATGGCACCTTCTTCAAATTCTAAATTCCACATGTGTTCCTTAGCCCAAAAAACCTTGGAGAACCCTGTGTTACAATTATCCTTTCCATATATGGTTTCTGGACTACACCAACGTATTGTTTCAATATTTTGTTTTATATAATTGATTATCAAGGCCTGCTAACTAAATAAACTTTATTTCAGTTGTTTAAAACTAAAGCAATATAAATAAAAAAAAACACGCAACTAAATCAACTTAAAAATAATCCTTGCAAAGTAGAAACTGAAGATTATATTAGAAATATACGTTCTTTATAATTGACAAACTTATGGTCCCACATACATAGAAATTTAGAACTCCACTGGTTATTTTTATAATTTCATTAGCTATAAAAAGGATCTTTGTCAAATATCATAGTTTGCAATCAATAGCTTGTCAAGGGGGAAGTCATTGTTAATAGAGTGTGTATATCTGTTCATATGTCTATAGCTTCTTTATCTTTATGTATTTTTAATCTATTATTAAAAAAGAAGTCTTTGTGAATGACAATCTTCTGCTGCAAAGGAAAGGAAGACCTCTGAAGTTCTCTTTTGACAAAATGAACTGAGAGCACATTTAAAAGAAATGTCAGTAATTGAAGCTTTTAAGTACAACTTACTTGACTAATTTATTTGAATATATAAATGAATGAAAATGAAAAGAACTGTTCCTTACACAAGTTATAAGTGTTTCAACAACTGTAACAAATATCATGTGCTGGAATATTTCCCTAAACATTACACATTGCAGAAATGTATCATTTGCTGAGAAGCACTGTTCAGAGGAGATGTCACTGCTAGCAGCTATACTACTCAGGGGACATTATGTTTGTGCTTGTGGAATTTAGCATATTTGCAAATTGCTACAAATCTATGAAAGCCCAGAGGTTTAAAAGAAAGCTGCTGTTTGAACACATGCCCAAGTTGTACAGAATTATTGTGATGACACGCACCAACCCATATTTTGAGACTTCCTTTTCCAACTGTCTTTTAGATGGAGGACAGTCTGTCATATTTAAAACCGATGCCTTTCCAAGTGTATTTCTATAATGGCATTCCAACTAAAAAATTTTAAAATTTGTGAGCACTTTGGGAGGGACTTGTGTTTTACCCATTCAAATATTTAATGAAGCAGGCATGGTTCCCCACCCCCGTCTCTTGGACTAAGGCCCTTTCCACACGGGGGTAATAAAACAGTGTAGAGTGACCTCTGACGGAGGTCGTCTACACCGTGGAGTGGATTGGGACGGACTACTTTAGCGTAGTTCCACACCCCAATCCACGCAGGAGCGACCGGAAGTGGTGGCGCTGTGTGTTTTTTAAAAACCACTTTTGAGGAGGTTTTTAAAAAGCACGGAGCGTGCAGCCCAGGCAGCCCCGTCGTACCGCCCGGTGTAGATTTGCAGGCGCGCGCAAGTGCATGCCTGCAGATCTGCCGGGAGCGGGCTTCCAGCTGGTGAGCTTCTCCGGTTGGTGGAGAGCCTCTGCCAGCCGTAAGCCGCCATTTTGGACACCGCAGGATGCCGAGAAGTGTGGAGCAGCGAACTCACGCTGCTCCGTGTGGCGACGGACTTACCCAGTTGCTGGTAAGCTCCGTTTCCACGCTTTTTACTCCGTTTCTCCCTCCACATATAAAAAGGGCCTGAGGGTCCTTTGCCACTTATCAACTAATTTTGATTTCCTTCTGAAGTCAACTTTATCAGCTTTTGGTCACCAAAGTTCCCAATTCATGATTGCGGTTGAACCATACAGACCAGGTTAATGTCAATACTCCACTTAAAACATTTTCAAGTGTGAGATTTTCAGAATATTTATATGTGAACTGAACAGGCTCTTTTAGTACTTTCTGGGCTATTTATACCTATAACACCTATTTATACCTATAATACCTATATACCTATACCTATAACTTTCCTCAAGGGACTTATCATCAGATTGAAACATTTGAGGGGATGGAGAGAAAAAGAAGCAATTTGCAGTTTGAATGGAGAAAAAAAAAGTATAGCTTACACTGTAGTGAAACTGCAAATTACAGTTCACATGACTAAATGCCTCTCCTCATGAAAACTAATTCCTTTTATACAGAAAATCAGCACAAGGAGAATACTAGGCTGCAACTCTACTCCCCAAAAATGATAGTTTTCTAGGCAGCAGTAACAACATGTGCTCTATCATATGAACTCCCACCTGTAGTCTGAAATAGCACCTCCAAGCCCTCAGTGAAGTCACTATCACTGTTGCTGTAGAATCAATCAATATCTCAAGAACAAATTGTTGAGCTGTTGTATACCTTCAAGTTGTTTCTGACTTATGGTGACCCTAAGGGAAACCTATCACCAGGTTTTCTAGGCAAGATTTGTTCAGAGGGGGCTGTCCCTGGCCTTCTTGTGAGATCGAGAGTGTGTGAGTCCACAAGGTCACCCACTGGTTTTCGATGACTGAGTGGGTATTGGAACCCTAGGCTACACAGCTGTAGTCCAACACTCAAACAATTACATGATGCTGGCTCTCTAAGAACAAGTTCAACCACTAGAATTCAAAGCAAATAGCTAGAATTTAAATCAGCACTTTTGTTTATTCATGAGGCATATGACTTTTATATAAAACTATATATAAAACAGATCTAGTCATGAAATCATCGAACAATTATAGCCTGACCCTAAACAAGTTTACCTAGAAGGAAGTCACACTGAGTTCAATAAGACTTTCTCCTAAATAATTTTAGAACTACAGCTTAATATCATGCCACAGCAGATAGTATTTATTTTTATAGCACGTTGTTTCTTTTAGGCAACTGGAAGGTGAGTGCAATTAGAGTAATCCAGTAGATAGGCTGGAGAACTCATAAAATAAAAATATCAATGTTCAATTGCCAAGTTTGCACACATATTTCATAAGACTACTCAAAGGAAAAGAAATAGGCATTATCTAGATTGATGAAACTTGACAAATGATATGATTTGCTACCAATCCATTTTCCAGTCAAACAAAAGCACTAAACCTAGCTTAGCACAAGAATGGCCACTATGTGGACTGCGTAGAGTCTACAACATTTCTTTTATAGCATGATGAAACCAGCTCATCCTTGGAAACGCTTTTCCACCATAGTTCATCATAAAATTTGTCACATGCCTCGGCATTAGATAGCCCTATGTCTTCATTAACCTTGTAAGATGTAAAATCATCAGTATGAGTGCTGTCACTGTGTTGACTTTGAGTGTAGGCATTTGAAGGTGTGTGGCCAGGACAGAACAGTGATTCTCTTGGTGTATTCCCCACTCTGCTACTCAACTCTATCCTTTCCATCTAATTCCAAGGACACTGATACTAAACCAGTGTCTGCCATCAGTAATGGACTGGATGAAAGCAAACAAAATGAAGATTAATGGGGACAAGACAAATCTCTTAGTTGAAAGGCAGATTAGGGAATATGGATTCAGCCAGTGCTGGCTGAGATTTCCTTCATTCTTATTTGTTCAAACTGTAGATACTTTAACTGTGTCTCTATAATTCCCTAATTCAAAGTCTCTGAGAGAAATAAATTCATTCTTATGCTAAAAAGGCTGGCCATCTAAAGACACTTTAAGAATACTTATATCAGAATATGGTATGTGTGACGGGATTGCACGCTCCCTGAAATCTCAGTTTCACAGCTTGGATGGATCACCCCTATGTTCCAGTAGTGGCCAGGCGTGTTATCTCCACAGTTACAGCTGGTACACCAGCTACATCCATTCCTGGAGATGTCAGAGCTAGCAGTGATGACACATAGCTTGACAACCGTAGCTTGGATTACCGTAACAGATGTCAGTGGGCAGGTAAGGGGAAGTGGGCGGGGGGCAGAGTAGCCTTGGTTTACAAAGCAATCTTATACTGACCAGGATACCTGTCTGAAAAACAGACCACTTCGAGTGTATATACCTGAGCCTGAAGGCAAGGGATAGTCTAGGGATTCTGTTAGTGTACCGACCATCCCACTGTCTATCAGACTCCCTGGCCGAGCTGACAGAGCTGGTGTCAGAGTTGGTGTTGGAGTCGCCCAGATTTCTGGTTCTGGGCGACTTCAATATCCCATTTCAGACCAGTTTGACAGGTGTGGCTCGGGAGTTCATGGCATCCATGACAAACATGGGCCTATCCCAATTAGCCTCTGGGCCAACACATTGTGCAGGTCATACCCTCGATGTGGTCTTTAGTACGGAACAGGCACAGCCGTGCGTGAAGATAATAAATGCTACCACCTTGTCATGGACGGATCATTTCCTGGTCAGGGTTAGACTTATGGCTGCTATCCGCACCTGCAGGGGTGGTGGACCTATTAGAATGGTCTGTCCTCAAAGGTTAACGGAACCTATTGGATTCCAGAAAGCCCTGTGGGGTCTTATGGTTGGTATTGCTGGTAATCCTGTGGAAGCCCTAGTTAATACCTGGAATTGTGATCTGACTAGGGCTATCGACACGAATTGCTCCCAAGCGTCCTTTCCAGCCTGCTTCAAATCGTAATCCTTGGTATACAGTAGAACTCAGGAATATGAAGCAGGTCGGACAAGAACTAGAGCACAACTGGCAGAAATCTGGACTCTTATCTAACAGGATACGCTATAGAGAATTCCTTCATTCCTATGGAGTGGCAACAGATGCAGCGAAGAAGACTTTCCTCTCTGCACGTATTGCGTCTGCGACTTCTTGTCCAGCAGAGCTGTTCAATATGGTAAGGGATCTGACTCAGTTACCCACACCCCTGAACTTGCTGTTAGAACCCAGTGTAGCTTGCTGTGATGCTTTGAATAATCATTTCGCAGATAAAATCTCTCACATAAGAGCCGACTTGGATGCCGGTGTTATAGCAGAGGTTACAAATAGAGTGTCCGGCAACTCCGTGAACAGGATTATACTGGATAAGTTTCAGTCAGTGAGTACCGAGGACGTAGAGAAGCTCCTTGGAAATATAATAAAGACAACTTGCCCTTTTGATCCCTGCCCTTCATGGCTGGTCGTCCAGGGAGGAGTTGCAATTAAGACCCATTTAAGATATACTATTAATGCATCCTTCAGGGAGGGCAATTTTCCAGCTTGTTTAAAAGAAGCGATTATACGGCCACTTCTAAAAAAGCCCTCCCTAGATCCCCTGGATATGAATAATTATAGAACAGTCTCCCATCTTCCATTTTTAAGCAAGGTGATCGAGAGGGCTGTTGGTCTTCAGCTCCAAGCTCTCTTGGATGAAACAGATTATCTAGATCCATTTCAAACTGGCTTCAGGGCAGGATATGGAGTCGAGACTGCCACGGTCGCCTTAGTGGATGATCTTCGCCTAGGTATCAACAGGGGAAGTGTGACCCTGCTGGTACTCTTGGTCCTCTCAGTGGCTTTCGATACCATAGACCATGGTATCTTTCTGAACGCCTGAGAGGGCTGGGGATCGGGGGCACTGCACTTAAGTGGTTCCGGTCCTATCTCTCAGGTAGATACCAGATGGTGATGCTTGGGGACAGCTGCTCCTCGAAAAAGGAGCTTAAATTTGGCGTCCCTCAGAGCGCTGTCCTGTCCCCAATGCTATTTAACATCTACATGAAACCGCTGGGAGAGATCATCAGGGCATGAAGCAAGGTGCTATCAGTATGCTGATGACACCCAGATATATCTCTCCATGCCTCAGATAATAGCATCAACTAAGGGTGGCATCTTGCCTCCCTTGAAGCAGTAATGGACTGGATGAGGAAAAACAGACTGAAGCTGAATCCAGATAAGACGGAGGTACTTGCTGTTAAGGGCCCTAGCCCAGGTATGGAGGTTTGTCAACCTGTTCTAGATGGGGTTACACCTCCCCTGAAAGACTGTGTTTGCAGCTTGGGGGTGCTCCTGGACTTGCCGCTTCAGATGACAGCTCAAATCGATGCGGCAGTCAGGAGTGCCTGCTATCAGCTTCGGCTGATACGCCAGCTGCGCCCCTTCCTGGAGCTGGAACACCTAAAAACAGTGATGCATGCGCTGGTAACTTCACGGCTTGACTTCTGCAATGCGCTCTACATAGGGCTACCCATGTGCTTAGTCCGGAAACTTCAATTGGTTCAGAATATGGCAGCCAGGTTGGTCACCGGAAGATCTAAAACTGACCACATAACACCAATTCTGAAGTCCTTAAATTGGCTGCCTATTAGTTTCCGGGCACAGTACAAGGTGTTGGTTCTTACCTTTAAAGCCCTTTATGGCTTGGGGTCAGTCTACCTGTGGGATCGCCTTCTCCCATATAATCCGCCCCACACACTAAGGTCCTCTGGGAGGAATTTACTGCAGCCAGTCAGAACTAGGTTGGCTGCGGTTACCCAGAGGACCTTCTCTTCTATCGCTCCCAAGTTATGGAATGGCCTGCCAGAGGAGACCCGGCATATTACCAGTCTTGACTGCTTTAAAAAAGCAGTCAAGACTGTTCTCTTCCAACAGGCCTTCCCAGACTAGTACTCCACCGCCTCCCACCAACTGTCCTGCTGTTCTTTAATAGTTAGTTGATTGCAGTTAATGTGTTTTAGGGGGTTGGTTTTAGCTGGGTTGGTGGGTGGGGAGGATTGGTTATGTTTTAATGCTTTTAATGTATTTAATGTATTGTTGTAGTACCGCCTCGATCCATGGGGAGAGGCAGGATATATTATTATTATTATTATTATTATTATTATTATTATTATTATTATTATTATTATTAGGAATTGTCTTTGGAATCTGCTTGGAGACTGCAGTGAGTCCAAAATGCTGTAGCCAGAATGCTGATGGGCTGGTCACAGGAAACATGTAGTCTCTTGTTGAAAGAGATTTACTTACTACCAGCTTGTTTTCAATGACAAGTCAAAATGCTGGTTATGACCTCTAAAGCTCTATAGGGTTTAGGTCTATTGGAAAACAACAATTCCCTTTATGAACTTGCCTGAGTCTTAAAATCTTTGAGGGAGAGCTTTCTTTTGGGCCTACTGCTGTCACACGCCCATCTGGTGAGGACATGTGAGAGGGCCTTCTCAGTGGCTGTTCCCTGGCTCTGGAACCCCTCCCAAAAGAAAATAGGATACCTCTCTTGCTCTTTTTATTTAAACAGGCATGTGATAATTAAAGGTCTTTTAATGAGATGTGTGTGCTATACTTTTTGTGCTTATTGTTATGTTTTTAATGACGATGCTGTTTTAAATCAGTGATGTTTTAATATGAGATGATGGTTCATTTAATTTTTTTTTTTAACTTTCGTGACATTAGACTTTGCTTTTTTAGAACTTGTTGTGAGCTGCTCTGGGTTCCATATTAGGAGGAAGGCAGGATATAAATTTAATAAACACACCGAAGTTTATCATTCATTAAATAGTGTCTTGATTTAACATGTAGGAAAAAAAGTTAATTTTATAATAATTTGCATAATATTTGAGATTTAAACATTTTTATCCAAGTTTTGACTTTCTGAAAAGAGGAAAATATTTACCTCTAGTCACAGGAATGTGAATGTTGCTTCCAGACTCTAAGCTCTGTAAAGTTGCCTGCAAGCCTGTAATCTAAGCAATGAAGGAACATAACACAGAAATTTTTACTTTCATTTATCCGGCTGAGAAAATTAAATATTAAGTATACAACACATAAATACAGTAAGAATCTAAAAAACTCTACTGAGCAACACAGATTAATTATCCATCAAAAATATGTGTTAAGAACTCCTTCCATACATTCAACTAGGATAGTGAAACAGGGAAGAAAGCTCTCTCTCATCTCTCTCAGGATATCTTTGTACAGCAAGGCAGGAAATACTCCCCCTTGCCAGACTCTCTTTTCTGGTCTTGTGCTAGTGATAGCTTTCAAGCTCACAACAAATCTTGAACAGGCCAGGTCTACTCACTGGTCTGAGCATCTAAGAAACCTTGCTAAATAAAAGTAGCTTTAGCATGGCTCTTCTCTTGACTGAATTGCAGTTTTGTCTTGCTAGGAAAAAGATGCATACGTCTCATCACATTCTGTCTAACACTGGGAGAATACTCTTTCTACCACATCACACTATGTCTCAAAGCGAGGCTATTCACTTCAACAAAATATCAACCAAGACCTGCTCTGCACAACTGTGTATATAGTGATGACATACGTAGCTGCTAGACTTACACAACCATCAAGAGTTACTGCTATGTAACCTACACTCCTTTCAGCGAGACTTTTACCACAAAAGAATCCTAATAAAATAAACGGTGAATTCAGCCTCGATAGTCAAAACTATGTTTTGCATCTATTCAATCATGTTAAAATCAGAATTTGACAAACTATATTAATCTTGAATATTTTAAGTTTAGGAAATGGAACTCATGATTCACTACATCAAGATTTTTTTAATGTAAAAGTCCCTCTGGAATGAAAAGTGTCTTAATTACAGTGACATCTGAAAGATTTTGTAAGATAAGAACAACGTCAAGATTTACTGATACAAAAGAGAGAAACAATTATGTCATAGACAATAATTGTATTTTAATATAACTACTATACACTGAGATGACAGAGGCACCATTGGTCCTATGGGCTGCCTTGGACAGCAGCAACAATGAGGATGTTAAAAAATGTGCACTGTATTTTGTTTATATGTATATAAACTCAGTTTATGTCATAGTCATATGGATGGCTCTGATGTGATATTGGAGCTTAGAGATGCTATGGGGAACATTTATGGAAAATAGAAATGCTGATATAGTTTCACAGAAACTAAAGGGGAAAACAGATTATGAGATCAAAAAGGAATGGCAGATTGTAACGGGTAATTGCTGGGTACTGTTAAATGAAAATGAGTGATTCATGGTTAAGATAACTAATGAGGGGGCTACTGATGTAAACCATGGAACTGTAATGTAGAGAATGAAATGTAAGAACTATCATGTAACATTATCAGCATAAAGCGGTACATTGATATAACTATGTTAAGAGACGTTGGAAATGAACCCTAGATCAGTGTGGAAGATCAAAAATATTTCATATAAATTAACAGTAATAATGTTTGTTTTATATGTGAAATTTGAATAAAATGATATAAAAAAAAAGAATGAGAGACCTCCAAGTTACCCTGTTAGAAACAGCCCTGCTCAGGTCTTGCAGACTCAGGGCAGCCATGGCTTCCTGGACTGACTCTATCTAAGTGCCTATGAACAATCTGTTGGCCTCACAAAATTCAATCAGTTTCTGTCCTACTTAATTTCTGGAACCAAGGCCAGTGTTTGGTTTTGCTCTGTTTCTTTCTTTTGTGTTCCATTCACCTACAGTTATCAACATGTCCTGTTCTGGTGTATGATCAGTTTCCTCCTGGACACTACCACAGAACTTTTCAGTTTCTTCCTCTTCCATCTGGTGGAGCACAAACTTGGATTATGGTTACATTGATGGGTCTTCCCTGAAGTCTTATTGATAGCAGTTCATCAGACTTTGCATTATATCCCTTGACTGCTTTTTACTACATCTCTCCTCTCTATTGAAAACATCCCACATTTGTCACCCCAAGAACTATAATATTTATGAGTTCCACTTCTTGTGTTGGTGGCCATGGTTAATGCTTCTCCCATTCCACGTTCTTATAATATGTGTTGTGCAGCTTCAGAACTTTATTCCACCTCTGAGCATGACAGCAGCTGAACATCATTTTAGTTTGCATCTGGTCGTGTCATTAAACGTACCTACACATACTTGTCCTCTGCTGTTCTCTAGTACCTAGTTGTGTGCCTTACAGTCTAGGAATCTCATATTCCAGCATTGTCTCTTGCTTCATTTTGGATTGTCTCACTATAGACTTTGGTACAAGGCATTCAGGAGGGATTTATCAGTGCCTCTTTCTGAACAATACTAATAAGTGCCACTGACACTCTGAGAGATGCTCCACCAGCATCAGCCCCTAATAATGCAGCTGCCTAGCAGCTATTTGGCACATTTAGTCTGGCTCCTCAGCAAAAGCCTGTCTGACATGCAAGACTCTACCAGCAGCAGTACCACCAGCAGCATAGTCTATTGCGTCACCTGAACAGGCAATTCCACCATCACAGAAAGGCAGTGTCATGGTGGGCACTTAACTGAATAATGAAACTTAATTAAATAACTATAATGAAATACCTAAAAACATCAGCGGTTTTCATGAATGTCTAAGTAGAAAGCAATAAATGTTTTACCTGTCCAACTGCTCTATCTCGTTCCAGACTTGTAAGCATTTTTTCTCTTAGGAGATGCTCATATTTTTCTTTCAGCTGCCTTAACATTGGTTCATATGATGCATAATGTGCCTTAAGCCTGTACACAATAAAAAATAGGGAAAAAGTATAGATCATGATGGTGAATGCTGAATCTCTCTGACTTTGCCCCAATGGAAAGAGGAGATTGCACTGTATTTCCCTCAAGCAGCTTTCCAGCCTAGAAGAGATATATGATAACTACAACCACTCATTTTCTTTCACTTCCTCAATAAGCAAAAAAGACATCCTGAACTGGGTGTTTTCATCTCTTTTTATAAAGAGATAGAATGATAGTCTAAATTCTTGAGAGCTTTTCCTCACCATCCTTCAGTGGGCGACACATGACAACTATATCCAGAATACTGGACAAGGTTGACTTTAAAAGAATTTTATTCATTACTATTTTAAGGAAAGTTATAGATAAATTCTTGGACGCAATTTCAGGCCTAAGATGAGCATCATATATTCAAAGAAACACTTTTTTTCTGGGCTTTATCTTAAGTTAAAAAAAAAAAGTATTTTAGATCCAGGTCCAAAGCTTTAAAATACTCACAAGCTAGCTGTTCTTTTTGGCTGTCCTCTACAGCCATAGCCTCAGAATCCAAGAGATACAATTACCTGCAACCAGCTGTTCTAGAATCCTGAACAAAGAATTCTTACTTTCTAAGGGGTTGCCAGATAAATGAGCGTTTCGTGCCTTCAGAGGACATGTGACCCCCCTCCCTACCAACTTGCCATCTCATGATGTTAACCCTCTCCTAATGTAGTTAGGTTGTACATTTTTAATGCAGAACAAATAAGATGGTAAATCCAAATACTCATCACAGAACTGTAAGCTGCTATTACTGAAGTCATTATACAAGAGAAAAGGAAAAGCATTTGCCTTTAATGTTCCACTGCAGAAGACAAATCCGTGTCAGTTGCAGAATCCTTATTAGTAGAAAAGTTCTTTCAAAGTTATCTGCTAAAACCATGCTTTCTTTGTTTGAATTCCATGGTCAAGTTACACTTAAGGAATCATATCCACAGTCCAACATTAATTTTTGCCTCCTCTTTACAGGTGAACATTATGTCACTAACACAGTTACAAAGGAGGTGCTACCACAGGGGAGATGCAAACACTACCATAATCTCTGGAAGAAGGAAATGTGGCATTAGAGACTTGGCATTGGCAGATGGGAGAAATGTGATAAAACATTTAGAAGACTCCTCTCTTTCAGTCCTCTCCCCTTCCAGCAGGTTTTGAGATGTCCTGCCAACCTGACCTCCAGTGCTTCTGTTTCATACCACAATACGACATCTATCATCCACAGCATCATTGTGGATAAGGAGATGAATCTGGAATGCCTTTTGGAGACCTGGGTAGATGAACTGAGAAGCACTGATCTTCCACATCTCTGTCCAGCTCCTATAATAGTTTAGTGTTGTACAGCATTAAGCTTTAAGACAGGGTCAGGGATGAAAGGTTGACATCATCTACAGGGACTGCACATCCCTGTTCATAAGACCTTCCCAACTGATCACTGGTCTTAAGTATTTGCACGCTGTGAAAGCTTCCAGTTCACATTTATTGACGCCCTGATGCAGCTCTGGTATCAGTGTGCAATAGTCTAGCTCTTAACCTGTTGTCTTTCTGCCAGCAGTCAAAGGCTCTTCTGTTCAGGCACACCTCTGGCAGCTAACTTCATATGCTTCAGAAAGGATTTTTAACTCTGTACGTGCTGTGTTTTATTTTGCTGTGCTTCTTAAAATTACATTTTAACTTTTTATGCTTTTTAGTCATTTTATGTCTAATTTTATAGGGTTTTCTCCCACAGTCCTGCCACAAACTTTCATTTTTCCCCATTGGCAATATTGGGGGAGAGATACCAGCAGCAGGATTTTTTTTCCAGTTTTCTTCTTAGGCCTTCTAACCTCCAGGAAGGAGCAGCATTTATTATATCAATGAACAGTGCTGACACAAAGAGATGACAGACCAAAATAGGTTTGATCAGAGAAACAAGAGCAAAGGAGATGGGACAAATGTAATGTAGTTACTGTCATACTGAGGTAAGATGTGTTAGCCACTGTGACAGCTGAGATTCTCTAATACAAGATATTACCACCAACAGCATGTGGTGTTGGTACAATTTATTATGCACAAAGAAGGCTGATTTGCCACAATGAAGATGGCACATGGCCACCATCAGCAGATGGTGCTGGCACAGGCATAATGTTCAATATGCCACAGTGAAAGGTAGTGTATTGTGAGCTTGGTAGCTGGGTGATGATCAGAAAAATAGGGGAAGAATAGAGTATCCTGAAAGAAAACACGACTGTTTAGCTGGCTTACTGTACAGGTACACTCCACACTAGTCTTAGTTATATGCATCATTCTTAAGTAATGAAGTTATTTTTCTGAAAATCAATGTAGGATTAGTGCCACGTTTGTAATTGCTTACCTTTTAATGTCATTAATGAGTCTGTTCTTTTCCTGGACCACTCGCTTGTGATGCATTCGATGGAAGTCACGTTCCTTCTGCAGTTTTAGTAGTGCTTCTTTAGCTTTGCTGCATGAAATAAAAGGTAGTTATGGTTTCTCCAATGTACTTTTGCTCTTCTTCAGGAAAAAAAGACATCTAGCATGAGGATTCTCAGTACCAGGTCAAGCAAGCAGAATTCAACTGAAAACTGAACTGAGGGAGGGTTCACATTCTTATTTCTCACTTTCAAGGTAGAAACAAAATTCCTGTCAGGCTCTGCATTTCTGTTATAACAACAGGCATTATTTTGTGTGTGAGAGCGAGCAAAAGCAGTAAGGTACCTAGGACTCAAGAATCTAAGCAGCCAACCCT
This sequence comes from Ctenosaura bakeri, assembly GCA_948474755.1. Classification (NCBI taxonomy): domain Eukaryota; kingdom Metazoa; phylum Chordata; class Lepidosauria; order Squamata; family Iguanidae; genus Ctenosaura; species Ctenosaura bakeri. The sequence continues at coordinate 2,015 of CAOLHI010001868.1, read as the reverse complement.
GTCACTTTTTCTCAAATGACAGGTATCCCCATGCCTTCTTGGTCTATTCCATCCTTATCCCCCAGCCTTGTGAGAAAGGCTGAAAAGACTGACATGCTTACCCACACTACCTTATGAGACAATCTCCTTCCTCTTGGACTGACAAAGCTACAACACCAGAAAGGATGCTGGTAACAGAATCCAGCTCCAGGAGCTGCCATGCCTCCAGAAGGTCTCTCTGAGCAACTCACAGACTGGCATTTAACATAGGCATGTAGGAAACATGAGCCTTCTGGAAATGGACTTGCTTTTTCAAATCTACTTTGTCTTGAAGGCTCAGAATCTAAGAAGGGCAATTCAATGGGCTCATCACTCAAAGAGCTCATCACTCATCTGGACCTTCAGAGAAGAAAGCACTAGCAGCCATCCAGCCTTATGGGAAGAACAATAGCTACTCTAGATCACAATTTAGCTCAGATTCAGGTGTTTTTCCCTATTGAAGCCTTCCTTCCTCTATACAACAGAGAATAATCAGAGAAAAATAGAATCCATTATAGAAGAAGTAAAATAACCAATCTCATGCAGCCACAGAGCATTGCAAGCTTTCACAGGATTGCTAGGCTTTCAAGTTTTCAAAAACTCTTAATTATCCTGAGTAACATAAAAACTGGAGGTTGTAGGAAGTAATAGGGAAGACTAAAATTTGGGTCAGATATTGTGTCCATATGGTCCGCAGTTAAATTCATTTCCTAAGATGGAGACTTGGGACGGCATGGAACTAAATCACAGAGAAATATGATAATCATTATATAAGCAAAGCTGGAGATTAAACATTAAGTGATGCTATTAGGTGGTCTCAATTTGCCTCATTTTCCACTGTCCTCTCCAAAATGCTCTCAAAGTTCCATAAGTTCCATAAAAACCTGTTTATTCCCTTTTCCAATCCTCTCAGGATCCAAAATTACCAATCTGAAAAACCTCCCACTCTCCTCTTTCCATAGCTAACCATACTTACACCTGCTAGAACATCATACATTGTGGCATTTCCACTTGCTTCTTATTTAGTTGCTAGTTACAACACAAACAATTTCACTATAGCTTTTTCACTGAAATTCTTTATGCTTGCTGTCTTCTGAGCTTATTAAACATTAAGATCTTTTGCAAGTCTTATTATGATCACACTGATATGTGATTGAAACTTAATTTACCAGTCAGCATGAATTTTAACCCAATGGATGCTTATTATTAGTTTGCAACACATTTAATGTAAGCTTTAGTCTGACCTTTCATAGCAACTGCATCTTTAATCTCCAAATCCCCTTAACTTTTAAGATGTCAGGATATGGGACACTCAGGGCTCAATATTCAAAGGAACCCTACAAGATTCAAGGTTACATGTTTGGAGAGCTTTGTTTTGCATAATCAGGTTAATACTAGACAACATATTTAGCAATTATTTACTATAGACCCTCCTTCAAGTACTGAGAGACATCTGTTCATCCTATCAAAGTGAATGCCCTCAAAGGCATATCTTGCATTTAGCATGGTTTGTTTTGTGATTGGTCACTGGAAAGTAAATATTAGCATAATCTGCACATCTGACTGCTGAACCACATGCCCCTGAGGACATCCAACAGTGAGACAAGAAAATTTATTAATCACAGGTTTAAATCTTGTTATGGGAAATCTGATATGATTCATCAATAATAATAATAATAATAATAATGATGATGATGATGATGATGATGATGATGATGATGATGTTGAATTTTGTACTCTGCATTATAGAAACCAAAAGTTTAAAAAAGTACCTGTCTGTGGAAAAGACAGAAAAAGATTAAATGTGCAGGTTTGAATTCTGTTTGTACTCAAGATAAGGAAAAGTGGCATATGAGGTCTAACAGAGCTAGCTTCTCCATATGTAAATATTTATTTGCTTATTTAAAGTATTTCTGTATCACTTCCCAAGCCACAAGGGCTTACAAGGTGAACATAAAATATTTCCAGCTAGCAAAATCCTACAGCTAGCTAGCTAG